>JAQMRL010000020.1:1952340-2389840 GCA_035578175.1 Catonia carolina | reverse complement strand
ATGTAAACAAGTCATGAACACCCGGTTCACGGATCTTAAACGTGAAAATGCCGCTTGCAGTCTGTCTAACCCTGTTGCTAGGAGTCGTCCGGTAGCGGTATGTTTTTACTGCCACAAACCCGGTCATGTTGCTTCTCAATGTTATTCGCGTAAAAGTACCAGTAATAATTTTAATCGAGGAGCCAGTACAAGCAACTCGACTCCTGGTACAAAAAACTAGTGTGCAACGAAGTTGATACGGTCAGACTGCTTCGTTTTGATAAGATTAAGCCTGACTCCTTTATAAATAAACACCAACCTATATGTTTTTGTTGTAAGATCATTGGCCACTATTTATGGCATTGTCCCGAATATAAACGTTTTTGTTTAACTAAAATTTCACGTGTGGAATCAGCAACCGGTGATAGTAGGGTTATTAGGCCCTCTAATCGAAAAATGAGCGCTAATAGTTATTGTTGTGTTGTTAAGTGGCCTGTAAGTATTAAGGATGGTTTACCTAAAGCCCGTAATAGTATCGTTTCTGTGTGCGGTGTTAAATCTCGCCCACACGTCCTTGTGTCATTTCACGGGTGTGATATACGCGCCTTACTTGATTCTGGGTCTGTCCGTACCCTCATGTCGGAGGAATGTTTTGAGTGGATTAACCATCCCCATAATGTCAAATGTATCATGGCCTGTAATATTAGCTGCGTTTCAGCGAGTCGTACTTCTATTAAAATTAACTCTGAAGCTGTGCTTAAAATCAAAATTGATAATTACACTTGGAAATTTCCCGTTCTCATATCCAGTAATCTGGCGTGCCCATTCATATTGGGATCTGATTTTTTTATTCATACCGGAATGGTTCTTGATCTTCCTTCTTCGGTTATTTTCTTTAAATTTAAGCCCAAGGAGAAAATCCCCTTATGCAATGATTCTGTAAAACTTGACCCGCTCAATCAACATGTTGTATCGCTTGATTCTGATTCCGATAAGTTACCTTTCTCCGTATCCCATTTAAATGTTACTCAGCGAAGTTGTGCCCGTGAACTTTTCGATGAATTCCCTAATGTTCTCACTACCCGTTTAGGTCTCACTCATATGATCGAATATAATATTAAATTAAAGGACTCCGTTCCTGTTAAGTCTCAACCATATGTCCTCGCCCCTCCTAAAATGCTTGCTCTTCGAGAACATATCAATATGCTTCTTGAAAAAGATATTATTGAACCCAGCAAATCTTCGTATTCTAGCCCCGTTTTCCTTGTTAATCGTGATAATCGTAAAACTCGTATGGTGGTTGATTACCGCAAGTTAAATCAACGTATTGATATCGAAGCTGTCCCTTTGCCTAATTTACATTCCTGCTTCGATTGGTTCGGCCAAGCTAAATATTTCACGGTTCTTGATTTAAACTCCGCCTACCACCAAATTCCCTTATCTGATCAGTCCAAACATGTCACTAGTTTCTGCACTCCTTGGATGCTATATCAATATAAACGTATTCCTTTCGGCCTGGCTACCGGTGGTCAGGTACTTAGCCGCCTTTTGGATACTATTTTCCATGACATAAAATTTAAATTTATTTTTAATTTCCTGGATGATTTGCTTATTTATTCGACTGATTTTGAGTCCCATATTCTTCACGTGCGCGAAGTCCTACTACGTCTTTCTAAAGCTGGTTTAACCGTTAATCCTGACAAAATTAAATTCGCGGTTAATGAGATCGGCTTTCTCGGGCATTTGGTTTCTTCTCAAGGCATTAAGATTGACCCTGAGCGCACTGCCAGTATTTTAAAATTCCCTCGTCCCACTTCTTCGAAAAGCGTTTCCCGTTTCATCGGTATGGTCAACTTCTTTAGAAAATTCATTCCTCGCTTTGCCGATATCGCCGGTCCTCTTAACGCGCTGCGTGGTAAACGTGTTAGATTTAAATGGTCCGCTGATGCTCAGACTGCCTTTGATGATCTAAAAGCAGCTATTTCTAATCCCCCGGTTCTGCACATGCCCGATTTTAATAAAGAATTCATCTTGCAAACCGACGCCA
Source organism: Catonia carolina (assembly GCA_035578175.1). Lineage (NCBI taxonomy): Eukaryota > Metazoa > Arthropoda > Insecta > Hemiptera > Achilidae > Catonia > Catonia carolina. Next base: position 2,387,814 of record JAQMRL010000020.1, on the reverse strand, counting down.
GTTCTTATGCTTTGGGCGCCGTTCTACTTCAAGAAGTCGATGGATATCGTCAACCGATTGCGTACGCTTCAAGGAATTTAACTGCCCAAGAACGAAAAGGATCGGCCTATGAGTTGGAATGCTTGGCTGTTGTGTTCGCCATCGACAAGTTCAGACCCTACCTCGAACATCGAGAGTTCATTTTGGAAACCGATAATCAAGCCTTGTCTTGGTTGCTTTCCAGGCCCCGGTCGCTGGGAAAATTGGGCAGATGGATATCAAAAATAATGTCACTTAAATTCAAAGTTACTCACATCAAAGGAAGCCAGAACGTCATTGCTGATACCCTATCCCGCATGTTCGAAGAAAATCCCTTAGACGATTCTGAAGACCATATTCCCTGTTTTGGTATTCTTACCGATTTCCCTCTCGCTTATACCGATATTGCCATTCATCAACGAAATGATCCCAAGTTATTGCCCATCCTTAATTCCATCGATCAAGGTATTGCTGACCCTAAGTTCTGCATTGTCAAAAACGTCCTTTGTATTAATTCCCTATATCGTTCTTCTCCTCGCGTTGTGCTTCCCTCTAATCTGATCGACATGGTGTTCAGTTATTTCCATGATTCTCTTATCGGAGGTCATCTTGGTATTTGTAAGACGCGTCGCAAAATTGCTGAGTATTTTTACTGGCCCAGTATGAACAGAGATATTGAACAGCGTGTTAAATCCTGTACCACTTGCGCCTGTAGTAAACCTTCGCAAAATACCAAGTTGGGATTATTGTCTTCTACCGTTCCTACTAAGCCCTTTCAGATTCTCCATATTGACCATGTCGGTAAACTTCCTCGTACCCGCAATGGCAATGCCTATATTCTTGTCGTTGTAGATTCATTTTCTAAGTTCACTTGGTTATGTCCTGTGCGGGAAGCCACTACTAATTCTACCATTAAAGCTCTTCAGACCCATGTTTTTCAAAATTTCGGTTTTCCAGAAACTATTATTTCCGATAATGCTTCTTGTTTCACTTCTCGCAATTTCAAGAATTTCTTATTTTCCCTCGGCATTAAGCATACTACCCTTTCTCCTTACCATCCCCAACCTTCCAATGCCGAGCGCTTTAACAGAAATCTTAAAGCCGCTTTGATAGCCTATCATTCCAATTCTCAAACCACTTGGGACCAGTCTTTGTTCTGGTTACAGCTGGCATTCAACTTTTCCTTTCATGATTCTATCCAGAATACTCCGTTTTCCATTATCTTTAAATTACCGCCTTCTTCTCCTCTGTCAAACGTTTGGAAGATCCACGATTTATTACCCGTAGCTGCCGAAGATGTTAACGAAGTGTGGAAGAAAGCGAAAAGCAATCTTGTGAAAGCACATGAGAAACGCGCTGAGCAATATAATAAAGGTCGCCTCGAAAACCCTTTTAAAGTAGGTGATCTTGTTTGGTGTGCTAAACACAACCTTAGCTCCGCGATTGATAAGCGTACTGCTAAACTTATGACCCGTTAGTCCGGTCCTTATGTCATTTTAAATTTTGCTGGGCCTGTTACCGTCCTGCTTGCTGAACCCAATTCTGAGGTCGTGTGCCGAAAGGCGCATATTTCTCATTTAAAGCCCGCTTACAAGCCTGGTGTGCTTGTCAATGGTCCTGATGTAGATGATGTTTTGGTTAATGCGACTTGTTCCTTATTGTGTGACTTACCTCCCTGATGTGTCTTGTGTTTTTTTTTTGGTTTGTTTGCTTTTCCCCGGGGAACCCCCACGTGTTACTTGTGTTTTTCCCTGATGTGTCTTTGCGACTTTTGGTCGTCTGTTGATCCTTGTGATCATTGGTGTGGTGTTGGGGGAGACGTCCTCCAGCCACCTTTTGCACTGTAGGTGCGTTGTTTTGGGTTTGCGCCTGTTGCTGCCCCTTTTGTTTGGCCTTTTGGCTGTCCTCGCCTTTGAGCTTTTAGTTATAGTTTTTGTTGGTAAGTTAGTTTAGAGGTTTGATTTGCTTGGTCACTGTTGGTTAGTTGTGTTTTTGGGGTTTTGTGTTTTGGGTCTAGTTGTGTAGCGGGAGTGAGATCCTCGTTTTCTTTCCTTAGCTGGGCGGAAGGCGTAGGTATCCGCTCCTTGAGGTCGCTGATTTCGCGTGGCGATTCGCTTCCTTTCCTTTAATTAGGCGAGTATGCGAGTTGTCCCGCGCGGTCTTCGACTTTTCTGTTTTGGTCACGCGAGGGTGATGACCTTAACTACACCCGAGGAGTTTTGTCGCGCCTGGAGGACGACGTTAAATACCTCCTAGTTTGGGGGAAATTTGTTGGTCGCGCTAAGGGAACGACCGTAACTACCCCTGACCTTGTCTTGGCAGAGGCAAACCGGGCCTTTTTCTAGGCCTTGTTTGTCTTTGGCGAGGGGAGGATGTACTGTTTCTTATCTGCCTTTCCTGCGCGACCGTTTGTACACTTATCTCTTGGCCGCTGTTGCTTTTGCCTTTTATCTATGGCCTAATTTTCTATGGCCTATTCTTTCGTCCGTACGTTAATTGTCTTGTTACAGTATGCATTTTAACTTGTTGTGATGAAGTTGAATTATTTTTGGTTAAATAAATTAAAATATTGTTATTATTGAAACTTTACTCTTTTTTTAAATATTTCGTAATGTAGTTACGGTGTTAATTCTGGGCTTATGCCTTTTTCAAAATTTAATATAATTATGTTCTTCGTTTTTTTTATCCCCTTTTAAGGTAAGTTTTTTTTACATCTGTCACTTGAATTTACTAATATTATTTTGTATTGTATTTTATTAACCTTTTGTATCTTGACTACTGCACCTTCATTTTTTTAAATTCCATTTTGTATTTTTTTATAAATATTCAAAGAATTAAAATTTTCTTTTCAATTAAGCACAATTCTATTAGATTTTTACAATGTCTGATGATAACGTAATCTGTAGTTTTTAATTATCAAATTCGTGTAGGAGTTTTATAGAATTAAATCTGTTCTCTTTTTAAGGTAAATTATTATCACAAATAAGTTAAAATATAAAGGATCGTAGATTCAGTAGCTTTTTATTCTTTCATTTTCAAGATTTTTGATCATGTTATGTCTGCCTAAATTTTATTGTAGATAAATACATTTTCTTATTATTTTTTTTTTTAAATAATTTCATAAAATACGTTGAAATGTTCAAACATTTATTATTAAATATAAAATCTGTGATAATGAGCATGAAATTATTTGTAATTAAATGAAGAAGACAGGCTCTTATCAATTTATTTATTTATTTTTGTTTTATAATATATAGAAAATTCTAAAATTTGTTTTTTATCCTGTAAATGCCCTGCTGAACTAATTTTTGGGGTTTATTTACAGGGGTCGCAGTATTATAAATATTGGAAATATATATATAGCAGATAAGTAAATTCACCTTGTACAATTAATCAAAATATTTTTTGTCTGATGGTGCCCTTAAGGCAATTATTTTTCAACTGTACTATCTATTTAAATATATACTGTAACGTTCCAGCTGGAAAAAACATAACTTTGTATTTTAAATTTTTTTATAATAGAAACATTTACAAAATTTATTAAAACATTTCTTTAATTAAAAATATTTTTTTTCTATTCTGAATTGTGTATGTTCTTTGTAACAAGATACGCGTAAAACTAAATGCACTTCCGACAAATTAATTAATATTCCAACTATAACAAATATTACAATTTAATACATCCTTTTATATAAATTCCTGGAAATAATAATTAAACTGGACATCGATTTCAACTTTCCGGAATATAGGCTACAACTATATATTAAAATATCCGATATATAAATGTTGTTTAGGTGATCAGCCTGTAGGCTGGTTTGAACCTGTAGAGGTTTTACTGAGTAAAACGAGGAGTGAGGTGGTTTACCAGTAACACAACTCACTCAGTGGAAAAGTACGCTTATCAGCATGCCGGGCCCTCTGAAAAGCACATATTTCCCACTCTGCAAATAGCACCTTCACTTCATTTACTACAGGGTCTACCTGTATAATGAAATTCATTATTTTCAGAGGAGATAACTCTGATTAGTGTCACAGTGGATATGGAAGCATCTTACCAAAAGAAGGGATAGGCTAGTGGGCCATATCCTAAGAGATCCAGGTATTGGGCTATTAATAATGGAGGGTAATATTGAGGGAGTAAATTGTAGAGGGAGGCAAAGATTAGAATGTATAAAGCAAATTACAAAAAATGTAGGGTGTTACAGGTATGTAGATATGAAACGACTTGCGAAAGATAGAATAGGTTAAAACTGCATCAAACCAGTCGAGAGACTGATGACAAAAAACAGTGTCACAGTACACCTCTACCTCTTCTGTTCTTAAATGATTCACCATTTAATTGGCTGACCATATGATAAGAAACAGAACTATTTATTTTAGCCCTGCAACTAACAGTTTGTAATAATAATTTGACACCCAACCTGTCTGTTATGGTCAAAGATAAATAAATATATTTACAATAATTTTCATAATACAGCATTTATATACAGCAACCTAGAAGTTAGCATTGGTGATTAGTAAGCTATTACTCATTTATTCCAAGTAAATTGATCGGTAGTGCTATAATTAATGAACCAGGGTCAACTTGAAAAAGTAAGGTCTAACTACAGTTACAGTTACAATAAAAACAGTTAGATAAAACTGGTGTGAAACACTCACACAACTTTCTCTTACAATGCAAATAATTAACAATATAACCTAACATTAGTAATAAAACATTACAAATAAACAAAAAACTAACCTCAATACACATAACCTTATTTCAATCATCAGTGAAAGACGCAGAATTAAAATCGACCTCAGTTTGGCTTAAAAATACGGAAAGTCACTCTTCACGCTAAACTAGGCTCTGTAGAGAAAAAATGCTTTAAATAAAAGTTGTACTTCTTTTAATTTTCTATAAATTTTATTATATACATTTTTGTCGTAAAATGCATACTAACGTCTTCAGAAAAAAAACAGAAAATAGCTAATTACCGCTAAACTAAGCGTTATACAAAATGTTTTTTGATATATAAGTTGTAGGTTTCTAAATTCTCTACAACTTTTATTATAGGTATTTATTTTTGCGCTAAAATGCAAATTAAAGTCGTTATCTTAAAAACAATTTTTTTTACAAGAAAAAATTTCCCTAAGAATTTCAGCAGACATGGCGCCTACCCTATCTTGTAGAGCATAAAAATTGTAGTAAATAAGGCGATTTTTAAAAGGAATGGTAGGGGCCGTTTTTGAGAAAATCGCAAAAAAGTTAAAAATGATACGAATAAACTACCTACATAATTCGGCTGACCGATTTTGATGAAAATGTTCGTGTCGGGTCCTCTAGTGTAGTATCTAACTCAACTGTCAAGTTTTAAGTTCTTACGACATTCCGTTCTTGAGCAGTTTTGTTCACACACACACACACACCCTCTCTCTCACGACCCTGCGCGCGCACACACATACACAGACTAATCGCTACAAACATATTTGTGTGGATTCAGGGATTCTGAAAACGTGTATATCCGGTGAAAACTCGATTTCGAAAAATCGACATGAAAACAATACTTCCCTTCCTATAGGCCTATATTCACATAGCCAAGAAAGAGGAAAACTACCACCAATCAAAGATAAAAAACAAACACAAATAAAATCTTAAAGCCTTGTTCGATTCGACTGCCTAGTAAAGAAAGGATGACGCGTTTTCGCAACACTAATTTGAGAACACAAAAAATATCGACTTCCTATTAAATACAATGACAATAAATAATAATGAACTTGTACTGTAACACATTTACGTAGGATTTGACAGTGAATAAAGGACCATGTAGGAAGTACATTACAAAATAGGAAATTTATACAGCAAATTAATTAACTAGGCATAATATATAATAAGAAAAATCTGGTGTTAAACACACACACAACTTTCTATTGCCAATTCAAATAATTAACAATAAACCTAACATTAGTAATAAAACATTCGAAATAAACAAAAAAACTAACCTCAATAAACATAACCTAATTTTAATCATGAATGAAATACGCAAAATGAAAATCATCCTCAGATTGGCTTAAAAATACGGAAAATCACTCCTTCACACTAAACTAGGATCTGTAGAGAAAAATGCTTTTAACAAAAGTTGTAGATCTTTTAATTTACTATAAATTTAATTATACACTTTTGACGTAAAACATAATAAGGCCGAAATCTTAAAAAATAGATTTTTCACACGTTTTCGTGAGAAAAAAAACAGAAAATTGCTAATTACCTGTAAAATAAGCGTTATACAATAAAAATGTTATGTATAAAATTTGTAGGATTTTAAATTTTCTACAAATTTTTTTAATACATTTTTGCCCTAAAATGCATATTAAAGCAGTAATCTTAACAAATCAATTTTTTACGTGAAAACAGCCTCTCCAAGAATTTCAGCACACATGGCGCCTACCCTATCTTGGAGAGCATAAAAAATTTAGTAAACCAGGCGATTTAAAAAAAAATTGTAGGACCGGTTTTTGAGAAAATCGCAAAAAAGTGAAAAATTACACGAATAAACTACTATATCCGGTTGACCGATTTTGATAAAAATGTTCGAGTCGGTACCGGTAGTGGTATGTAACTTAAGTTTAAAGTTTCAAGTTCGTTCAATGTTCCGTTCTTGAGATATTCTGTTCACACACGCGCGCGCGCGCGCACACACACACACACACACACACACACACAGACTGACATACAGACCAATCGCTAAAAACATGTTTTGTTGGGTTCAGGGGGTCTGAAAACTTGTAGATACGGTGAAAACTGGGTTTATTAAAATCGACATGAAAACAATACTTTCCTTTCTATATATTCATATAGGCAAGAGAAAGTAAAAATTGTTTGATATAATACTAACGATTGCCGGGTTTTAAATGTTTTACAACATTTATTATATAAATTTTTTCCTTAAAATGCATAATATTAAGATCACTATCTTAAAAAACCATTTTTTTCTACGAATCACACACATCAAAAATTTCAGCAGATATGTCGCCTATCCTATCTTGCAGAGGATAAAAAATTTAGTAACTTAAATAAGGCAATTTAAAAAAAAATCGGTGCCGTTTTTGAGAAAATCGAAAAAGTTGATAAATTACACGAATAAACTACTACTTCCGGTTTACCGATTTTGATAAAAATTATTCGAGCGGGTCCTCTAGTGGCATCTAACTTAAGTTTCTAGTTTCAACTTCATAAGATGTTCTATTCTTGAGCTATTTTGTTCACACACACGGTTCAAATTGTCTGAAAACGAGTATATTCTGGGAAAAAATCGATTTCTTAAAATCGACATGAAAACAATACTTCTCTTTCTATATATTCATATAGGCAAGATCAATTTACACTCTATCCTTTAGTTGCAGGGCTAAAATAAATAGTTATGTTTCTTATCATATGTTCAGCCAATTAAATGACTGAATCATTTAAGAACAGAAGAGGTAGAGGTGTAAAAGACTTTAATCAGAGTTAACTACTCTGAAAGTAGTGAATTTCATTATATAGTTACCCTGTGGTGAATGAAATGAACGTGTCATTTGCAGAGTGGAAAATACGTGCTTTTCAGAGAACCAGGCATGCTGATAAGCGTACTTTTCTACTCAGTGAGTAGTGGCAATTGTAAACCACCTCACTCCTAATTTTACTAAGGATAACCTCTACAGATTCTAACCAGCCTTTTGGCTGATGACCTAAACAAGAGGCAAGAGAAAGTAAAAATTCAATAACGATGAAATAAATACAACATGTTTAAACGAAAGAACAGTTTATTAAGTATATATTAAAAAAAATTGAATTGTCAGAACCTTTTTTGTCCGTCTCTTGGAGACGTTTCAGAATATGTTACTAAAGTTTTGTTTTGGTCAACGGTTCGCTTAAAAAACTCAAAAAACGAAATTTAGGCTTTTTGACCCCCTCAGATATCACTTTTTTCCTTTTTTACGTCCGGAAAACATTTTCACTGCACTTTTTATAATTGCACCGCACTACTCTTCCGGGCGGAATTACGGAACATTTTTGCAAACTTAGGTCCCGTGTCCGTGAGGGGTGCTACGCCCCCCAAAATTTTTAAAATTTTCGAATTTTTCAAAATCTTATTACAGAATCGTTTTCAGCGTTAAAAATAAACAAAAAATTAATTTTTTTCAATTTTTTAAACCCTGCCCTTCTTTTAAGGGTGGGGGAGGGGGTATTTTATCTCCTCAACCATTTGTCGGAACTGGTAGCGTACAAAAAGTTTTTTGTTCCCCTACCAATGTACTTTAAGAATACGTAATCAAAAAGTTCACCTTTAAACCCGTTCGTTGCAAAAATCCATAAAAACAAATTTTGGGTTTTTTTTGCGTATCCGGGTTTCAAGTTACATATTTTTTATGCCTCAAAAGTAGCTTTGAGTCCATGCGTTTGATTGCGTTATGTGATAAAAATAGATGGGGTGATTCAAAACTATACGGCAATCTCTTGGGATCTCATTCTATAGCTAAAAATAAGAAAAAAAGTTCATATAAACATATGCCTGAAAACGCTTAGTTAGCGAGTTACGGCTAGCGAAAAATTTCACCTAGAACTCTGTACCCTCAGTGAAGTAAGGACGTATAAAAATGTTAAAGTTAGTAAATGCAATACTTTCCGAGATGTAAATGCAATACAATTGTAAATGCAAATTGCAATTGTAAATGCAATACTTTCCGAGATGTCTTACATAAAACACAAGAATTACTTCCATAAATGGTAAATAAAGGTGTATTTTTTCTTAAATAAATATGTAGAAAATTTTATTCTGTAAAGATTCATGTGAATTACTCAGGAAAAAAATGAATAATAGATATTGAAATTTCACTTTATTTAAAATCAAAACAGACGCACATAAAACGCACATTCTGAATTGCATAAAATATTAACTAATATTTAGGTTAACTAACTGCGCCGGCCGCATTGGCGCAGTTGGTAACGTGCTCGCCTCTCATCATGCGGTCCTGGGTTCGAATCCCACTCAGGCATGGCATATTTTCATACGTTACAAAAAAAAATCATTTCATCCTCATTACACACAGTTACACCCCAACGTCGTCGCTAATGACCTTGTAGTTGATGCGACGTTAAATAAATAAATAAAATAAATAAATAAAATATTTAGGTTGGGAGTAACAGCTGATAAATGATCAACATTTTTATACGGCCTTACTTCACCGAGGGTACAGAGTTGTAGGTTGAATTTTTCGCTAGCCGTAACTTGCTAACTAAGCGTTTTCAGGCATATGTTTATATAAACTTTTTTTCTTATTTTTACTTTCTCTTGCCTATATGAATATATAGGAAGGAAAGTATTGTTTTCATGTCGATTTTTCGAAACCGAGTTTTCACCGGATCTATACGTTTTCAAACCCCCTGAACCCAAAAAACATGTTTTTAGCGATTGGTCTGTGTGTGTGTCTGTGTGTGTGTGTGTGAACAGAATATCTCAAGAACGGAACATCGTACGAACTTGAAACTTGAAACTTAAGTTACATACCACTACCGGACCCGACACGAACATTTTCATCAAAATCGGTCAAACGGAAGTAGTAGTTTATTCGTGTCATTTTTCACTTTTTTGCGATTTTATCAAAAACTGGTCCTACGATTTTTTTAAAAATCGCCTCATTTACTCAATTTTTTATTCTCTACAAGATAGGGTAGGCGTCATGTTTGCTGAAATTCTGGGTGAGGCTGTTTTCACGTAAAAACAAAGTTTTTTTAAGATTACGGCTCTAATATGCAATTTAGAGCAAAAATTTATATAATAAAAGTTGTAGAGAATTTAAAATCCTACAACTTTTATTTCAAACATTTTTTTGTATAACGCTTAGTTTAGCGGTAATTTGCGATTTTCTGTTTTTTTCTCACGAAAACGTGAGAAAAATCGATTTTTTTAACATTTCGGCTTTAACATGCATTTTACAAAAGTGTATATAATAAAATTTATAGAAAATTAAGAGATCTACAACTTTTATTTAGAGACGTTTTCTCTACAGAGCCTAGTTTAGCGTGAAAGTATGATTTTCCGTTTTTTTTTAAGCCAAATAGAGTTCGATTTTCATTTTGCGTCATTTAGTCATGATTAAAATAAAGTTATGTTTTTGAGGTTAGTTTTTGTTTATTTCTAATATTTTATTAATAATGTTAGGTTTATTATTAATTATTTGCATTGGCAAGAGAAAGTCGTGTGAGTGTTTTACACCAGATTTTTAGCTATAGAATGAGATCCCAAGAAATTGCCGTATAGTTTTGAATCACCTGTATATCAAATCAAAATTATAACAATTTTTCACATCTAACCAAAGAGATTCAGAGTAAAAATTAAAAATTCTATACTTATAACTGTAGGCTAATATTAAAAGACCCGTTGGCCGGCTAGTGAATGTATTAATAAAGTGTTATTGCGTTATTGAATTTGTTATTGTCTCTGTTCAGTGATCAACCGCACTGCATGAACGTAACAAGGAAATATGCGTTTGATTTGTACTTAGCTAATGTACACGTTGCTAAAGTAGAAAATTAATAATACAGGAATGCAGACGGCCATGAGGTTAACTATTCTTCTTGTACCACTAATACAACTGTAATTATTACATTGCAGTCAACCCGCAAGACACAAAACTGTAATCATAAAATTGTCAACTGTTTTTACTTCCCCTGAAATGATTCTATCTCTTATTTTTTGTCATTAAAAATTATTTCAGTTTACTTCTAGTATACTTAAAAATTTTACAGGGGTTTTTTTCAGCTGACATTTTCAGTATTTTTACTTTCTCTTGCCCAATATGAATATTTATTAACGCAAAAAAGTATTGTTTTCATGTCGATTTTTCGAAATCGAATTATCACCGGATATACACGTTCTTAGGCGTAACTGAACCCAAAAAACATAATTTTTAAAATTAGTCTGTGTGTGTCTGTGTGTGTGTGTGTGCGCGCGCGCGCGTGTGTGTGTGTGTTAACTGAATATCTCATGAATGGAACATCGTACAAATTTGAAATTTAAACTTAAGTTAGATAACGCTAAAGGACCCACCAAAAACATTTTCATTAAAATCGGTCAACCGGAATTAGTAGTTTATTCACGTAGTTTTCACTTTTTTGCGATTTTCTTAAAACGGGTCCAATGATTTCTTTAAAAATCGTCTCATTTACTATATTTTTTATGCTCTACAAGATAGGGTAGGCGCCATGTCTGGTGAAATTCTTAAAGAAGCTTTTCTCTCATAGAAAAATAATATTTTTTTTAAGATTGCGGCTGTATTTCAAAAACGGAAAAGCGTAAGAAGTTGAAACTTAAAATTATTGATTTTAGTATTTTAAATGAAACAGTCGAGCGGTTGATTGTCATTCATTTGTGATTAAAATTACGTAATGTGTTTACTTTCTCTTGCCTATATGAATATAAAAGAATGAAAGTATTGTTTCATGTCGATTTTAACAAATCGAGTTTTCACCAGATCTACACGTTTTCAGACCCCCTGAACCCAAAAAACATGTTTTTAGCGATTGGTCTATATGTGTGTGTGTGTGTGTGTGTGTGTGTGTGTGTGCGCGCGCGCGCGTGTGTGTGTCTGTGTAAAAAATATCTCATGAACGGAACATCCTACGAATTTGAAACTTAAGTTACATACCACTACCGGACCCAACACGAACATTTTCATTAAAATCGGTCAACCGGAAGTAGTAGTTTACTCGTGTAATTTTTCACTTTTTTGCGATTTTCTCAAAAACTGGTCCTACGATTTTTTTAAAAATAGCCTGGTTTACTCAATGTTTTATGCTCTATAGGATAGGGTAAGCGCCATGTTTGCTGAAATTCTTGGTGAGGCTGTTTTCACGTAAAAAAGTGTTTTTTTAAGATTACGGCTTTAATATGTATTATAGTGCAAAAATTTATATAAAAAAATATAGAGAATTGAAAATCCTACAACTTTTAATTCAAACATTTTTTTATATAACGCTTAGTTTAGCGGTAATTAGCAATTTTCTGTTTTTTCTCACGAAAACGTGTGAAAAATCAATTTTTTTTAAGATTTCAGCTTTACTATGCATTTTACGACAAAAGTGTCTAAATCAAATTTATAGAAAATTAAAATATCTACAACTTTTATTTAAAACATTTTTCTCTACAGAGAGTAATTTAGTGTGAAGGAGTGATTATCCGTATTTTTAAGCCGAACTGAGGTTGATTTTCATTTTGCGTCTTTTATGTATGATTAAAATTAGATTATGTTTATTGAGGTTAGTTTTTTTGTTTATTTCTAATGTTTTAATTATAATAATCGGTTTATTGTTAATTATTTGCACTGGCAAGAGAAAGTTGTGTGAGTGTTTCACACCAGATTTTTCAATTAACATTGTTTACTCATGATTAAACACATGATTGTTGTTTAGTTGTTCAGCTTAAAGACTGGTTTGAACCATTAGATGGTTTATTAAGTAAAACGAGGAGTCAGGTGGCCTACGATTGCCTACCTCAGCGACTGGAAAATTATTATCAGATTTGCAGGCCCTCTGAACAGCATCTACTTTCCTCCCTGAAAATGACGTCATCACTTTATTGACCACATAGTCTGGCTGTATAATAAAATTCATTATTTTACAAGGAGATTGATTAGTGTATTTTACACGTAGACCTCTTCTGTTATTAAATACTTCAATCATACTATGCTAGGGTGACCATTTTGTTAAGAAAAGACAAAAATAAAAAAAATCTGGTGTGAAACACTCACACAACTTTCTCTTGCCAATGCAAATAATTAATAATAAACCTAAAATTAGTAATATAACATTAGAAATAAACAAAAAAGTAACATCAATAAACATAACCTTATTTTAATCATATATGAAAGACGCAAAATAAAAATCGACCTCAGTTTGGCTTAAAAATACGGAAAATCACTCTTTCACGCTAAACTAGGCTCTGTAGAGAAACATGCCCTCTATAAAAGTTGTAGATCTTTTAATTTCCTATAAATTTTATTATACACTTTTGTCGTAAAATGCATACTAAGGCCGAAATCTTAAAAAAATCGATTTTTCACACGTTTTCGTGAGAAGAAAAACCAGAAAATCGCTAATTACCGCTAAAATAAGCGTTATACAAAGAAATGTTACAAATAAAAATATTAGCATTTTAAATTCTCTACAACTTTTATTATATAAATTTTTGCGCTAAAATGCATATTAAAGCCGCAATCTTAAAACAAAAATTTTCTTACGTGAAAACAGCCTCACCAAGAATTTCACCAAACATGGCGCCTACCCTATCTTGTAGAGCATAAAAAATTAAGTAAACCAGGTGATTTTTAAAAAAATCGTAGAACCAGTTTTTGAGAAAATCGCAAAAAAGTGAAAAATGACACGAATAAACTACTACATCAGGTTGACCGATTTTGATGAAAATGTTCGTGTCGGGTCTGGTAGTGGTATGTAACTTAAGTTTCAAGTTCGTACGATGTTCCGTTATTGAGATATTTTGTATACACACACACACATTCACACACACACACACACACACACACACACACACACACACACGCGCGCGCGCACACACACACACACACACACACACACACAGACCAATCGCTGAAAACATCTTTTTTTGGGTTCAGGGGGTCTGAAAACCTGTAGATCCGGTGAAAACTGGGTTCATTAAAATCGACATGAAAACAATACTTTCCTTCCTATATATTCATATAGGCCAGAGAAAGTAAAAAACTGACTTAATGAAAAAGAAAAATCTAGTATGAGACACTAACACGACTTTCTCTTTCCAATGTAAATAATAAAACGTAATCGATATTTTTAATCATGAGTAAATGACGCAATAAGGAAAATCACTAATTGACGCCTAAAATCACTAATTGACAGTTGCGGACTTTTCCATTTCTATCACACTAATAATACCGGGTGATTTTTTAGTCCTGTTACCCAATTGTTAATGTCTGGTAATATTTTTCTAAAAAAAATAAATTTTGTTTTGTGACACTAAGTTGGTAGCCCTACTCAACCAGTATGGATATGGCAGCGTGAGTTGATTCTCCTTGAGCTGTGTAAAATTTTGTGCCATTTCCGGTCGTGCTACGAACAGAATGTCTTTTATCCTAAAACAATCTCTTGTTTAAATCTGGAGGCTGAAGCTCTAGAACTAATCGTATGTGATACGGATACAATTTCAATTTTTTAGCAGCTTTCTGAGCACTCGAACATGACAAATCAACATGCGAGGAAAGTTTTTGTAAACTTTTCCATGGAGAATTGAGCAATCTTGTTTTCACATTCTCTTAACGTCATCTGTCAAGAGAGTTGGTCGACCACTACGTTTTCTGCTGCAAACAATACCGCCTCTAAAAATCAGTTAGTTAGCCTAGAAATTTACTAGAATAGAGTGGAGGAACACCAAAAAATTTAATTTGAAATGATTCTTTTAAACTCGCATACGATTTTGTAGCAAAATATTGTTCAAGAATGAAAACCCGTTGTTCTAGGGTAAAAGACATTCTGTTCGTAACACAACTGGAAACAGCACAAAATTTTACGCAACTCAAGGAGAATCAACTCAAACTGTCGTATCTATACCGGTTGAGTAGGGCTACCAACTTTGTGTCACAAAACAAAATATCCCTTTCTTAGAAAAAAATTACCAGACATTAACAATTGGGTAACAGGACTAAAAAATCACCCTGTACTAAATATTTTTACCGATTTTAATGAAACAAAAAAAATCAATGATTGTCGCTAAACTAAGCGTTGTTCAAAAATGAATGTTATAAATAAAAATTACAGATTTTTCAGATATTTAGAACTTTAATTGTCTACACATTAAAAGTCGCATTCTTAAAACTACGAGGTTGATGTTTTACCACGAGATCACAGCCTTACCAAGAATTTCAGCAGATATGGTGTCTTGTAGAGCATAAAACATGTTTTAAATATTGTGATTTAAAAAAGAATCGTAGGAGCAGTTTTTAAGAAAATTTGCAAAATAGTGAAAAATTGTACGATAAACAACTACGCGTACTTCCGATTGACCGATTTTATAAAAATTTTCGAGTCGACTCCTCTGGCGATCCCGAACTTAAAATTCATGTTTTAACTTGCCTTCAACCCACCGGGTTGGTCTAGAGGTAAAATCGTCGCCAAAATCAGCTGTTTAACAGCTGATTTTTAAACTTATCCCTTTCTAATCCCTTTAAACTCAGCTGAACATCAGCTTGAAAATCAGCTGTTTAACAGCTGATTTTCGGAGACGAAGGTTTCTGGTTCAAATCCTAGTAAAGGTAGTTAATTTTAAACGGATTTGAATGCTAGACAGTGGTTGCCGGTGTACTTTGATGGTTTGGGTTCAATTAACCATACTCTCTCAGGAATGGTCGACCTGAGTCTGTACAAGACTACACCTCATTGACACGTCATACACATCATCCTCATCTCATTGGGTCATGGGGTTGCTTATTGTTCTAAATTGAACAGATTGCAACGTACACAAATTAGGGATTACAAAAAAAAACTTGCCTTCGGGCCAGCCCAGTCAGTCAGCTGGTAGTAAGTCGCTATTATTTGTTAAGTAACACCGGTTGGGCAAGCGACTTTGTATGGTGACCAGTTGACAGCCATCCATGAACAAACTCTACTGGGGGTTCCTATTCAAACTCATGTCTAATCCACGTCAAAAAAAAAATAGCCTACAGCAAAAAGCAGCGATCAAATTAGGTAGTTGTCACAACGTACAGTTCCCGATAACAAATAAAAACTAAAAAAAAAAAAATGTTTTAACTTCATACGCGATTCATTCTTAATATATTTTGTTCACAGATAACAATTGTTCGGGTTCAAGAGGCCTAAAAGCGAGTATTTTCGATGAAAACTTGATTTCGAACAATACTTTCCTTCCCTAAATACGTATTTAAGGCAAAAATTTATCGGAGAAAAATTATATTTCAAAACTAATGTATTATAATGAATTTAATAAGGAGATTTACCTTACATATGTTTACTGCACACGTTGCCATTTTATAATTTATATATGAAAGACGAAGTAAATTTGTCATTTAAAAAGATCATTAAAAATATAGATCAACAAAAAATTTACATAAATAATGGTAAATATTAACAGAAACTTACCTTATAATCAAAAATGTTGTTAATGTTAAACGTTTGAACACGGATTTGAATTTAGATCTAATAGAAAAATTAAGATCACATTCGTTACCGTTCACAACGGAGTTGACGAACAACTGATTCTATTTCAAACTTATTTACTACCATATCAATGAACTCACAATAAATTTGCATTGACGATTAGAAGGGGGGGGGCTTCATTAATTCATAAGAGTTTCGAATAAAATCTTAATGAAATATTGCACAACAGCTAATGAAATTTCGATGTTAATCATAACGTAGGTTCGCTCTAATCCGGACACTCGCTTGTCTGAACATTCAGTTATTATGGAAGGAAATTAAAATAAAAAATTTGGTGTGAAACACTCACACAACTTTCTCTTGCCAATGCAAATCATTAACAATAAACCTAATATTAGTAATAAAACATTAGAAATAAACAAAACAAATAAACATAAATAAACATTTATGTTGTGGACGACATGAGGGAGCTGAATATAGAGAGAAAGGATTTGGAGGAAAAGTCTGGAAATTACAACCTACTGAGAGACGGAAAGATAAAATTCAAGAGAACGGAAACCAACAGGAAAAAAATTGTGATATCCGAAGCGGAGAGGAAGAGTAGATCTAACCGAATGAAGAACTACCACGCGAGGAGGGTGAAAAGGAACAATAAATGAACTTACAGTGGTCCCCTGTGGCCGTACAAGAAAAAAAATGAAAAAATAAAGATTTATTTACTGTCTGTATTTTCTTTAAAGACATAAAATATATGTTAATAACATGAAATATCGATTGGCCATTGCTGTGGTAGAATTTTTAAAATTGTTAAAAATAGACTGGGTAATGCAGGGGGTGAGATCTATTACCTATGAAAGTTGTCTGAATCTGACTGTCTACCTGGATTGCCAATGCAGTCAGTCAATTCAGGTAGACAGTCCGACAGTATGTCACGTACACAAACTGGCAACATGGATAGTAACACCCACCCCCGCATTACTCTTCTAATTTTCAAAATTCTAAAAATTCTACCACAACATTGGCCAATCGATATTTCATGTTATTAACATTATCTGTACTAAGTTTTGTACGCTGAATAAAACGATATTTTGACCGTGTCGAACGATTTAGCGGTTACCCAGATAGCAAGGATTCAGAATATTGTTAATAAATCAAAATTTAAATAACTTATGAATTTGAAATTTCGTACACGCTGTAAGCATAGCATTGTCTATGCTGTGTTAAAGTTTCAAACTTTTCGGTCAAATATTTATTGAGTTACACGCCTCTAAACGCATGAAATTTGTTGCGGTATCAAAAACACCGGGTCTTTTTGTCTTCCAACGTCGATATGGTCATTTTAAAACAACATTAAAAAATAGGACTATTATAGGTGAACGCAGAATAAAATGAGCTAAATTTTGATGTAAAGTATGTTGAAATCCGACTTACAGTTTTGGAGATGCTTTGGGTTGAAACTCGGGTGTCTATGATTATGAAACCGACAGTAGTGTCTTTAACACGTTTTTACTTTCTCTTGCCTATATGAATATATAGGAAGGAAACTATTGTTTTCATGTCGATTTTAAGAAATCGAGTTTTCACCGGATCTATACGTTTTCAGACCCCCTGAACCCAAAAAACATGTTTTTAGCGTTTGGTCTGTGTGTGTGTGTGTGTGTACAAAATATCTCAAGAACGGAACATTGTACGAACTTAAAACTTGAAACTTAAGTTACATACCACTACCGGACCCGACACGAACATTTTCATCAAAATCGGTCAACCGGAAGTAGTAGTTTATTCGTATAATTTTTCACTTTTTTGCGATTTTCTCAAAAACTGGTCCTAGGATTTTTTTAAAAATCGCCTGGTTTACTCAATTATTTCTTCTCTACACGATAGGGTAGGCGTCATGTTTGGTGAAATTCTGGGTCAGGCTGTTTTTACGTAAAAACATATTTTTTTTAAGATTACGGCTTCATTATAAATTTTAACGCAAAAATTTATATAATAAAAGTTGTAGAGAATTTAAAATCCTACAACTTTTATTTCAAACATTTTTTTGTATAATGCTTAGTTTAGCGGTAATTAGCGTTTTTCTTTTTTTTCTCACGAAAACGTGTGAAAAATCGATTTTTTTAAAGATTTCGGCTTTAGTACGCATTTTACGACAAAAGTGTATATAATAAAATTTATAGGAAATTAAAATATCTACAACTTTTATTAGAAAAATGTTTCTCTACAGGGCTTAGTTTAGCGTGAAAGTGTGATTTTCCGTTTTTTTAAGCCAAACTGAGTACGATTTTCAATTTGCGTCATTCACTCATGATTAAAATAAGGTTAGGTTTTTGAGGTTAGTGTTTTGTTTATTTCTAATATTTTATTAATAATGTAAGGTTTATTATTAATTATTTGCATTGGCAAGAGAAAGTTGTGTGAGTGTTTCACACCAGATTTTTTTATTATTAAATGACATTATTTGCAATCAGTTTTTTAAAAAATAAACTATAAACAAATCTTTTGAATTTACGAATCACAAGTTGAGGCCTCATTACCTTAAGTACCTCTCATTATATCAAAAGAAAATGACTATTTACAAAGATGTTAACATTTTACAATATGGAATACTTTTCAATATCATTTTATGTACATTTAAACTGTTTCAGACAAGTAAACATAGTAATGTTTAAAATGACAAAACATGGTAACGTTTCAGGCGCATAACTTCTTCTGCGGTCTTTAACACCTGTACACATTTTGTTGTTAAATGTTTCAGTCATAGTATATAATTGGGTGACCGTGTGATAAGAGAGAGAGAGAAAGAGAGAATTATTCTGTTGTAGCCCTGAAACTAGAAGATCGAGTGTTAATAATTAAACACTTCGCCTGCCTGTTATGGGCAAATATATCCTGTTATAAATTGTTAAAAATGTCTTAAGAAAGTGTTAAAACGTATTTGTATACGTGTATTAGAAAATAACCTTATTCAAACGATTGATATTCAGAAGAAACTACGCGGACGTACGTGACCATTCATACGTAACTCAGGAAGATGACATAAAAATAAACTTTTATTTCGTATTGAGTAACAATAATAATTAAATAACTGAAACAATAGCCAAAATGTTTTACACCAACCGCATTATTAATCATGTTTAACTTTTGTTAAGGACACATCAATATTGGAACAATCTAGTGAAAGTAAAATTTGTGGAGGACAAAGTGGAAATTAGTATTTTTTATTTAAAAAATTGTTTAAAGTGAAGAAATTGGTTGGTTGGTTAGGTCATCAGCCGAAAGGCTGGTTTGAACCTCTAGAGGTTTTACTAAGTAAAACAAGAAGTGTAGTGGTTTACCATTGCCTTCCTCACTGAGTGGAAAAGTACACTTATCAGCATGCCGGGCCCTCTGAAAAGCATATATTTTCACTTTGCAAATGACACTTTCACTTCATTCACCACAGGATCTGGCTGTATAATGAAATTCATTACTTTCAGAGGAGATAACTCTGATTAGTGTCACAGTACACCTCTACCTCTTCTGTTCTTAAATGATTCAGTCTTTAAATTGGCTGACCAAGTGATAAGAAACAGAACTATTTATTTTAGCCCTGCAACTAACAGATTGAGTGTAAATAATTTGACACTCCGCCTGTCTATTATGGGCAGTGAAGAAATTATGGAGGGATTATAAAAGAAAATTTAGGAAAAGGTTGTTGGTTTTGAGAAAAAGGAGGAGATAGAAGAAAGACGTTTCCGTGGCGAAGAAGTATTAAAATTTGATGTTTAACGCTCACACGACGTTCTCTGGCCAATATAAATAATGAAAAATAAAAGACATCACCTAATTTTAATCATGAGTTAGTGATACAAAATGAAAACCAACGTCAATTTGGATTAATAATTCAGAAAATCACTCTGTCACTCTAAACTAGGCTCTGTAGAGAAAAATGCTTAAAATAAAAGTTGTAAGTTTTTTAATTTCCTATAAATTACATTATAAAAACTTTTATCGTAAAATGCATAGTAAGCCCACAATTTTAATGAAAAAAAAACAGAAGATCAAAAAAAAACAGAAGAATTGTCGCTAAATTAAGTTTTGTACAAAAAAATATTAAAAATTAAAGTTGTAGGTTTTTAAATGTTTTATATTTTTGATTATTTATAAGCTTTTGTCAGCTCAACGAAGGCCTGTACTCTTGTAGAATATTTTTTTGAGATTACGACCTTGATATTCGTATTCTAGGGCAAAAATATAATCAAAGTTGTAGAAAATCAAACATATTTTTTACGTT
This sequence comes from Catonia carolina, assembly GCA_035578175.1. Classification (NCBI taxonomy): domain Eukaryota; kingdom Metazoa; phylum Arthropoda; class Insecta; order Hemiptera; family Achilidae; genus Catonia; species Catonia carolina. The sequence continues at coordinate 2,367,340 of JAQMRL010000020.1, read as the reverse complement.
TAACAGAAAATTAGGGATTTTCTGTGTTTTTTTTTATAAAAAAAAGGTCTTTTACTATAGCAGCCTTAGTATTTAGCTATTTATGACAAAAATTTACGTAATTAAGGATATAAGAAATTTAGATTTAAAATTCATATCATTTTTCAAACACATATCATTTTTATTTAGATTTAAAAATCTATAACTTTTCTTTTAAGCATTCTTCAAATTCTTCTGCAGTTTAGTTTAGCGTCACTTAGTAATTTTCCTATGTATAATTAAGTTGAAAAAGATTGATTTTCATTTAACATTTTTCACTTGTGCTTTAAATATGGTTGCTACTATAGGGTGATTCAAAAAGAGCGCCGGTTTTGATATATCAAATTAAGAGATTTATTTTATTGAAAAACTGAAAATAAATACATCAACAAGTTCATCTTACCTTCCGATTTCATGTATGAAAAATGATGTCATGCATGTGTCCTCCTCTACTGCGCTGGCACGCATCAACTCTGTCCATGAAATTGGATATTAATGCACGACAAGTTTCGACTTCCATTTGCCCGATAACCCGTCGAATTTCCTCCTTCAAGTCATTGATGTTTCGGGGTTTATTGGCATACACCAATGACTTCAGATGACCCACCTCATCACTGAAAATGATTTTGTTTGCGAAGGTGTCATCATCCTGCCGTTTTCTCAATACCCAGTCAACAAACTGTCGTCTCTTCTGGTGGTCTGCCACTTTCAAATGTTGCGTCAACTGAATTTTATACGGGTGATATTGGAGATCGTACCGAAAAATTCTCCGTACAGAAGAACATCGTAAACCCAATTGTTGAGAACGGCGACGTATTGATTTTGCTGGGCTAACAGCCACACTGTCACGAACCAACGCAACGTTCTGCTCAGTTCGACCAGAACGACGACGTCCAGAACTTTTAAGGTCGACTGTTGAACCCGTCTCAAAAAACTTTTTCATGAGCCTGCGAACTGTTGATTCATTCGGTGCTTCATTACTTCCTAGAGTACCGCGAAGTCGCCTGACAGTAGCCGCATAACTCTCTCCACTCTGGTAAAATGTTTTGACGATTAACACTCGTTGTGCAATAGTAAACTTCTCCATGGTTAGACACAGACTGCGAGAGTACTACACTGCGAACAAGAAAAACTACAACTGAATCGTCAATCGGAATGTTCTCCGAAATAGAAATGAGGTCTAACAATGTTGCCAACCGATAAACAAAAATTTACCAGCCGTTTAAAAACCGGCGCTCTTTTTGAATCACCCGTTATTTATGTCAACAGCCAAATGGCTGGAACCTCTAGAGATTTAAATAAGTAAAACGAGGTATAAGGTGGTTTACCACTCCCTTACTGAGTGGAAAAGTATGCTTATCAGCATGCCAGGTCCTCTGAAAAGTATCTACTTTCCACCCTATAAATGACACGTTTACTTCATTCACCACAGGGTCTCGCTGTACAATGAAATATCTACGGGATAACTGTAAACTAGTCTTTTTAACACCCGTACCCGTTCTGTTGATAAATGGTTCAGTCATAAAAATTGGGTGACTATGTAATAAGAAACACAACTATTTATTGTAGCCTTAAAACTGGCAGATCGAGTGCAAATAAATTTACCCCTCGATTTGCGAACTTGAAACTTAAGTTATAACTAAGTTAGTATAGTCTATATACTACTACCGGACCCGACACGAACATTTTCATCAAAATCGGGTTACCGAAAGTAGTACCTAGTTTATTCGTGTCATTTTTCACTTTTTTGTGATTTTCTCAAATACGGCTTCTACGATATTTTTTTAAATCTCCTTATTAACTACATTTTTTATGCTTTACAAGATAGGGTAGGCGTCATATCTGCTGAAATTCTTGGTGAGGCTGTTTTCACGTAAAAAAGTGTGTTTTTAAGACCGCGGCTTTAATATGCATTTAAACGCAAAAATGTATATACCTAATAAAAGTTGTAGGGAATTTTAAATCCTACAAATTTTATTTCAAACATTTTTTTGTGTAACGCTTACTTTAGCAGTAATTAGCTATTTTTTATTTTTTCTCACGAAAACGTGTAAAAAATAGATTTTTTAAAGATTTCAGCCTTAGTATGTATTTTACGACAAAAGTGTATATAATAAAATTTATAGGAAATTAAAGATCTACAACTTTAATTTAAAGCATTTTTCTCTACAGAGCCAGTTTAGCGTGAAAGTTTTTTTTTGTACTTTTAAGCCAAATTGAGGTTGATTTTCATTTTGCGTCTTTCACTCATGATTAAAAGTAGATTATATTTATTGAGGTTAGTTTTTTGTTTATTTCTAATGTTTTATTACTAATTTTATATTATATTGGTAATTATTTACATTAGCAAGAGAAAGTTGTGCGAGTGTTTCACACCAAAATTTTTTGTTAAAATTTAAAAAGCAAATGAGTGTAGCTAAATAATTTTCATGGAAAGACATACATATATATATATATATATATATATATATATATATATATATATATATATATATTAGAAATATTTTCATTACAGTATCCTTATGAAATAGAGTACAACAGGTATAAATATAACCAACTACGGTGGCATGCAGGCAGCATATGCGCAGTAAGTAGCCCCCCACCACAGCGTCTTAGCCTGATACAGGCTGCCTCTAAAGTAGTACTCACTACTCATTGTGTTCTGTTCACGCGGGAATCATTTTGACATTTGTGTCGTTGTCAAAAGCCGCACGCCATCGAAATTAGTTGCAAGCGCACAAAATACGGGGGAAAATGTCTGCAATTCATTTTGGGGTAATAGGCAATAAGTTTTTTCTAAATGCTGTACCTACCATAAATTTTGACAGCCCAAAAGAGAGGTACGTCATACTCTCATTCTGTTATATTTATTATACGGTTCTTTTTGTTAAAATTTTATACAACTGATATTGTGCGTGTGTAGTTGATTTCTAAAAATTGACGTATGTTTGGTATAAAGTTCACAACTATAAAAATTGATTCAGCTTCTTGGAATATTAACAGGAAGTAGACACCAGACACGATGATCTATCTTTGATTTACCTTCAAAAAGTGATTTTTTCAAGCTAGTTTATTATTTACCTTTCTGCCCTACTCAAATTACAGATAAAATTATATATTTTATAACAAAATAATAAAATGCATATTATGTCATCCTGGAAAAGAAGTTATATTAGCCTAAGCGATACGAAAAAAAATGCGATGAGATTCAAATGTCTGACTTTGTACGAGCGTATCTTATATAAATATCATAGTATAATAATAACATTTATATTGTAATAAAATAGGATTCATTAGGAAGCGTAAGTAATTTTTTCAGAATTTTTTGATGAAAAATGAGCTTGTTAGTGTGTAGTGAACGAAACTGGCCGGCAGAGTGCCCAACCGTAACGCGTATTGTCACTATTGTTCTTGAACACCGTGCAATGATTGAAATGAGTTGAGGGGAACGGCGGACGCAACACATTCTCTCTCTGTCTCGCTACCCTCCCTACATGCCGCCGTAATTGGCGAACAGTAGGTGTTGGGTTATAGTATTACAGTATATATTTAATAAATAGGTAAAAAATTGTTTCATAGATAAAAACCAATATATCAAGTATATTGATACGGACGTTAGTGAAATCACAATTTCATCTACACTAGGTTACCGTAATAGATACCATCACATACATTATTATATAATTCCCGGTATTTACGAGTATATTGTATTGTCAATTATTGATATTGCGTTTACTCCTGAACAATACACTTTGTTATTTTGTTATTTAAAACTAAATTGGCTTCCAATAACTTCTTTTTTTAAAAAACAGTTTGACCACGGAACTAATCCCATTATGATATACTAACAAATTTATTATTTAATAATTTTAACCTTGTCATATGTCTATAATTATGTAATTATGTATGACATAAACGTTACGTGTCTGGTAAAAGAATGGAAATCACATCTGACATACGGTATTTCTTTTGTTTGAGTTAAAAAAAGTTGTCAATTTTTTACTTTAAAACTTTTTATTATATAACATTTTGCGCTAAAATGCATATTAAAGCCGCAATCTTAAAAAGAAAATGTTTTTACGTGAAAACAGTCTTATCCAGAATTTCAGCAAACATGGCGCCTACCCTATCTTGTAGAGAATAAAAAGTTTAGTAAATGAGGCGATTTTTAAAAAAATCGTAGGACCAATTTTTGAGAAAAACACAAAAAAGTGAAAAATTACACGAATAAACTACTACTTCCGGTTGACCGATTTTGATGAAAATGTTCGTGTCGGGTCCGGTAGTGGTATGTAATTTAAGTTTCAAGTTTCAAGTTCGTAGGATGTTCCGTTCTTGAGATATTTTGTTCACACACACACACACACACACACACGCACACAAATGCGCGCGCGCGAACGCACGCACGCACGCACACACACACGCACACAGACCAATCGCTGAAAACATGTTTTTTGGGTTCAGGGGGTCTGAAAACGTGTAGATCCGGTAAAAACTCGATTTCTCAAAATCGACATGAAAACAATAATTTTTTCCTATATATTCATATAGGCAAGAGAAAGTAAAAATAATCTGATGTAAAACACTCACACGACTTCCTCTTGCCAATGCAAATAATTAACAATAAACCCAACATTAGTAAAAAAAACATTAGAAATAAACAAATTAAACAACCTCAATAAACATAACCTTATTTCAATCATGAGTGAAAGAAAATCATGAGTGAAAATCAATCTCATTTTTGGCTTAATTTACTAATTACGGAAAATCACTCTTTCACGCTAAACTACAAGGCTCTGTAGAGAAAAATGCTTAAAATAAAATTTTTAGATCTTTTAATTTTTTATAAATTTAATTATACACATTTTTGTCGTAAAATGCATGCTAAGGCTGAAATCCTTAAAAAATCTAATTTTACACGTTTTCTTGAGACAAAAAAAGAAAATCGCTAATTACCGCTAAACTAAGCGTTATAGAAAAAAAATGCTTGAAATAAAAGTTATAGGATTTTAAATTTTCTACAATTTTTTGTTTATACACTTTTGCGCTAAAATGCATATTAAGGCCACGATCTTAAAATAAAAAAATTGTTCTATATGAGAACAGCCTCCCCAAGAATTTTAGGAGATATGTCGCCTACTCTACCTACTTGTATAGCATAACAAATTTAGTACATAAAGCGATTTTTAAAAAAAAATCTTAAGAGCCATTTTTGAGAAAATCGCAATAAAGTGAAAAATTACACGAATAAACTACTATTTCTGGTTGACCGATTTTGATAAAATATTCATGTAAGATTCAGTAGTGATACAATGTTTTAAGTTTCAACTTTGTACGTTACACCGTTTTTAAGATTTTTTATTTACACACACAGGCCAATCGCTAAAAACGTTTTTGGGTTCAGGGGGACTAAAAATGTGTATTTTCAGTGAAAACTCGTTTCCAAAATCGGGAAATTATAATAAACGGCCAAAGAAAGAGAATTCGTAAATTTACTGTCCGAAAAATTTAATCGATTAATAGATAGGCTACTTAACCAACAGTAAAGTCCGCGTATCACCTGCATAACCTTTTAAATCGTAGTTGGGAAACGAACCCATATTTTCCATATTGCGGATCAACATAGCATAGCACTACACCACTTCATCAAAAAAGCGGATAAAACAATATTTCATCTTTCTAGTTTATTTAAATCTCTATCAGCAATTTAGTTATTATTAAATATTAAGTATTATAAATTGCGTATGTATTAGTCAGGGTTATTTGTTTTCATTTATAAATTATTAATTTACCTACATTTCACTTAAAATAAACAACTAACTTATTTTGATATTTTCACAATACAAATAAAATCACGTACCATTTCAGAACGGCAATAAAAAAAAAATACAGTCTCCATGACAATTGGCAATTTTTTACTTTCTCTTGCCTATATGAATATATAGGAAGGAAAGTATTGTTTTCATGTCGATTTTTCGAAATCGAGTTTTCACCGGATCTATACGTTTTCAGACCCCCTGAACCCAAAAAACATGTTTTTAGCGATTGGTCTCTCTCTGTGTGTGTGTGTGTGTGTGTGTGTGTGTGTGTGTGTGTGTGTGTGTGTGTGTGTGTGTGTCTGTGTGTGAACAGAATATCTCAAGAACGGAACATCGTACGAACTTGAAACTTGAAACTTAAGTTACATATCACTACCGGACCCGACACGAACATTTTCATCAAAATCGGTCAACCGGAAGTAGTAGTATATTCGTATAATTTTTCACTTTTTTGCGATTTTCTCAAAAACTAGTCCTACGATTTTTTTTAAAATCAACTGGTTTACTACATTTTTTATGCTCTACAATATAGGGTAGGCGCCATGTTTGCTGAAATTCTGCTTGAGGCTGTTTTTACGTAAAAACATTTTCTTTTTAAGATTGCGGCTTTAATATGCATTTTAGCGCAAAACGTTATATAATAAAAGTTGTAGAGAATGTAAAATTCTACAACTTTTATTTCAAACATTTTTTTGTATAACGCTTAGTTTAGCGGTAATTAGCGATTTTCTGTTTTTTTTTCTCACGAAAATGTGAGAAAAATCGATTTTTTTAACATTTCGGTCTTAGTATGCATTTTACGATAAAAGGGTATATAATTAAATTTATAGAAAATTAAGAGATCTACAACTTTTGTTTAGAGAATTTTTCTCTACAGAGCCTAGTTTAGCGTGAAAGCGTGATTTTCCGTATTTTTAAGCCAAACTGAGTTCGATTGTCATTTTGCGTCATTCACTCATGATTAAAATAAGGTTATGTTTTTGAGGTTAGTTTTTGTTTATTTCTAATATTTTATTAATAATGTTAGGTTTATTATTAATTATTTGCATTGGCAAGAGAAAGTTGTGTGAGTGTTTCACACCAGATTTTTTACTCTATAAATAAATGAAGTTCCTAATCACTCAATATGTTAAAGAAAAATGTGGTATGAACACCACACAACTTTCTCTTACCGATGCAAATACTTAACAATATAACCTAACATTAGTAATAAAACATTAAAAACAAACAAGAAACTAACCTCAATAAACATAACCTAATATTAACCATAAGTGAAAGACGCAAAATGAAAATCAACTTGTTTGGGTTACAAATACGGAAAATCTCTCTTCACGCTAAACTGGCTCTGTAGAGAAAAATGCTGTAAATAAAAGTTGTACATCTTTTAATTTCCTATAACTTCATTACATACATTTTTGATGTAAAATGCATGCTAAGGCTGAAATCTTTAGAAAATCAATTTTTTTACACGTTTTCGGGAGAAAAACAAACAGGAAATCGCTAATTACCGTCTAACTAAGCGTTATACCAAAAAATTTTTGAGTTAACAGTTGTAGGATTTTAAATTCTCTACAAATTGTATTATATACATTGTTGCGCTAAAATGCATATGAAATACGCAATCTTAAAAAAACGATTTTTCTATAAGGAAACAGCCTCACCAAGAATTTCAGCAGACATGGCGCCTACCCTATCATGTAAAGCTAAACAAATGTAGTAAATGAAGCGAGTTAAAAAAATAAAACTTTTTAAAAAAAGTAGGAGGCGTTTTTGAGAAAATCGCAATAAAGTGAAAAATGACACGGATAAATTACTACTTCCGGTTAACCGATTTTGATGAAAATGTATCGGGTACTCTAGTGGTATCTAACTTATGTTTCAAGTTTCAAGTTTGTACGATGTTTCGTTCTTGAGATATTCTGTTCACACACAGACCAATCGCTAAAAAAATGTTTTTAGGGTTCAGGGGGTCTGAAAACATATAGTATATCCGGTGAAAACTCGACATGAAAACAATACTTTCCTTCCTATATATCAGTGTTTCCCAACCGGTGGTCCGTGAGAGCCTTCGGGGTGGTCCGTGAGAGTCCGGTGACTACTTATAAAAAAGAAATATTTTCCCGTGATTAAATCAAAGTTACGATTTTCATTCAACAAGATTAAGTAAATACATTCAAGATTCAGATTAAGTAAAGGTAGAAGAGTTGTGGTGTAAGAAAGCCCTGGGCTTCCCCAACATTCGGCAAGTAGCTTTGCGGTTTTTTATGATGTTTTCAACCACTTATTTGTGTGAGCAGGGGTTCTCTAGTTTATTGTTAATTAAAAAAAAAACAACGAAATCGGCTAAGTGTAAGCAGTAATTTGAGAGTTGCTCTTAGCAAGAGCCTAAAACCTAGAATTCCTCAGCTAGTCAGAAAGATTCGTGCACAAAAATCGCATTGAAATTTTCATTTAATTTTTAATTCATTTTATAATTTTCATTTTTATTTTCGACTAAGTAAATTCTGTATTCCTTATTTTATTAAAAGACAATTTACAATTAAAATATTTTTACTTTTTGTGATGTACAATGTACCCTACTTTCTGAAAATAACAATTATATGTTTGTAATAATAGTTTGTTTCTGAAAATTTGTTTTATTTAACCACCTTTTAATTTGGTTACAACTGATAAGATATATGGAATAATGTAATGGGGTGATCCGTGGTAGTTCACTTTCAGGCTGAGTGGTCCGCAGACCACTGCGGGTTGGGAACCACTGCTATATATTCATATAGGGCAAGAGACGGAGTTTGGAGACTAGCTTCCAACGAAATGGTCTACAAAAACATAGAACCTATTACAAGTATAATTAAAAAGAAACGAATATCATTCCTGGGACATCTTTTAAGGACACCTGAAAATAGAACTAGCAGGAAATAAATAGAAAAACTGTGGTATAGTAAAAGTGATATTAAATGGATCACAGAATTAAAAGAAGATAGAAGGTTACAAATTACAATAGAAGATTTAAAACACAAGACAAATGCATTGAAGATATTGAAGGACGAACGCGTTATACTACAGCCGGGAAGGAACAAGCAACGATTGGGAAGAGTGGTTCCAGAGGAGGAAAGAAAATTGCGCTCGGAAAGGATGAAAAAATATTGGGCGGAAAAGAAAGGGAAGAAAGAAGGAAGGACTTTAAATGTAAAATGACTAAAGTGGTCCTTTGTAGGCCATAAAATTTTAATAATAATAATAATAATAATAATAATAATAATAATAATAATAGGGCAAGAGAAAGTAAAAACAAAATTAAAACTAATAAATTAATTCTATAAAGTACAACAATTATTTTTAAAACGTAAAATTATTTAATAAAATGAAGTTGAAGTTACCGAAATATTTGTTTTTTGATGGGGCTGGTAGCGAGCGTATGTATGTAGATATAAACGGGGTTGCAGATATAAGGGTAGGTATTAATTGCCTGATGTTATCAAAGACGAAACAAGTGGATAAATGTTGAAGAGCGTTACGATGCACCTGCAATGTACATACGTTAGCTACAATGTGTATCACAGCGCACACTCGCTATTTAGCTATATACCAGAAAGAGCTAAAAATCATAACACCCAACTTACATGTCGCATATTACCATTCTCTTCCCCTACATTTATACTTTCTCTTGCTTATATGAATATATAAGAGAGAAAGTATTGTTTTCATCTCCATTTTAACAAATACACTCTTCACCTGAATATACACTTAAACAGACCCCCCTCAACCCACACTACAACATGTTTTTACCTATTGGTCTGTGCGTGCGTGCGTGCGTGCGTGCGTGCGTGCGTGCGTGCGTGCGTGCGCGTGTGTGTGTGTGCGCGCGCGCGCGTGTGTGTGTGTGTGAACAGAATATCTCAAGAACGGAACATCGTACGAACTTGAAACTTAAATTACGTATTACTACCGGACCCGACACGAACATTTTCGTCAAAATCGGTAAAACGGAAGTAGTAGTGTATTCCTGTAATTTTTCACTTTTCTGCATTTTTTTCGAAATCTGGTCCTACGATTTTTTTAAAAATCGCCTAGTTTACTAAATTTTTTATGCTCTACACGATATGTAGAAATATATGTAGGTATGTATAGGGTTATGCCTAACCATATGGTTAGGCGCCATGTTTGCTAAAATTCTTGGTGAGGCTGTTTTCACGTAAAGAAATTGTTTTTTTTTACGATTGCGGCTTTGATATGCATTTTAGCGCAAAAATGTATATAATAAAAGTTGTAGATAATTTAAAATCCTACAACTTTTATTTCAAACATTTATTTGTATAACGCTTAGTTTAGCGGTAATTAGCGATTTCTGTTTTTTTCTCACGAAAACGTGTGAAAAATCGATTTTTTTAAGATTTCAGCCTAAGTATGCATTTTACGACAAAAGTGTTATAATCAAATTTATAGTAAAATAAAAGATCTACAACTTATATTTAAAGTATTTTTCTTTACAGAGCCTAGTTTAGCGTGAAGTGATTTCCGTATTTTTAAGCCAAACTGAGGTTGATTTTCATTTAGCGCCTTTCACTCATGATTAAAATTAGGTTATGTTTATTGAGGTCAGTTTTTTGTTTATTTCTAATGTTTTAATACTAATGTTTTAATTAGCTTTATTTTTAATTATTTGCATTGGCAAGAAAAAATTGTGTGAGTTTTCCACACCAGATTTTTTTTGTCATCAGTCTCTCGACTGGTTTGATGCAGTTCTCCAAGCTGTTCTATGTTGCGCAAGTCGTTTCATATCTATATACCTGTAACACCCTACATCTTTTGCAATTTGCTTTATATATTCTAATCTTTGCCTGCCCCTACAATTCACTCCCTCAATATTACCCTCTATTATTGATAGATGTCTTAAGATATGCCCCACTAGCCTATCCCTTATTCTGGTAAGATGCTTCCATGTACTTCTTTTTTCATCCACTCGCCTAATAACCTCTAAATTACTTATTTTGTCCACCCACCTAATCTTTAACATTTTCCTATAACACCACATTTCAAAACCTTCTGTCCTCTTATTTTCTACAGCCCCTATCACCCACGTTTTACTCCCGTATGATGCTACACTCCAAACATCATGTTTTAAGAAATTTTTCCTAATCTGTAGGTCAATGTTTGTAGTAAATAAGCTGTTTTTATTTTCTATTTGCCTATATGAATATATAAGAAGGAAAGTATTGTTTTCATGTCGATTTTTCGAAATCGAGTTTTCACCGGATCTATACGTTTTCAGACCCCCTGAACCCAAAAAACATGTTTTTAGCGATTGGTCTGTGTGTGTGTGCGTGCGCGCGCGCGCGCGCGTGTGTGTGTGTGTGTGTGTGTGTGTGTGTGTGTGTGTGTGTGTGTGTGTGTGTGTGAACAGAATATCTCAAGAAAGGAACATTGTATGAACTTAAAACTTGAAACTTAAGTTACATACCACTACCGGACACGACACGATTATTTTTATTAAAATCGGTCAACCGGAAGTAGTAGTTTATTCGTGTCATTTTTCACTTTTTTGCGTTTTTCTCAAAAACTGGTCTTTCGATTTTTTTAAAAATCGCCTGGTTTACCAAATTTTTTATGCTCTACAAGATAGTGTAGGCGCCATGTTTGCTGAAATTCTGGGTGAGGCTGTATTCACGTAAAAACATAGTTTTTAAGATTACGGCTTTAATATGCAATTTAGAGCAAAAATTTATATAATACAAGTTGTAGAGAATTAAAAATCCTACAACTTTTAATTCAAACATGTTTTTGTATAACGCTTAGTTTAGCGGTAATTTGCGATTTTCTGTTTTTTTCTCACGAAAACGTGAGAAAAATTGATTTTTTTAACATTTCGGCCTTAGTATGCATTTTACGACATAAGTGTATATAATTAAATTTATAGAAAATTAAAAGATCTACAACTTTTATTTAGAGAATTTTTCTCTACAGAGCCTAGTTTAGAGAGAAAGAGTGATTTTTTTGTATTTTTAAGCCAAACTGAGTTCGATTTTCATTTTGCGTCTTTCACTCATGATTATGGTTATATTTTTGAGATTAGTTTTTTATTTATTTCTAATGTTTTATTACTAATGTTAGGTTTATTGTTAATTATTTGCACTGGCAAGAGAAAGTTGTGTGAGTGTTTCACACCAGATTTGTTTTTAATGTGTGCGGACCGAATTTATAGAATAACAAGTGTAGTGTTTATTATTTTATTGTTTACTATTTTACGGTACCTATTAGTAACCTACTAATTGTAATAGTTTGTACTAGCAAAAGAAACCTTTTTCTGATGTACTCCTAGAAACTTTATTAGCTACGCCGGTAAATTATTTTTAGAAAACTAACGGTAAGAATATCAATGACATTCATAACAGTGCGTAACAGTGTTCTATAAATATTGGCGAATATAAACAATTAATTTAAAAATGAAAGTATCACTGTTTCAAATTTGTTATTGAAATTTTGTTAAGGTTAGAAAAGTGATTAGTTGTTGTTTAGGTGATGAGCCAGTAGGCTGGTTTGAACGTGTAGAGGTTTTACTAAGGAAAACGAGGAGTCAGGTGGTTTACTATTGCCACAACTCACTCAGTGAAAAAGTATGCTTATCAGCATGCCGGACCCTCTGAAAATCATATATTTTCCACTCTACAAATGACACCTTCACTTTTTTCACAACTGGGTCTGGCTGTACAATGAAATTCATTACTTTCAGAGGAGATAACTCTGATTAGTTTCTTTTACACCTCTTTCTCTTCTGTTCTTAAATGATTCAGTCAATAAATTGGGTGACTATGTGATAAGAAACACAACTATTTATTTTAGCCCTGTAACTAACAGATTGAGTGTAAATAATTTGACACTCCACCTGTCTGTTATGGGCAGAAGAAAGTAATTTATAAATTATAATTGGGTCTATGAACATTATTGTATAAATGTACGCTTTATAGAAATCTGTGTCGAGCATTTTGTTTAAGAGTCAGTAATTTTTAAAACACCTTATATTATTACAGGCTAAACTCTCTACGCGCCAAGTGAGACGCACTAATATACATAAAATCTGTTTAGTTTCACAACATAATTTTTTTTTATTATTCCTAATTTGTGTTACGTTGCAATCTGTTCAATTTAGAACAATAAGCAACCCCATGACCCAATGAGATGAGGATGATGTGTATGACGTGTTAATGAGACTCTGTAGTCTTGTACAGACCCAGGCTGACCATTCCTGAGAGAGTATGGTTAATTGAACCCCAACCATCAAAGTACACCGGTAACCACTGTCTAGCATTCAAATCCGTATAAAAGTAACTACCTTTACTACGATTTGAACCAGGAACCTTCGTCTCCGAAAATTAGCTGTTAAACAGCTGAGGTAAAGTCATCGCCAAAATCAGCTGTTAAACAACTGAGGTAAAGTCGTCTCCGAAAATCAGCTGTTAAACAGCTGAGGTAAAGTCGTCGCCAAAATCAGCTGTTAAACAGCTGAGGTAAAGTCGTCTCCGAAAATCAGCTGTTAAACAGCTGAGGTAAAGTCGTCGCCAAAATTTGCTGTTAAACAGCTGAGGTAAAGTCGTCGCCAAAAACAGCTGTTAAACAGCTGAGGTAAAGTCGTCGCCACAATCAGCTGTTAAACAGCTGATTTTGGCGACGACTTTACCTATAGACCAACCCGGTGGGTCACAACATAATTAACGCTCTAAAGCTAAACATTTTTCTGTAGAGCTTCATTTCTGCGCGTGAACTAAAAACCGGACGAAAATTTTCGCCAGCTAACTCGCTAACGAAGCTATTCCGGATCTATGTTTATGTGAACTTTTTTCATTGTTTTCTTGAGAAGAATACACCTTAGAAATATGTTGGGTTACTCGTGGAACACCCTGTATATTTATTAAATAGGAAACAATAATTTAAAAAACCTAATGGATCCAATTAATAAAGTCTAACTAGAAATTTTAATAAAATTCTATGAAGTACAATTTAAAATAAACGGAAAATTAAATTTCCAATATTGTGTATTAAAGTAAATATCACTTGTTACCTCATGATGCATTGTACGAATCCTATAAAACAATTTATTTTCTTTTTATGTTTTGATGAAATTATTGCAGAATACTCGTCCATTGAATCAAATTATAATATTACAATAAAACAGAATTCCATAACTAAAATCAAAGTTATAATTAAATATTTTCTAACAACTTTCGCAAAATTTCAAACAATTCAATAAAAATTTTTATTCCTATTTTATGTAATACATATGATAAGAAAAATGTTTAATTCTTTATACGTTATTGATTTAAATCAAATTATATAATTTTTAATCAAGTTATACTATAACTAATAAATTAAATAAACATCTGGTGGTAAACGCTCACACGACTTTCCTTTGCCAATGCAAATAATGAACAATATAACCTAACAATAGTAATAAAACATTAGAAATAAACAAAATAATTAACCTCTAAAAACGTATTGTGATTTTAATCATGAGTGAATGACACAAAATGAAAACTCACCTCAGTTTGGCTCAATAATACGGAAAATCACTCTTTCACGCTAAACTAAGTTCTGTAGAGAAAAATGCTTAAAGGAAAATTTCTAGCTCATTTAATTTCCTATAAATCTGATTATACGTTTGTCGTAAAATGCATGCTAAGGCTAAAATCTTTAAAAAAATCAAGTTTTTTACACGTTTTGTGAGAAAAAAACAGAAAACGCTAATTACCGCTGAACTAAGCGTTATACAAAAAAATGTTTCGTATTAAAGTTGTAGGTTTTTAAATTTTCTACAACTTTAATTATATAGGCTACATTTAAGCGGTAAAATGCATATTAAAGCCGCTATCTGAAAAAAAAACATTTTTTCAAGAAAGCACAGCATCCCGAAGAATTTCAGCAGACATGGCGCCTATCCTACTAAAAAAGAGCATAAAAAATATAGTAAATGAAAGGATTTTAAAATAAATTGAAGCCAATTATGAGAAAATCGCAAAAAAAAGAAAGATTACATAAATAAACTACTACACTGAATTCATGTGTGCTCTCTTGAACACGCAGACGCTCTATATTAAATACGGGCAAATACAGAAGGTATCGCATTTCAAATATCTGGAAGAAATTTTAGAACCTACTGGACTGGCGAAAAAGTCACAGGAAACTCGAGCACAAAAATATATTTATATAAATATATTAAGCGCAAAAATATATATAAAAGTTGTAGGAAATTTAAAACACTTCAACTTTTATTTCAAACTTTTTTGTATAACGCTTAGTTTAGCGGTATAACGATTTTCTGTTTTTTTTTCACGAAAATTTGTAAAACAAACCGATTTTTTAAGATTTTAACCTTAGTATGCATTTTACGACAAGAGTGAATATAACTAAATTTACAGGTAATAAAAAGATGTAGACTACAACTTAAAACTTCATTTTTCACAAAAAAATAATAAATAAAAATAAAATAAAATAAATTTTCACAAAAAAGTAGCAAATAGGAATGAAGGCATAAAAATTGGATCGGGAATCAACACACTAGCATTTGCTGACGATGTAGTAATTGTCGCAGAAAAGATAGATGACTTACGTCAGTTAGCAGAAGTGTTTATGGAGGAAGCAGGAAGAATAGGATTGAAGGTAAATAACACAAAAACGAAGTATATGCATTTCACTAGAAATCGAGTTAACAGAGACCAAGGTCCTTTCCAAGTGAACGGCCAATATTTTGAAAAAGTAGACTCTTTTAAGTACCTAGGCGTCGTCATTTCTGAACAAAATACAGAAATGACAGAAATACAAAATAGGCTAAATCTTGGAAACAGATGTTTCCACGCATGCAACAAACTTATGTCTTCAAAATTGTTATCACGTACAAAAAAAATTAAAATTTATAGAACAATTATCAGTCCAATATTGCTGTACGGAGCGGAGACATGGAAATTAGATAAAAGAGAGGAAAGGAAATTGATTGTATTTGAAAACAAGATCCTTAGAAAAATTTACGGACCTGTAAACGAGGGAGGAGAGTGGAGGAAAAGACACAACAGAGAACTTAGAGACCTTTATAGGGAGCCAGATGTGGTGTGTGAGTTCAAGTGTAGAAGAATTAGATGAGCTGGGCATGTTTTAAGAAGGAAAGAGGACAGTAATCTTAACCAAGTGTTAAGAAGAAATCCTGAAGGACGACGACCGAGAGGAAGACCACGACGTAAATGGTGGAGTCAAGTGAGGGCCGATATGGAGAGAATTGGAGCGACCGAGGAAGACGCGGGGCATCGAGAGAGGTGGACGGGTTGTGTTGGTGCGGCTAAATATCTACTTAGATATGTGTGGCCATGGCAGTAAGTAAGTAAGTAAGACTACAACTTGTATTTGAAGCGTTATTCACTACAGAGCCTAAATTTAGCGTAAAAGAGTAATATTCCGTATTTTTAAGCCAAACTGTGGTTGATTTTCATTTTGCGTCTTTCACTCATGATTAAAATTAGGTTTTGTTTTTTGTTGTTAGTATTTTGTTTATTTTGTTATTTTTGTTTAGGTCGTCAGGCGGAAGGCTGGTTTGAACCTGTAGAGGTTTTACTAAGTAAAACGAGGAGTCAGGTGGTTTACCATTGCCTTCCTCACTAAGTGGAAAAGTACGCTTATCAGCATGCCGGGCCCTCTGAAAAGTACATATTTTCCACTCTGCAAATGACACCTTCACTTCATTCACCACAGGGTCTGGCTGTATAATGAAATTCATTACTTTCAGAGGAGATAACTCTGTTTAGTGTCTTTTACACCTGTACCTCTTCTGTTGTTAAATGATATAGTCATTTAATTGGCTGACCATGTGATAAGAAACAGAACTATTTATTTTAGCTCTGCAACGAATAGATTGAGTGTAAATAATTTGACACTCCACCTTTCTGTTATGGGCCGAATTTTAAATTATAGTGTGTATATTAATTAATATAATAAAATACATTAATTTATTTTACCCAGAACCCGGAACGGACCTAATAGATAACTTTTACAATAACTAATAAACACCGATTGAATGAGGAAATCAATTCGTTTTAAAACAGTTTTAAAAGAGCAGATGTTCACGTTTTAAAAAGTTTGTACTTATTATAAAAACTTTTTAATCAACTTGACGTAACCTGAATAAATGCACAGTAGACTATGTGTATTTTATTTACAAAGCAAGGCGGTTTCTCATATCAATCGATTCGACACTGCACCTGTAATGAAAAGTTTTCCGTTTTATCTTTCAAATTGAAACTTCCCGACACCCAGATGGGTCATTACAATTTTTTAAATTTCAAATTTCAAAAAAAAAAACGTTTTTAGTCTATTTAAAAATTTGGTATTAAACACTCACACGATTTTCTCTTCGCAATGCAAATAATTAACCATATAACTTAACATTAGCTAATAAAACAGAAATAAACAAAAAACAAACCTCAAAAACATAATCTTTTTTTAATCACGAGTGAATGGTGCAAAATTAAAATCAACCTCAGTTTAGCTTAAAAATACGGAAAATCACTCTTTCACGCTAAACTAGGCTCTGTACAAAAAAATGTTGTAAAACTTTTAATTTTCTATAAATTTGATTATGTACACTTTGTCGTAAAATGCAGTCTACTAACGCTGAAATCTAAAAAAAAGCGAATTTTTACAGATTTTCATGAAAACAAAACAGAAAATCACTAATTACCGCTAATATAAGCGTTATACAAAGAAATTTTATAAATAAAAGTTGTTAGATTTCAAAATTGTCTACAACTTTAATCCTATATACACCTTTGCGCTAAAATGCATATTAAGGCCGCAATCTTATGGGGGTAGTCAACTCAAGGAGATGATTTTTTAAAAATTTTGATTGGTTTTTGCATTTATTTGAAGTTTAAAATTCTCTGAATCACAGCTTGTGTTTACTTTGTTTGTACGTTGATAAAAAAATTATAAAAACATTTTTTTTAAATAAAGCTCACTAGCAAGGCAAATGTAATTATTCCTTCAACTTTAAATTAAGTTTCCGGAAATGTATTTTTGCATGATTAGATATTTGGGAATTAAATATTCTGGTTTGTATCGGAGGTATTTGGATGATTTTTTTTCAAATGTTCATAATTTCTTGCTCTATTATCTGACGAATGATTATTACAAAAAAACTTAGTAGGGATTTAGTTAAAAAATAATTTGTGAATATATAAAAAAATGTTTTTGAAAATATGGTTTTTCTTCAATTAATTTCTTGAAAAAAAATAATATGTACAATAACATACAACAGATACTAAACAGTAATTTTCTGCATTTTTTAGCACAAGAATCATGTTGATATCTTTCTTGGTTCCTCAGATATTTGATTCCCCGTAAAAGCCCGCTTTTCCACCCCCACTCTTATATTAGGAGCTGTAATTATTTTTACTTTCTCTTGCCTATATGAATATATAGGAAGGAAAGCAGGCCTATTGTTTTCATGTCGATTTTAAGAAATCCAGTTTTCACCGGATCTATACGTTTTCAGACCCCCTGAACCCAAAAACATGTTTTTAGCGATTGGTCTGTGTGTGTGTGTCTGTGTGTGTGTGTGTGTCTGTGTGTATACAAAATATCTCAAGAACCGAACATCGTACGAACTTGAAACTTGAAACTTAAGTTACATACCACTACCAGACCCGACACGAACATTTTCATCAAAATCGGTCAACCGGAAGTAGTAGTTTATTCGTATAATTTTTCACTTTTTTGCGATTTTCTCAAAAACTGGTCCTACGATTTTTTTTAAAATCGCCTCATTTACTAAATTTTTTATTCTCTACAAGATAGGGTAGGCGCCATGTTTGCTGAAATTCTGGGTGAGACTGTTTTCACGTAAAAACATTTTCTTTTTAAGATTGCGGCTTTAATATGCATTTTAGCGCAAAACGTTATATAATAAAGTTGTAGAGAATGTAAAATTCTACAACTTTTATTTCAAACATTTTTTTTATAACGCTTAGTTTAGCGGTAATTAGCGGATTTCTGTTTTTTTCTCACGAAAACGTGTGAAAAATCGATTTTTTTAAGATTTCGGTCTTAGAATGCATTTTACGACAAAAGTGTGTATAATAAAATTTGTAGGAAATTAAAATATCTAAAACTTTTATATTAAGCATTTTTTTGTACAGTGCCTAGTTTAGCGTGAATGAGCGATTTTCCGTATTTTTAAGCTAAACTGAGGGCGATTTTAATTTTGCGTATTTCACTAATGTTTTTTGAGGTTAGTTTTTTGTTTTATTTCTAATATTTTATTACCAATGTTAGGTTTATTGTTAATTATTTGCATTGGCAAGAGAAAGTTGTGTGAGTGTTTCACACCAGATTTTTTGGCTTGGTTCAAGTGGTAGATCATTACTAGTAAATTACTCTTTCATTTAAAATATATAATGATACATTATAGCCTGTAGTTTTCATTTTCATTTTCTGGGTTGACTAACCCCTTAAAAAAAAGTTTCTATAGTCCATCTACTGTAAGAGTACTCCGAGCGAGGCAAGCACCTGCAGGTTGTAATTGAAAGTTTTACACTATATAAAACACTATATAAAGGGTGATTCAAAAAGTGCGCCGGTTTTTAAACGGCTGGTAAATTTTTGTTTATCGGTTGGCAACATTGTTTGACCACATTTCTATTTTGGAGAACATTCCGATTGACGATTCAGTTGTAGTTTCTCTTGTTCGCAGTGTAGTACTCTCGCAGTCTGTGTCTAACCATGGAGAAGTTCACTATTGCGCAACGAGTGTTAATCGTCAAAACATTTTACCAGAGTGGAGAGAGTTATGCGGCTACTGTCAGGCGACTTCGCGGTACTCTAGGACATAATGAAGCACCGAATGAATCAACAGTTCGCAGGCTCATGAAAAAGTTTTTTGAGACGGGTTCAACAGTCGACCTTAAAAGTTCTGGACGTCGTCGTTCTGGCCAAACTGAGCAGAACGTTGCGTTGGTTCGTGACAGTGTGGCTGTTAACCCAGCAAATTAGGGAGTTTTTGTGGCGTCATTTGGATGCAATGGACATTGACGAGTTGTGGTTTCAGCAGGATGGTGCCACCTGTCACGCTGCACGAGAAACAATGTTGTTGTTCCGTGAACGGTTCCAGGATCACATCATTTCTCGTAATTCCGACCATCAATGGCGACCAAGGTCGTGTGACTTGACGCCTTGTGACTTTCCTCTTTGGGGCCATCTGAAGTCGTTGGTGTATGCCAATAAACCCCGAAACATCAATGACTTGAAAGAGGAAATTCGACGGGTTATCGGGCAAATGGAAGTCGAAACTTGTCGTGCAGTAATATCCAATTTCATGGACAGGGTTGATGCGTGCCAGCGCAGTAGAGGAGGACACATGCATGACATCATTTTTCATACATAAAATCGGAAGGAAAGATGAACTTGTTGATGTATTTATTTTCAGTTTTTCAATAAAATAAATCTCTTATTTGATATATCAAAACCGGCGCTCTTTTTGAATCACCCTACATTATAGTTGGCGTGTATCTACGAGTACATCCCCCCTCACCGCCGGATAATTAACTTGCACTGCGTTCCATCATAAAAATATCTATATCCAGCTAAAATAATCATTATCCTTCAAGTGTTTTTGATTATACAGATCTGATTACTTATAATTACTGTAGTTTCATATAGACATTAATTATTTTAAACATTACAATTAACAAAACAATTTTTTTCTACTTTTTAATGTTTACCGCTTTTATGTTTCAAAAACTCAACACATTTACTATCACGCATGTTAACAAAACACAGCTTAAAAAACTTTTCAACTTCAGTCTACGAAGAAAATCGAAACGAACCGATACAATACCAAAAGATAACTGATGAAACTAAAAATGAGTTAAACACGGGCAAGTGCAAACAGTTTTATTAAACTATTCACAGACATTAATTATTTTAATGATACGAAATAAACAATCTGAAATTATAAACAACGAATCACTGAAATTATTTACTCTCCTGTTATAATTCTAGTGCATTAGTCTTATATTACTTGTGGCCAAAAATAAAATAAAATTGAGTCTAGGCCTTTAATAAAAACCTACTTATCATAAATAATAATGTAATAACAGAAAAGAATGTTTTGAAAAATAACAATTTAAGAGTAGCTATAGTAAAATTTTAGTTATTAATGGTAAACTAATGTTCGATTTATAAAACATTTTCTAACAAATGAATTGAACGTGGAATAAAAACAAATGAGTAGAAATTTTTAAGGTGGAATTACTGAAGAATGTGATTTGGCGTAACTGACTGTGATAGTATGTTGATTTAATTTATGTTTTTATGTTCAAGCCCTTTGTACCTGCTGTTATGTGTGTCTATGTTCATTCGTGTCTGCAGACGTTCTTCGTGAATACTTATGTTGATATAGGATTTGGTAAATTTGGAAATTATAATAATAAATAGGAGTGGTGATATATGATATAATGAATCATTATAGCAAGTATATTAAGGCTGTTTGCCGTTCTACTTGCTGACGGACTTCCGTACCTGGCTGCACACTGTTCTGTGGGAGGAGACGGCAGGGTGTAGGGGAGTGTGGGAGCCCTGATTAAAAAAATAAATAAATAAAAAAAAATAAACTATACAGCTGAGCGCTGGTTGCAATAACGCGATTTTCTGTCAAGTTGCTGCACAAAAATCTCTAATACGGACGCATTTCTCTCGACGGATTTTGGACAGCATTTTTGTGCCCTAGGACCTTTTAAAAAATCGATTTTCCACTGTGTTTTCTTTTTATGAAGGGATTTCCTATTAAATGCTAATTCTTTAATTAAACATCGATTAAAGTATTTGAAAATTTTGCTGGCTTTCAATTAATAACAGAATTCTAAAGTAGTTTTTATTTTTTTAAATTTCTAGTCGTTTTGATGGAAAACGCCCAAAAAAAACGTGTGACGTCACGATGTTTTCTTATGTTATGCATCCTTAGTTATAATCCATTTGAATTGCAAGTGCGGGTGAAGGTCACGCCACTTCCTCACTTCACCTTTCCCACCAACCATTGTATGGGGCCAGTACTAATCATGCGTTAATTGTTTTAAATACACATTATTATTAATGTAAAAATGCATCACAGAGATCCTAATATATTTTTATTTCTAAATACAATTTCTCTCAGTCCATTGTACGGTTTATTTTCTTCGGACTTTAGCCCAGCGTAAATATCACTTAGCGTGGAAATAATTTATATAATATACAATTGCCTATAACAGACAGGTGGAGTGTCAAATTATTTACACTCAATCTGTTAATTACAGGGTTAAAATAAATAGTTCTGTTTCTTATCACATAGTCAGCCAATTAAATGACTAAATCATTTAAGAACAGAAGAGGTAGAGGTGTACTGTGACACTAATCAGAGTTATCTCGTCTGAAATTAATGGATTTCATTATACAGCCAGACTTGGTGGTGAATGAAGTGAAAGTGTCATTTGCAGAGTGGAAAATATATGCTTTTCAGAGGGCCTGGCATGCTGATAAGTGTACTTTTCCACTCAGTGAGGAAGGCAATGGTAAACCACTTGACTCCTCGTTTTCCTTAGTAAAACCTCTACAGGTTCAAACCAGCCAACAGGCTGATGACCTAAACAACAACATAATATACAAACTAGTCAGAGAAGCAAAATCAATGAAGTTGTGTCGCTAGATTACGAAAATAATTACTGCATAGTAACAGAAAACTTATATAGTTCCCGTAAATTCATTAATTTAGCTTTACCGCCTGTTTATTAATATTTATACTTAAAATTATTTAAGTAATTATTTTTGCAGCCAGTAGAAAAAATATTAAGCAAAAAAATTAGAGAAATCCAAAAACTCTAATGGGGGGATTTACTGATTGTACAACTCCTTATAAAATGGTTACAAAGGCCCTCAAATTCACTTTAATTTTCTGATGTCGTAAGGTATACCGGCGCAAAATTAACGGGTGTAGAACATTGGGTGTAGGATAACAGTCACGAAGGACCGAGCGAGTGAGTGCTTTCGCGTATATATAAGCTTAATGTATTATGATTGCAAATCGTAGTAAATAAAACGTATACTAAGATTAAACAATTTGTAGTAGATTAAACATAAACGTGAAGCAGCTGAAAAGGGTTTTCAAGCACACAAGTTCAGTGTATGCAGTACTTTGACTTCCTTTTTGATGACGGAAACTGCCGAATTAGTGCACTACCTACCGAAAAAATGCTTAGAACCTTTTTTGTAGAGTATTTAATTCTCTACAAAGCTGCCTTCAAGATTTTTAGTTTAGAACAACCGTTTGGAAGCTTCAAATAAAAACGTAAACGAAGAACACGAGTTTTCCACCATTTTCCTGTATGAAGGACGAAGTTCAAGCTCTAGAGTGGGGGACTAATCGGTCCCCCACCGATTGGTTATTTTGATAGTGGCCAGGAGTGTGTGTATACCTAATTTTAAAACTATATAAATTTCTCCCTAAAAAGACCTAGAAATAAGCTATAGTGACTGGGCTAGTTTGAAGTCGCGTAAGGAGTTTCAGGAGAAATCTTATGCAGTGGAAGGGGAATCAAAGGGTGACCTTCAAACGCACGTTAAAATCAAAAATATATCATAGTTGAACGTGTTACTAAACAGAGAGCGCAGAGAGCGGGTACCGGTTTTACTACTCCCACTTCTTCCTCTAGCCTTCCCCTCACGGCTTTTGTTAGCGAGACAGTCATCCACCACGTGCACTTATGTAGGCCTTCTCTGTTATATGCCCAAAACGGGCAGGTGGAGTGTTATTTTAATTGCACTCTATCTGTTTGGTCCAGGACTAAAAAAAATAGTTCTGTTTCTTATCACATAGTCAGCCACTTATATGACTGAACTATTTAAGAACAGAAGAGGTAGAGGTGTAAAAGACACTAGTCAGAGTTATCTCCTCTGAGAGTAATGAATTTCACTATGCAGCCAGACCCTGTGGTGAATAAAGTGAAGGTGTCATTTGCAGGGTGGAAAGTGAGTGCTTTTCCGAGGGCCTGGCATGCTGATAAGCATACTCTTTCAACTCAGTGAGGAAGGCAATGGCAAACCACCTTACTCCTCGTTTTTACTTAGTAAAACCTCTAGAGGTTCAAACCAGCCTTTCGGCTGTTGACCTAAACAACAACACTCTGTTATGTTATTTTTCAGTTAATTTTGCAGTATACATAAAGATGAGTTTTTTGCGATGCCTCCTCCTTCAACTAAACTATAAATAAACAAGTTCAATTCTTGTAAATTTTTAGCATTGAGCCTACGGCCAGACATCGGAAAATTTATAAGTGTGAGGGTTTAATAGGATTTTTTTTTAGTAAAATGATATGTTACAGCCTATTATGTTCTGTTATGGTTTTGAGTGACATTCATAATAACTTACAAAGTACTGCATTGCTTTTATTCATGCAGTTTTACAGTATCTATATCCTATCTAACCACTAATCACAGCTACTAGACTATTAATATATAATTATTTTATAAATACAGTACTACAATTTTATACTGTTACGTATATATTTATTACTTTGTTTCATTTATCGTGAAAATGTGTGCAGTCCGAGGTAATGTAAGTGACAGTGATATTTATAATAGTTTGATAGTTTCATCTCCTTTGTTATCAAACAAAGGCTATTTCCTTTGTCTGGATAAAATTGCGTTTAAAACTAATTAATAAAATATTAATAATTTATTCAGTAGGTACTAGGTAATTATTTGTGACATTAAATGTCACAAATAATAACCTTTTGTATAATTACCTATTTTGGAAATTATTACTGAACTGTTTTTGATGTCAAATTTTGACACCAAAAACAGTTCAGTAATAATTTCCAAAATACAATATAGTGCAATGCTTATTTACTTTCCAGGCCGCTATCGTTGGATTTATACAAAGAAAAAAAAATCTGGTGTCAAACACTCGACTTTTTAATGTAAAAACCCATATTTATAACCTTTATTTCATCATTAGTAAACAACAGTAAATGAAAATTATCTCATTTTAATCATCAAACAAAATTAAAATCAATCTCTGTTCAACTGCGGAAAATCACCAATTTACGCTAAACTAGTCTCTGTAAAGAAAAACGTTTGAAGTGAAAGTTTTTGATCTTTTTATTGCCGATAACTTTTATTAAACACATTTTTGTCATAACTTCTAAGGCTACTAAGGCTGCAATATTAAAAAATCACATTTTCTACCGATTTTGATGAAAAAATACAGAAAATCACTAATTGACGGTAAACGTACAAAATATGTTAGAAAGAAAAGTTGTAAGTCTTTTAATCTTCTACAACTTTAATTTTTTACACTTTTGCTCTATAATGCATACGAGGTAAGGCTAATAACGAGACTGACGTAAAACGTTTAATTTTTATTTTATACATAATCACTTATTATCACCTTCAGTACACACTCCTTCTCTATTCCTACAACGCTCCATGCGAATTTTCCATTGTTGGAAACAGTGCTGGAAGTCATCTTCTGTCAGCTCCTTCAGGACACGTAACTCTCAAAAATGTTTGAAATGAAGCTCGCAAAAATGTTTCTACTGAAACTTTGTACGCGATTGAAAATGACCCAAATTTTTTGGAAACGATAATAACATGTGATGAACGTGGTTTTTTACTTATGATCCGGAAACAAAGCGCCAATCCATGCACTGGAAGAGCCGAACTTCACCGTGAGCCAAAAAAGCTCGAATGAGCAAGTCGAAATTTAAAGCAATGATGATTGTTTTTTTATATCCATGGGATTGTATACCTTCACTGGGTTCCTGAAGGTCAAACAATTAATCAATATTACTACTTTGAGGTACTTTCTAAACTACGTCAAAGAGTAAGGAAAAACGCCCGGAAATGTGGAAGGACAAATCATGGGTTCTCCACCAAGACAATGCGCCAGCTCATTCCGCGTTATCTGTCAAGAGGTTCCTAGCCAAATACAACATCTCAGTGTTCGAACATCCACCTTATTCACCAGACCTTGCACCATGTGACTTCTACCTGTTCCTTAAGGTGAAATCTGCATTAAAAAGGGCAAAATTTGAGTCTGTGGAAGCTGTAAAAGAGAAAGCGGCACGTGTCCTGAAGGAGCTGAGAGAAGATGACTTCCAGCACTGTTTCCAACAATGAAAATTTCGAATGGAGCGTTGTAGGGATAGAGGAAGAGTGCATATTGAAGGCGACAATAAAAGATCATGTATAAAATAAAAATAAAATTTTTTACAGCGTCAGTCTCGTTATAATAGTCACACCTTGTATTAAGGGTGGAAACTTTAAGAAAATGATTCACAACGAGAGCACAGGCCTCTCAAGAATTTCAACTAACATGGTGCTTACTCTATCTTGTATTGAATTTCATTTTGCGTTTTTCACTCATGGTTAAAATAAAGTTATGTTTTTTGAGGTTAGTTTTTTGTTTATTTCCAAGGTTATATTGGTCATTATTTGCATTGGCAAGAGAAAGTTGTGTGAGTGTTTTACCCCAGATTTTGTTTTTAAAATAATGTTATGTTGATCCTAAATCTAACAATATACGAATGTCGTTCATTTGTTGGTAAAGTTCTATCTAAGATATCGTAGTTGTAATTTTGTTTGTGGGCAATTATTATTTTTATCCACAATATAGTCTTATCGGGGATGAATTTATTTATGATTTTTCGCTTATTTGGCACATATACGCCTGTAAATTAGAATGTTTATTTTTTTACAAGAAAATATTGATAAATTATTTGCGACTTATTTATTTATTGATTTTATTTAGTAAAATATAGCTACATTAAAATTACAATTCATGACTGTACTAAGCTATGTACAATATTTAAACTAAATATACGCAAAAACTCTTCTTCACAGAGTTCTGTCCGCGCATATGAGTATACAGAACAAAAACATTAATTTACTTAAATACTTATAACTACTATAAAATTACTAAGTTAAATTACTACTGGTAGCTATATTATAATAGCGATATTATAATTTTTATTTTATAACTATAACTACTTTACAATAATATATTTTAACTAACACAACGTAAATATTTTAACTTTATACGAAATTCATTCAATAAATGAGCATAAAGAGACAGTTAAACTGTCGCAAAGAGAAAATTAAAAACTAATAAAACAGTTATTTTAAGACCTGGAAAAGTTTCTCAAGTTCTTGCTCACAGATCGATATTATATGATATTTTTGTTTATGTTTTAATAGATGTGGTGACATAATACTGTGTATATGGGTATATGTGTACATTTGTTCGATTGGTCACATTTAATTTTGTTTTCTCGCTATAATTTTTTGATATTTTTTCCGAGAAGTGGGCAACTTACTAATAATTTGGAATGCATTCGGTGTCTAGAGTTTTATTTAAAATTTGACTCGTACGGATTTATTATTTAGCTATAACCGTTACCATTACTGATTTTGATATAATTGTTATTGGTGTCTTTACAATGTAGTACATTATAAAGTAGTACATTATAAATTATGGGGGGGGGCAGGATGACCACGGAGGGGTGGAGACTGCAGCACAACCAAGACGTGTATAAATTCTCAGAGAGTATCGTCTCACGGATGAGGAAGCGCAGACTGGCATTCTTTGGGCATCTCAGCAGGATGAGTAACAATAGATTGGTCAAACAGGTATTCGACTTTGTAAACCGGGGAAAGAAGAATTACACATGGGCCAAAGAAACTAAACTGGATCTGGAACAGATAGGATTAACACCGCGGGACACAGAGGACAGAGAGCACTATAGGGCAGTGATAAGGGAATCTGGGGCGATCGAGAGCAGGAGGATGCGCCGGGGCAATGGTGGCGAATGGTCAGAGGAGAGGAGACAGCAACAAAGCGCGAGAATGAAGGCGTTATGGACCAAACGCAAGGGAAGCTGGCAAATACAGTAGACCAGAGGAACAACTTGGTAACGTGATCCATAGCAGGTCAATTCGTTAACAAAAAAAAAAAGTAGTACATTATCAATTTTCGATGTAAGAATATGTCAGTGAGGTAATCATTGACTTTATATTGCATATTTGAACATATTTGCCACTTCAAACAATACTACCTATATGTATAGTTTATTTTTATATAAATTCTGGGCTAGCTACAACAATCAATATTTTATTGTACTTCAAAAAATTGTAGGTATAACCAAGCAATACAATTAATCAGTCACAAGCTAAAAGTTCAACTAAGAAATTTCCTTATAGATTAAAATTTATTGATAATAATGCTGTGTTTATAAATCAATCGTTAAGTACATTTATATGGAACACAATACTGTATTACGGTAGGACTGGGCTCGAAGTGTGTGGGTGGGTATGTATTTTCGAACTCGCTCATTCTCTCTCTCTCCCGCTCCCCTCCCTCTCTGCCTCTACCCTTCTCTCTTTTTCTCTCTCCCCTCTCTCCCTCCCCCTTCCACCCACCAACACTCCTTCTCTTTCCCCTCTCCTTATTTCTCCCCCTCCCCCTCTCTCTTTCTATATCTCTTTCTCTCTCTCTCTCCCTCTTCATCTTCCCCATCAAAATTACAAATCTTGTAAAATTAAGTCGAATTTAGCTACTGTACTTTTCTTACTTTGAAGATGTCTACTGGCAATTTTATCGGGTGTTTCGATAATCCGGATAATTTGATAATACGGATGGCGTCCGGTCCCAATTAATCCGGATTATTGACGCTCTACTGTATAAAATAAAATATTCAAACAACGCCTACAGGTGACTTGAAATGTTGTTTAGGTGATCATCCGTAAGGCTGGTTTGAACCTGTAGAGGTTTTACTGAGTAAAACGAGGAGTCAAGTAGTTTACCATTGCCACAACTCACTCAGTGGAAAAGTACGGTTATCAGCATGCCGGGCCCTCTGAAAAACACATATTTTCCACTCTGTAAATGACACCTTCACTTCATTCACCACAGGGTCCAACTGTATAATGAAATTCATTACTTTCAAAGGAGATAACTCTGATTAGTGTCTTTTACACCTCTACCTCTTCTGTTGTTAAATGATTCAGTTATTTAATTGGCTGACCAAGTGATAAGAAACAGAACTATTTATTTTAGCCCTCGAAAGAACAGATTGAGCGTAAATAATTTGACACTCCACCTGTCTGTTAAAGGCAGTGACTTGAAATAGACGGACCCAAATATTCTCTTTTAAGAAACTAGAGGAGTTTTTTAATGTCTACATCACTTGCATTTCTATCAATAGAATTTTTATGTATTATTATTTTTAAATATTTGTGTAATTAATCGGGAAAATGTAGTTAACAGACAAATAAGGTATACACAGACACTCCCATCTAATTAATTAAATATAAACATAAACCGTTTAAAGCTAAAGGCAAGTTATGAAAGAAATTAAAATGACTGGTCAGACCTTTACCTTCAAAGGCCTTAAAAGGCGTCATCAATGATCAGTAATACCGTTTCTGAATCCGTAATTTCATGAAAGTAAAAATATCTATTATAGACTATTAACTTTCTCCGTTTAGTTTTCATTAATTTAATTATAAAGCCATCCGTACAACGATGCAAGATTTCTACAAGAGTGTAGAACTATTCAGCTCTGATATTTAAAGATTTTAAATTTAATAAGTCCCAAAAGTTGAAAGACAATTTTTTTTTGCGGGCTGGAGACTCCAGGAGGAGTATAAGACATGTCGTCAGATAAAACACCTGAAATACATATAAGAATCACACAATGTATCACTACTATCAACAAAGAAATTCTTGTACGCTATAAAAAGTTTCACCGATCAAGTAATTTTTCAGATTTTTTTTAAAGGAATTCAAATCCTCACAACATTTTAAAAATTGGGGTAATTTATTCATGAATTTTCTCCCTGCATAAGTAGGTTTTTTTTTATTTATTTATTAAACGTCGCATCAACTACAAGGTCATTAGCGACGACGTTGGGGTGTAACTGTGTGTAATGAGGATGAAATGATTTTTTGTAACGTATGAAAATATGCCATGCCTGAGTGGGATTCGAACCCAGGACCGCATGATGAGAGGCGAGCACGTTACCAACTGCGCCAATGCGGCCGGTAGTAGGTTTTTGTTCAAACAATTTTGTAGAGTGATAGCCGCATAATAATCGTTCCTGTTTCTCGTGTTATGATTTTGAACATTGAAATTTTGCATAAAATTATTTTGCCTAACATACATAATCACCTCAAAAATGTAGAGGGAGGGAACTGTAAGCAATTTAAGCTCCTTAAATAAGGTGTGGATGAGGTTAGCTGGTTAGCTCCCACCATACACCTAATAGCTTTCTTTTGAATTTTAAAAACCCTATTCATATTACCCATGCTAGAATTACCCCATACTAAAATACCATAACGGATATGAGACAGAATGAGGCCATGATAAGCTGCCATTAGTAATTTTTTTATCATTTAATCTGGCAATTTGTTTAAGTGCAAATACCCCAGATGATATTTTACTACAAACTTGATTGGTATATAAGTCCCAATACAAAGATCTATCTAGAGATACGTCCAGGAACTTCACTGTTTCTACATGCTCTAAACTATTATTATGAATAAATACATCCACTTCTCTACTTTCTTTAACGTTATGTTTATTTTTAAACTGCAAGTACTGACACTTTTTCCCATTAACTGTTAATAACATTTGATTCAAGAACTGTAGGCCTACTACGGACTCTATGTTAACATGTGTATTTACTTCCAGAGCATTCACCAGTAAACTGTTACTGATTACTGAAGTATCATCAGCAAACAACAAAGCTCTACCATTAGGTATGACTTCTTGTAGCCTATTAATGTACAATAGAAACAGAATTGGACCTAAAACATGTTATGTAATAGAACCTAAAATAATGTTGAACGTTGCCTGGTTCTACACAAAGTTTAAAATTTAAGTAACCCTTGAAGAGAAATATTGGATTTATTTTAGTGGGTAATCGGCCGAAACCTAAAGCTCGGTAAATATTTTCCATGTAACCACGATCAATTACGGGAAAGCTGGAAAAATATGACGTTTTTTTAATCATTGATTATATAGAGAAATGTGAGCGGAAAACGACGGAGCCCATCAAAACACATTAGATTGATTTTGGCGAAGGCGTATGACCCGGAAACTTTAGCAAAATTAAAAGAAACTTTTAGAGTGAAATCCTTAACAACAATAGGTTGGTGACTGTGGAAGAATAGGATCAATTTCTTTTCAATTCCTTGCCAACGTTTTAAATACGTTGTTTAATTTTTGGTTAACCCACCGGGTTGGTCTAGAGGTAAAGTCGTCGCCAAAATTAGTTTAACAGCTGATTTTCGGAGACAAAGGTTCCTGGTTCAAATCCTAGTAAAGGTAGTTACTTTTATAAGGATTTGAATGCTAGATAGTGCTTACCGGTGTACTTTGATGGTTGGGGTTCAATTAACCATACTCTCTCAGGAATGGTCGACCTGAGTCTGTACAAGACTACACCTCATTTACACGTCATACACATCATCCTCATCTCATTGGGTGATGAGGTTGCTTATTGTTCTGACTTGAACAGATTGCAACGAAGACAAAAAAAAAATAGGATTACAAAAAAAAAGTTTTTGGTTGTATATTATATTATTTCTGCCCATAACAGACAGGTGAAGTGTCAAATTATTTACACTCAATCTGTTTGTTGCAGGGCTAAAATAAATAGTTCTGTTTCTTATCACATGGTCAGCCAATTAAATGACTGAATCATTTAAGAACAGAAGAGGTAGAGGTGTAAAAGTTACTAATCAGAGTTATCTTCTCTGAAAGTAATGAATTTCACTATACAGCCAGACCCTGTGGTGAATGAAGTGAAGGTGTCATTTGCAGAGTGGAAAATATGTGCTTTTCAGAGGGCCCGGCATGCTGTTAAGCGTACTTTTCCACTCAGTGAGGAAGGCAATGGTAAACCACCTCACTCCTCGTTTTAATTAGTAAAACCTCTACAGGTTCAAACCAGCCTTTCGGCTGTTGACCTAAACAACAACATTATATTATTTACTTATACAGGTGATTCAAAACTATACGGCAATCTCTTGGCATCTCATTCTATAGCTAAAAATAAGAAAAAAAGTTCATATAAATATATGCCTCAAAACGCTTAGTTAGCGAGTTACGGCTAGCGAAAAATTTCACCTAGAACTCTGTACCCTCGGTAAAGTAAGGCCGTATAAAAATGTTAAAGGTATTTACAAAGATACAAATACGATTGAGTCTTATGTATCTTAATCTGAAAAATTGAATAAAGTTGGTTCCAGAGCTGTAAATGCAATACTTTTAGAGATATCTTACATAAAACACAAGAATTGGTGCAAAGAAAAAACACATTTTTGTGTTTAATGTAAGATTACTTCCATAAATGGTAAATAAAGGTGTATTTTTTCTTAAATAAATTTGTAGAAAATTTAATTCTGAAAAGATTCATGTGAATTACTCAGGAAAAAAATGAATAATAGATACTGAAATTTCGCTTTATTTAAAATCAAAACAGACGCACATAAAACGCACAGCTGATCAGCTTTTACTCCCAACCTAAATATTAGTTGGTAATATTTTATGCAGTTAAGAATGTGCGTCTATTTGATTTTAAATAAAGCGAAATTTCAATATCAATTATTCATTTTTCCCCGAGTAATTCACATGAATCTTTTCAGAATTAAATTTTCTACAAATTTATTTAAGAAAAAATACACCTTTATTTACCATTTATGGAAGTAAACTTACATTAAACACAAAAATGTGTTATTTCTTTGCACCAATTCTTGTGTTTTATGTAAGATATCTCTGAAAGTATTGCATTTACAGCTCTGGAATCAATTTTATTCAATTTTTCAGATTAAAGAACATAAGAAACAATCGTATTTGTATCTTTGTAACTACCTTTAACATTTTTATACGGCCTTACTTCACCGAGGGTACAGAGTTCTAGATGAAATTTTTCGCTAGCCGTAACTCGCTAACTAAGCGTTTTCAGGTATGTGTTTATATGAACTTTTTTTCTTATTTTTAGCTATAGAATGAGATCTCACGAGATTGCCGTATAGTTTTGAATCACCCGGTATATTGCAGTTGATGTTTTAGTTGTTTGTACATTTTTAAATTGACATATATTACTGAAATTAGCACGTAATGAAACAATCCTATTCGCTCGCGGGTGATGAATGAATCGGATCACTATTTCCGGTGAATCGGATCAACAAGGGATTTGACTTAAAATAGATAAAACCCATACATCTATTTTACAAAACAATTCAACTAATTAAATTTATTTCAGTAACATAAAATTGATACTTAATTTTACAACCTACAATTATTAAAATTGAGATGATAACTGATGATATAAAATCGTTTGAAATATGAGCTAAATTATCAATCATTAAAACCTTTTTAATCTGTTTCCCGCGATTATGTAAGGTTACTCATTAGTCAGTAACTGACACACATTAAAACACAAATGAAAATTTTTAGATGCATTTACCACAAATAAATGACTTTTTCCCTGTACTCAAACACACACTTCATCGTACCATTCGCCGTTCCTATGACATTTTATCCACCAACCATTACTAACCGATTTAAGATCAGAATATTTTAAACAATAAAACTGGCACGTATCTTCATTGGGGGTGTCGTTTTCCTCTAACTCAGATTCGCTAGAACTAATGAAAATTTCATTGAGTTTGCTAATTTTAGGCTTCTTATCTCTAAGGTTCTGTCGTCCTGTAGCTGGGCTTGACGATGTTAGGGCTACTTCTTTGTTTGTAGGTGTCTTTTTGTCGAAAAGCTTCTTGACATTTCTTGTTTTTCCATATTTTCGGGAGATGTTAAGAGGCAAGCTTTCTGCTTTGGTCTATCACGGCTGGATGTGTTTTTCTCAAATTTTGTCGGAGTGGGCAGTAAATCATGAAACGAATTGTTGGGGCTGCTCTGAGATGTTGTTGGTTGCGGACTTTTTGGTTTCTCTGGTAGAGCACGCAAAAACTCGTGCTCTTGAACAACGTTGGCGTCAAAAGGAAATATTCCGCAAGATGTGAAACCGCTTTCAGCGTTTGCGGTAGTCGCTGATCTACAGGAAGCGGTTTTGAATATGGACCCGAAATTAAACTTTGTCATCTTCCTATTCCCAGAGGTACTATGTACAAAGTACTTAGACGCTTCGTTGAAATAGGTTTTTGAGGGAAAGCCATCTTCAAATTCAAATACGTTTGGAAAGCCATCTTTAAATTCACGATAGAACCGTTTCCCTTTCATTACAACAAAAGGAGGAATGAACTGGCCGATGGCATTGGTGCAAACAGAAACGGTCAAATTTTCACCTCGTTCTACGCAGGTACGTGAAAAAACATGCTCACCTTTCTCGGCAATAATCTTGCTGCTTACCGTATTGTTGAGAGGAAATCCTGTTTCATCCTGATTATAAAAATAGAGCCAGGCTTATCAATAAGGCCTGTACACTCCAGGACTTCCTTCAATATCTGAAAATAATCACCAACTTCTTCATGGTTAAGACCTTCAGATCGAGCCTGTGATAAGCCTTGTGGTTTTCTTAAGGATAAATCAGGATGACGGTTGAAGAAGCCGTGAAGGAAATCTTTTCCTGCCATCTTATGGACTTGTGAAAAGTTAGGTTTAATTTAATTTTCCTCTGCAAAACGGTAAGCAGCAGTGCGAACATCTTTTGGCGTCAATCCAAAACCACACTTAGACAGCCTAATAATCCTTAATTTTAAGTCATTTTTTGTTCTTGAGTGAGTTTGTCCTCCTTTTCTCTTAACGGGTTGGCATGATTTATGCCTTCTATTGACGCATGTGTGAGGAACTCCGTAGGTTCTTGCTGCTTTCTGCGTGCTCATCCCCGCTCGAACTGCCCCTAATGCTGTTTCTAAATCCTTCTCAGTCCAAGAAGATTCCGTTTTTCGTTTGTATTTCTCCATCTGTCACATAAAAATTGAAAGATTAAGTCAGCAGTGCGATATTTATATAAATGTAGGACCGATCCGATTCACACGATAAGTAGCAATCCAATTCACCCGCAGTGGAGGGAAATTTTCGTGCGTGGGTTGGCACCACTGCTTAGCGACAATCAAACTAAACGAATAGGTTATGAGTGCCCAATAGCCGGTGTTATAAGTGAGCATATTGTTATTTCTTTACAATCATTTTGCAGCTTGTAAACGTTAACTAAATTCTAAGCTTAAATAAGCAAGTGTAAAAATCTGATCACATACTCACCGATATGTCAAAAAGAAACGATGTTATTTGGCTAGATTGCACGACAAATACACTATCAACTACACGGTATTAATACTAACTTACAACTGAATGGCAAGAGGAAATTCAACCTCTAACCCAGTGGTTCCCAACCCGCAGTGGTCTGCGGACCACTCAGCCTGAAAGTGAACTACCACGGACCACCCATTACATTATTGCATATATCTTATCAGTTGTGACCAAATTAAAAGGTGAATAAATAAAACAAATTTTCAGAAACAAACTATTATTATTAATTAAGAAACTATTATTACAAACATATAATTGTTATTTTCAGAAAGTAGGGTACATTGTACATCACAAAAAGTAAAAATATTTTAATTGTAAATTGTCTTTTAATAAAATATGGAATACAGTTTACTTAGTCGAAAATAACAATGAAAATTAAAAAATGAATTAAAAATGAAATGAAAATTTCAATGCGACTTTTGTGCACGAATCTTTCTGACTAGCTCAGGAATTCTAGGTTGTAGGCTCTTGCTAAGAGCTACTCTCAAATCACTGCTTACACTTAGCCGATTTCGTTGTTTGTTTTTAATTAACAATAAACTAGAGAACCCCTGCTCACACAAATAAGTGGTTGAAAAAAATCATAAGATACCGCAAAGCTACTTGCCGAATCTTGGGGAAGCCCATGGCTTTCTTACTCCACAACTCTTCTACCTTTACTTAATTCGAATCTTGAATATATTTACTTAATCTTGTTCAATGAAAATCGTAACTTTGATTTAATCACGGGAAAATATTA
This sequence comes from Catonia carolina, assembly GCA_035578175.1. Taxonomy (NCBI): domain Eukaryota; kingdom Metazoa; phylum Arthropoda; class Insecta; order Hemiptera; family Achilidae; genus Catonia; species Catonia carolina. The sequence continues at coordinate 2,331,428 of JAQMRL010000020.1, read as the reverse complement.
CATTTTTATAAGTAGTCACCGGACTCTCACGGACCACCCCGAAGGCTCTCTCGGACCACCTTTGGTTGCGGACCACCGGTTGGGAAACACTGCTCTAACCTAAACGTTTATGACTAAAGGGCGCGCAATTTTTAAATTTTTATCCGATCACCTACTAATCCGATTCATCCGCAGTTACCTTACTTGAAACTTCCGACTCTCAATCTTCAAAAAGCAAACTATAAAGCAAACCGAAACTTTCGAACCTCACATTTTAAAACTTCAAACTTTCAAATTATAAAACTTCAAACGTTAACCTAACATCAAACCGCTAATGTATTCTGATCCACCGAACACCTTTGGCGGCCGAACTTCGCCCTATGACAAAGTGCGGGCGCGCAGCTCCCGTACTTTTATGGTTCTGAGTATCTGAGTAACTATTTATAAAACCCAAAGATAATATAATAATATCGTTGTTTACGTAATTAACCGAAAGGCTGGTTTGAACCTGTAGAGGTTTTACTAAGTCAAACGATGAGTCACGTGGTTTACGATTGCCTTCCTCACTGAGTGGAAAAGTACGCTTATCAGTAAGCCACACTCTGAAATACACATATTTTCCACTCAGTAAATGACAGATTCACTTCATTCACCCCAGGGTCTGTCTGTATAGTGAAATGCATTACTTTCAGAGGAGATAACTCTGATTAGTGTCTTATACACGTATATCTGTTCTGTTGATAAATAGTTCAGTCATATAATTGGGTGACTATGTGATAAGAAACAGAACTATTTCTACTTTCTCTTGCCTACATGAATATATAGGAAGGAAAGTATTGTTTTCATGTCGATTTTAAGAAATCGAGTTTTCACCGGTTCTATACGTTTTCAGACCCCCTGAACCCAAAAAACATGTTTCTAGCGATTGGTCTGTGTGTGTGTGAACAGAATATCTCAAAAACGGAACATCGTACGAACTTGAAACTTAAGTTACATACCACTACCGAATTCGACACGAACATTTTCATCAAAATCGGTCAACCGGAAGTAGTAGTTTATTCGGATAATTTTTCACTTTTTTGCGATTTTCTCAAAAACTGGTCCTACGATTTTTTTTATAATCGCCTGGTTTATTCACTTTTTTATTCTCTACAAGATAGGTTACGCGCCATGTTTGCTGAAATTCTTGGTGAGGCTGTTTTTGCGTAAAAAAAGTGTTTTTTTAAGATTGCGGCTTTATTATGCATTTCAGCGCAAAAATGTATATAATAAAATTTGTAGAGAATTAAAAGACCTACAACTTTTATTTTAAACATTTTTTTGTATAACGCTTAGTTTAGCGGTAATTAGCGATTTTCTGTTTTTTTTTCTCACGAAAACGTGTGAAAATCGATTTTTTAAACATTTCAGCCTTTCTACTCATTTTACGACATAATTGTATAAAACAAAATTTATAGAAAATTAAAAGATCTACAACTTTTATTTAAAGCATTTTTCTGTACAGAACCTAGTTTAGCGTGAAAGAATGATTTTCCGTATTTTTAAGCCAAACTGAGGTCGATTTTAATTTTGTGTATTTCACTAATGTTTTTTGGGGTTAGTTTTTTGTTTATTTCTAATGTTTTATTACTAATGTTAGGTTATATTGTATAAATTATTTGCATTGGCAAGAGAAAGTTGTGTGTGTTTCACACCAGATTTTTTGTAGCTCTGGAACCAACACATCGAGTGCAATTAAATTACACACTCCACCTGCCCCTTATGGGTAAATAGGGGACTTCAGTTTATCTGCATAATGTACCTGGTCTGTTGTTCAATGGTTCAATCATTTACTGTAATTGGGTTACCATCTGATAAGAAACACAACTATTTTTACTTTCTCTTGCCTATATGAATATATAGGAAGGAAAGTATTGTTTTCATGTCGATTTTAAGAAATCCACTCTTCACCGGATCTATACGTTTTCAGACCCCCTGAACCCAAAAAACATGTTTTTAGCGATTGGTCTGTGTGTGTGTGTGTATACATAATATCTCAAGAACGGAACATCGTACGAACTTGAAACTTGAAACTTAGGTTACATACCACTACCGGACCCGACACGAACATTTTCATCAAAATCGGTCAACCGGAAGTAGTAGTTTATTCGTGTAATTTTTCACTTTTTTGCGATTTTCTCAAAAACTGGTCCTACGATTTTGTTTAAAATCGCCTGGTTTACTCAATTTTTTATTCTCTACAAGATAGGGTAGGCGCCATGTTTGCTGAAATTCTTGGTGAGAGTGTTTTCTCGTAAAAACTTTGTTTTTATAAGATTACGGCTTTAATATGCATTTTAGCGCTACAATTTATATAATAAAAATTGTAGAGAATTTAAAATCCTACAACTTTTATTTCAAACAACTTTTTGTATAACGCTTAGTTTAGCAGTAATTAGCGACTTTATGATTTTTTCTCACGAAAACGTGTGAAAAATCGATTTTTTAAAGATTTCGGCCTTAGAATGCATTTTACGACAAAATAGTATATAATAAATTTTATAGAAAATAAAAAGATCTACAACTTTTATTTAAAGCATTTTTCACTACAGAGCCTATTTTAGCGTGAAAGAGTGATTTTCTGTATTTTTAAGCCAAACTGAGTTCGATTTTCATTTAGCGTGTTTCACTCATGATTAAAATAAGGTTATGTTTTTGAGGTTAGTTTTTTGTTTATTTCTAATGTTTTATTACTAATGTTAGGTTTATTGTTAATTATTTGCACTGGCAAGAGAAAGTTGTGTGTTTCACACCAGATTTCATCATTCACTGTAATTGGGTGACCATCTGATAAGAAACACAACTATTTTTTATATCCGTGGAACTAGCAGATCGAGTGCAAATAATTTAACACTCCACCTTCCTCTTATGGGCATTCTACGGTACATTACATAAAAAAAAGTACTAAGGTATGATAGGAACTATCCCCAGATAGGTATTCGAAAACATCATTTACTACTAGAAGATGAACCAAATGAGTGAGAGAGAGAGAGAGAGAGAGAGAGAGAGAGAGAGAGAGAGAGAGAGAGAGAGAGAGATGGGTGAGGGGGAGAGAGATTGTGAGGGGGAGAGAGATGGGTGAGGGGGAGAGAGGGGATTAGAGGAAGGGAGGGAGAGTGAGAGAGAGTATTAAAGTAGTACAACTTGTTAGAATTCTACTTTTCATGCTCCTCTACTGACTCCCCAACTTCTTTCTTTGTATTTTAATACAATACATCTGTATACACCTGACAGATACACCTGTATAAGTTAATTTTCAACAATGGACAAAAACATGGCGACACTAGACTCCGGAAACCTTACTTAATTGAGTATTTCTCTCAGACATTTCTACCTGAATAAAAATTTAATTTTAAATTTAAAAATCTGGTGTGAAACACTCACGCGACTTTCTCTTGCCAATACAAATAATAAACAACATAACCTTAGTAATAAACATTAGAAATAAACAAAATAATTAACCTCTAATAACGTATTGTGAGTTTAATCATGAGTGAATGATGCAAAATGAAAATCAACCTTAGTTTGGCTTAATAATACGTAGGTACGAAAAATCGCTCTTTGCCGCTAAACTAGGTTTTGTAGAGAAAAATGCTTAAATTAAAAGTTGTAGATCTTTTAATGTCCTGTAAATTAAATTATTAAACTTTTTACACCCTAAAACGCATGCAAATTAAGGCGGCAATCGTAAAAAAAACCATTTCTTTTCTACGAGAACACAGCCTTCCTAAGAAATTCACCAGACATGGCGCCTACTCTATCTCGTAGACCACAAACAATGCTAGTAAATGAGGCGATTTTTAAAAAACATCGCAATAGACGTTTTTGAGAAAATCGCAAAAAAGTGAAAAATTACACGAATAAACTAGGCTACTACTTCCGGTTGACTGATTTTGAATAAAATGTTCGTGTCGGGTCCTCTAGTGATACTCAAGTTTCAAATTTCAACTTCGTCCGATGTTCCGCTCTTGAGATATTCTGCTCTCTCTCTCTCTCTCTCTCCCTCTCTCTCTCTCTCTCTCTCTCTCACTCACTCACACACACACACACACCCCGCGCGCACGCACACACACACACACACAGACCAATCGTTAAAACATGTTTCTTGAGTTCAGATGGTCTGAAATCTGCCCATAACAGACAGGTGGAGTGTCAAATTATTTACACTCAATCTGTTCGTTGTAGGGCTAAAATAAATAGTTCTGTTTCTTATCACATGATTACCTAATTAAATGACTGAATCATTTAAGAACAGAAGAGGTACAGGTGTAAAAGACACTAATCAGAGTTGTCTCCTCTGAAAGTAATGAATTTCTTTATACAGCCAGACCCTGTGGTGAATGAAGTGAAGGTGTCATTTGCCACTTAATTATATACATTTGTTTTCATTCGACATGTTGTGAATGAGTCATATATTTACTCTGCGTACCGCACCCACGTATTACTGTTTCTTATCTCAGTTAAATATCAACTGTCTGTTTCTTTTCCATCGGTATTCTTCTATTCAATTCTGTTAAATCGCAGGGACAAACATTTAAAACGGTGGGGATCGATTTGAGACAAGAGTGGTTCCTTCACTCATGAACAACTTTATGTCGGACTTTCTAGAGCTAGAAGTGCTGAAAAACAATTTATTTTGCTGCCACAGGGCAACAAAACCACGAATATTGAATATAAAGAGGTTTTAAAATAATTTAATGAGGCCTACATTAGCTGCTGTGAAGTGAAGCGAGCGGGTGTTGCTAGTTGATCATAAATGTAAAACTATTTGCTTCTATGTTTAGTAAGTGGAACAAATAATGAGTGAATTGAAGTTGCAGACCGATACGAGGACCAATATACCTGCACTGTGACCGAGAATCGGGTACCCGGCACTCACCGAGAAAGTAACACCAACTGCAACCAGCCGCCTGTTGGCGAGACTACGCCTTTTGCCCACGCTCAAGGACAGACAACAAGAGTGAGAGGTAAGAGAGGGAGGGAGGGAGAGAGAGACAGCATACCATGCACTTTCTTGTAAAGAAAGCCATTCGCCTCGGTTGTTGGCGGCAAACCCATTGCAACACCTACACAATCCAAAACGGTGCATCTATTCAACCGAATGCATTCCAATATGTTTTTGGGTGTTTTTACTTTTTGCACATCGTATTTTTCAAAAATATTTCCATTTACTGTATTATTCACTCATGGTCATTTTGTTCTTATCGCACCGTGGGAAGAACACTGTAACTACTCAAATTTTAATTTTTTTAGTTTTACACATTACTGTGCAGCTGATATTCATATATTTAGGCTAAAATACCGTACTACCTCAAAAGCCTTTATTTTAAATAATACTAAGGTTAAAATTTGAATATCTTCTACCACGTTAATTAAAAATGATCCATCAGATTCAACAATCCAATTTAGTCTAAGGGGAGTTCATACCAAAAATTCGATTCCATAATCAATTTTTTGTTTTTTAACGAATATTAATATTTGGAATTTTCTGTTTAATTTGGTATATAATTCATATGCATATGATCTCACGATATATTTTAAATATGTTTTTTACAATAGGTCTGGAGATTCGGAATTTTGGACAGTGAAATTTTCAGACATAGTTATTTATGTCTGAAAATGAAGAAGACGTCATTTTTCCTTGTTATCTATTGGATTTGTATGTTATATTTTGACAGTTGTATGTTATAATATTGATTTTGTATAGTGGTTGAAAAGGGACAAATTAATTTTTTCAGATGTTATTTTGTGTTTATTATGTCTGAATATTATTTAGTTTCATTTGTAAACATGTACTAATTTCTTAAAAAGACCCATTTTGTTAGAAACCACTAAACATAAATGAACTAATTTTTTACTGTGTCTTCAGTAGGTTATAGTGGTACTGTGGATCCTCATTCAGCAAGGTACATGTGAAATTTTATGAAAAAAATTGTCCCCGTCAGAAAAAAATTCTTAACTTTTTTAATGTTAGTGTTTTGTAGATGACTGTCGTGTTTGAGTGTGAATGTTGTAAATTACTGAATGAACGTTTCGAATTATTTTCGGAAAAGTTAGGTGTACATATATTCGGAATCATGTGCTTATTATTTATTACTTCTTATTTTTTTTTCGTTTTAAAGGAGGTTTTGGTTATTTTTTATTTTATATTTATTTATTTTTTTTGTTTATTTATTTAGAAATCACTATAAAATTTTGATTGTAAATATTAATTAAGAACAGTATGAAATGTTTTCATATTATAATTTGTTAATTACACCAGTGGGTTGTAATTTTTTCATGAGTTGTGTCTAATTGATAAGTTGCATTTATTGTTATTTATAACAGATTATGCATTAAATAAAAAGTTATATGATGAAAAAAAAAAAACTTTTTTAAAAGTTGTGTTATTTTGATGTCTGCGGATCAGTAGCATCTTCTTGTATTCATAAATAATCCCTCAATTTTATAGCTTTCAAATATTAATAGTTACTGAGATAATGGGTCTCAAAGTCTGCTAATTTAACATTGGTGAGATACGCCGTATGAACTCCCCTTAAATGAATCAGTGCAGATGGCATAAACTTACGAACTCTGACAAAAACTTTTAAACACTTATTTCTTCAAAAGTACCGTATATTCGCGTGTATAACGCGCACTTTTTTCCCAAGAATTTCTCCCCAAAAATGGGGGTGCGCGTTATACACGAATACGCCTAATTAAAACAAAAGCCGCTTAAATTAAAAAATACAGATAATTATTTTTATTTAAAAAATAAATACAGGCATATAGATAGTCGTTTTTGCTTTATCATCTAAAATAAAAATTTTATTTTAAGATAATGGCAATAACAGTAATATAGTATGTTTTTTATGGCACGTTTGGCATCATTATCTGCCTGTTCGTTTCCTGCCGCTCACTGGCGATTCAATTCCGCCAGAAAAAAATTATAAATATTTTCATGTGTGAACAGATACCTATTATAGATAGTCGTTCCTGGAAATCCCAATCCATTCGGGTGTTGCTGCGTTACACTACCTTACTTGGGTTTAGTTCGTAATTGCTAGTCGGCTTGATCAGTACCAACGTAGCTTTTTACTGATTTCAGTATTTAGTTTTTATTTACCATGAGTGAAAAGACATCCCGTTCTTCCTATACGGCAAAATTTAAACTGATAGTAATAAAACACGCAGAAGAAAATGGCAATCGGGCCGCATCGCGTAAATTTGATGTACCAGAAAAAATGTCCGGGAGTGGAAAAAACAAAAAGCAAAATTAAGAGTTACAACTCGTGATCGGCGGTCTTTTCGTGGTAAGAAAGCTATGAATCCAGACGTAGAAACCCAGCTAGTCGAGTATATACAAGAAAAAAAGAAGCAGAGCTTTTTCTGTGACTACAAAAATGATACAAATTGAAGCAAGGCGAATTGCTGAACGTGTTAACATCAAAAATACAAAATTTGGTGCAAGCCGTGGTTGGTGTGTTAGGTTTCTTCGCAGACACGGTCTTTCGATTCGAAGACGAACCACTTTAGCTCAACGTTTACCTGAAGAATATGAAAATAAAATCATCGAGTTTCATCAATTTATCTTCAAGTGAGGGATAAGGAAAATTTTGATTTGTCTCAAATTGGGAACGCTGGCCAGTGCCCTGTATTTTGGGATATGCCGATGGCTACTACAGTTGAACACAAGGAAGCCAAATCTGTACCGATCAGAACAACAGGATACGAGAAACAACGTTGCACGGTAATGCTTGCACTTACCGCTGATGGACACAAGTTGCCTCCGTATGTAGTTCTGAAACGGAAAACTCTGCCGAAAGAAAAGCTTCCACACGGTGTTATTGTTTGTGCCCAAGAGAAAGGATGGATGGAGGAAAAGTTAGTTTTAGACTGGATCGAAACAGTGTGGAATCGAAGGCCAGGTGCTTTGTTAAAGCAAAAAAATTTATTAGTCCTGGATAGTTTCAAAGCGCATTTAACTGAAACCGTTAAAGAAAAGCTAAAAGGTATGAAAACTGTTTTGGCAGTAATTTCAGGAGGATTAACATCCGTACTTCAACCTTTAGACGTATCAGTTAATAAACCTTTCAAAGGCAGTTTTAGGAAACTTTACACCCAGTGGATGTGCCATGGTAAACACTTGTATACACCATCTGGAAAACTGAAAAGACCACCACTGTCACTTGTACTGGAGTGGGTTCTAAAAGCTTGGAATGCAGTAAAATATGAAACAGTCGTGAAGAGCTTCAAGAGGTGTGGAATATCTAACCGCCTAGACGGTACGGAGGACTGCGCACTCTGTGATAACATTGACAGTGAAGATGTACCCGGGAACGAAAAAATTTCGTCATCTTCGGAAAGCAATGATGAGTAAAAAATTGCATTGAAATTAAATACTTAAACTGTAAGTTGTTTCAAATTGATCGTTTTTTGATAGTTCAATAAATAATTTTTTCCAAGTGAAAATCGTCAACTTATTTATTTTTTCAGGTATGAAATATTTTTACCTAAAATATTATAATTAATTACGGGTGCGCGTTATACATGAGTGCGCGCTATACACGAGTAAAAACGGTATATGTTTGAGTTGTAAGTCTTCTTTCCACAGTGCGATATGGTTATGTTAAGGGAAAACTGTACCTACTTTGTATCCCGCCAATGTAAAATTTGTTATTTTTAGGTACATTTTTCACAAGATTTGTAAACGATAGGGAAATTAAACTTTACTTACTTGTAGTTGTCGGGTTGCTCAAGCTACTGACATTTTCGCAACGTAATCCGTTAAACCATAAAGTTAAAAACAGAATAAAGAATAACATAAAAGTTTTATAAATTTTTTATGGTATTTTACATATTTATTAATTTTTGTAGCTTTTAAGGAAGTCATAAAAGTGCTGGAATATGTTAATGTACAAGATAAATAACGTAAAATTTTCAGCCTGGTATGTTCAATGGTTTCCGAGAAAAATGTACCTTAATGTTAAAAATCTTAATTTACGGGAACGGGCAAAAATACAAAAAGGCACAAATCAAAAAAAAAAAAATGTGCACAAACAAGTACATTTCTTATCAACATTTGGTTAGAAAACTGAACCAACAGCTGAGAGTATTAAAAACAGTAATGCAGATATTTTAAAAAACTAAAATTCCCTTTGCTCTAAAACGATCGGTATAAAATTATGAAAAATATTCGTTCTTGGTGACACGACAATTTTCTGGGTGAACCTCCTAAAAACTTAATTTTTTCATTAAAATAATTTTTTTCCATGTAATTTAATGTTTTTGAGGTTCATCTCGGTCTAAACTATTGGAAAACATAAAGAACCGAAATTCGAAATTTCCAGTTAAAACCATCATACAGTCTCGCCTTAAGAGGAGTGTGCGTGGGGGGGGGGCTGCTCCCCCCGCACACTCAAAAAATGTGCAATGTTAATGTTTGTACCTGTTCCTCACCAAACACTACACCTAAAGTCCGGCCTCTCTAAGTTTGCTCCTAATTAAACAAATAATGACGTCACTGAGCATGCGCATTATATCAAAATGTGTACACGCTGATTAAAAAGTAACAACTAAATACTTTGAAAAGAATTTAAATACAAAATACTTTTAAAAGTATTTTTATAAATTATAAAAAAAATTACAAATTTATAAAAAATTATAAATTATAAAATTATAAAAAAAGTACAAAAAAAATTAATAATAATAATAATTATTATTATTAGTCGTAAAACTCCCAAAGTGGAAGACGCTAAGTAAAGATAATTCAGTTTTGGGGTTTTTTGTTGTTCTTTTTATTTGCCCACCAGTTTTTCATTCCCTGCGAGAATTTAGCCTTTCTTTCTTCACTCCATTTTACTCCAGTTCTCGGAGCTTTTGTCTCTGGTTTAACTTCCCATTTCTCAACCTTCCTCCTAAAATTGTTTCTTAAGTCCAAGTCTTCTTTCACAATATTAGCCATTTCCAAGTCTTTTTTAACATTTCGGATCCATTCTCCTCCATTAACGAGGGATGCTACGTATTTTACTATTTTTTTTGTTAGTCTGTGATCGGGAAGCCTCATTATATGGCCATAGAATTTAAGGCGTCTTTTCCTCATGTCTGTCTCTACATTAGAATATTCTTCAACTTTAGACGTTTTCTGTAATCTATATCCATTTTCGGTCCATCTTGGTCCCAGAATCCTCCTGATTATCCTTCTTTCTTCTTTCTATAGATTTTCCATATCTGTTTTCCTGTTTAGTGATAAAGTTTCGCTGGCATATAGCATTCCTGGTTTAATTACTGTATTGTAGAGTCTAATTTTGGTATTTAGCGATAAACATTTTTTTATTATAAAGGTTTTGCACCAATCCCAGGCCTCTACGAGCTTTTTGTATTCTTTCTTGTTGTGAATATTTTTTAGAGATAGTCTCTCCTAGATATTTAAAATAAGCTACTCTTTTAATTTCTCCATATTTGGTTTGCAAATTGGCGATTTCTAGATTCGTTGTCGTAAATACGGTCTTTTCAAAGTATATTTGCAAGCCCACTTTTTCAGCACATTCTTTTAAAGTTTCTATTTGTTTTACCGCCATTTCACTAGAATCTGTTATTATTGCGAGATCATCTGCAAAGGCTAAGTAGGGGATTCGGAGGTTATCTTTCTTGGTTCCCAGTGAGATTGGGTTCCAGCAGTTTTCCTCTTCAAGTTTCTTCTCCCATTCTTCCATGACTCTACCCAGCACTATGTTAAATAACAAAGGTGATAAGCCATCATCTTTTCTAACCCCGGTTCTTATTTCAAAAGCTTTCGAAAGTTTTCCCATGAGCTTCACCTTGGATTTTGTATTTGTTAGCGTTTGTTCTGTGATTTTCTGTGTCTTCCGATCTAGTCCTCTTTCTTCAAGAATTCTAAAAAGTGCAGGTCTGTGGATTGAATCATAGGCCTTTTTGAAGTCGACAAAGAGATATACTGTAGGCTTCACTCGCATTTTCCTCATCCTCGTGATTAATTTTAAGTATTATTATAGTTAATTTTTATTAATATTATATAATTTATTTTATTATAATATCATTATTAATTTTAATATTATATTATTAATTATTATTATTATTATTATTATTATTATTATTAATTACTTTACTCTCAACCTACCCTTTATGGGCAACACAAAAAGTTTAGTAAACTACAAAAAAATAATATTTTTTTAAACACAAATATTAATTATTACGGTACATTGTATAACTAGTTAGGTACATGGTGATTTTAATGTGGGGAAATGCTAGTTAGTTACCGCGTATTCATGTGGTAGCTTAAACTAGTCCCTCGTCACACCCACTCATAATCATTATAAGTGTTAGTGTTATACACACACACACACACACACACACACACACACACACACACACACATGCGTATTGATAATAGTAAGCAGTGCATACAAACGCGCACACACGTGAATAGACTATAATAGGAATAGGAGAGTAACAACAAACATGTGGGGGTCAACCAGGCAACCCAAGTCGATTGTTACCTACTACCACCTCTCACACACAGTGAGTAGTATCTAACTCGATTCTGTTAGACAACGGACGACCTTGCTACAAAAAATACATCTGTTTCCTGTAGGCTTTGCTCTCAATTCAGTAATGAAATAGGTTTAAAATAAAATAAAATAGAACATACACCTCTCAACTAGTTGATGGTTTGTTCACGTCCAATGTTCATTCTCTTTTTTCTTTCATTTAAATTTAGGACAAATTTTTGTAGTATTTTTAACTTTTATCTACAATAATATTATAAAAACAAAGCGTGCTTTTTATGTACATTAATCCCTTGGTATCCGCGGGTTTTGGTTATCCGCGGATTTTGTTTGTGGGCCTGAAACCTTAATAAATATGTACGTAATCTCACGTTGTGTACACCGTTTTTAGGTGGGAGGTGGGAAAGTCATACAATTCTGAAAACATGTATCACCCTAGATGTTTGAAATTTTATACATTTGAAACACCAGTGGAGGATGAAATTTTAAAAATCGTTCACAACGTCAAGGGTGAGGGTTTTGCTCTAATCGATCACCAGGGCAGAGAAGAAATGATCTAAAGCCATGACCAGGAACTAACACTGGAGGAGTTGAAGGAACTGATGACACCCCAAAATGAGATAGCCAAGCAGCCTAACGGGAAGACGAAGATCCTGACGATCCTGAAACGAAGCCAAGCATATCACCACAAACCAACCACGAGATCCTCAGCATGGCAAAACAGCTTGCTGATTACGTGTTGGAGACCGATCCCGTCATGGAAAGGGTCTTTCAATTTAAAACAGGACTCCAGGAGCTGATGAGACCATTCGAAAAAGTCCACAAGGAGTTTGAAAAGAAGAAAAAGCAAACAGCCATAACTAACTATTTTAAAGCAACTTAAATTTTCTATCCGTACATTACTGTATTTATTAAATATTCATAGATTATAACAATGGTAAAATGTTCCTAAAACTATTAAACACTTAAAACGACTACAAAACTTTTCCTTCAGAACCTAACCCCATCTTTTCGTTTATAACTATAAGGGGTATCATTATCCGCGGTAACCCTCCGAAACGTAACCCCCGCGGATACCGAGGGATACACGCTAATTTCCAAAACTGTGTTGTTCAGGTCAACAGCCGAAAGGTTGGTTTAAACCTGTACAGCAGTGATTCTCGACCTTTTTAGCTCCGCGACCCCAAAAAATAAAAATCTAGTGTGAAACACTCACACGACTTTCTTTAGCCAATGCAAATAATTAACAATATAACCTAACATTAGTAATAAAACAAATTTCTAAAAAAAAAAAATAGAAATCGTAGAAGCCGTTTTTGAGAAAATCGCAAAAAGTCTCCGTGACGGCGGCCATTTTCCGATTTTTTACGCTATTTAATAATGAAAAGTAATATTGTTAATTATTTGGATGTGCAAGAGAAAGTCGTGTGAGTGTTTCACACCAGATTTTTAAGATGAGGGTGAAGACCACTTTGTTGTTGTTGTTTAGGTCAACAGCCAAAAGGCTGGTTTGAACCTCTAGAGGTTTTACTAAGTAAAAACAATGAGTAAGGTGGTTTACCATTGCCTTCCTCACTGAGTTGAAAGAGTATGCTTATCAGCATGCCAGGCCCTCCGAAAAGCACTCACTTTCCACCCTGCAAATGACACCTTCACTTCATTCACCACAGGGTCTGGCTGTATAGTGAAATTCATTATTCTCAGAGGAGATAACTTTGACTTGTGTCTTTTACACCTCTACCTCTTCTGTTCTTAAATAGTTCAGTCATATAAGTGGCTGACTATGTGATAAGAAACAGAACTATTTTTTTTAGCCCTGGACCAAACAGATAGAGTGCAATTAAAATAACACTCCATCTGCCCGTTTTGGGCTAGGACCACTTTACTAAATCAATTTTAACTGACGAACAGATATTGGGTCTCGACTCTTAGACGCCCCGTAGTTTCTTAGCGCCTACAAAAACTGCTAATGCAACATGCAACACAACACACAATTTTCACTAAGAAAAAAATTAAAAATCTGGTGTGAAACACTCACACAACTTTCTCTTGCCAATGCAAATAATTAACAATAAACCTAACATTAGTATTAAAACATTAGAAATGAACAAAAAACTAACCTCAAAAAACATTAGTGAAATACGCAAAATTAAAATCTACCTCAGTTTGGCTTAAAAATACAGAAAATCACTCTTTCACGCTAAAATAGGCTCTGTACAAAAAAATGCTTATATTAAAAGTTTTAGATCTCTTAATTTCCTATAAATTTTATTTTATACACTTTTGTCGTAAAATGCATTCTAAGGCCGAAATCTTAAACAAATCAATTTTTCACACGTTTTTGTGAGAAAAAAACGGAAAATTGCTAATTACCGCTAAACTAAGCGTTATACAAAAAAATGTTTGAAATAAAAGTTGTAGAATTTTACATTCTCTACAACTTTTATTATATAACATTTTGCGCTAAAATGCATATTAAAGCCGCAATCTTAAAAAGAAAATGTTTTTACGTAAAACAGCCTCACGCAGAATTCCAGCAAACATGGCAACTACCCTATCTTGTAGAGAATAAAAAATGGAGTAAACCAGGCGATTTTAAAAAAAATCGTAGGACCAGTTTTTCAGAAAACCGCAAAAAAGTGAAAAATTATACGAATAAACTACTACTTCCGGTTGACCGATTTTTATGAAAATGTTCGTGTCGGGTCCGGTAGTGGTATGTAACTTAAGTTTCAAGTCCGTACGATGTTCCGTTCTTGAGATATTTTGTACACACACACACACACACACACACACACACACACACACACACACACACACACACACACACACACACACACAGAGAGAGAGAGAGAGAGAGACCAATCGCAAAAAAACATGTTTTTTGGATTCAGGGGGTCTGAAAACGTACAGATCCGGTGAAAACTCGATTTCGAAAAATCGACATGAAAACAATACTTTCCTTCCTATATATTCATATAGGCAAGAGAAAGTAACAAATTTCTACAACTGGACACGATGACTGATCGTTACTATTAATGATTCCTTGAAACCAAAATTTTTATTTTCAACAGGTGTTCATTTGCACAGCAAAAAATCTGCCGTAGAACACTCACACGACGTTATCTTGCCAATGTTGATGAAATATACTCGTAATAAATGAATGTTCAACCATATAACCAAAATTTAATCATGAGTAAACAACATAAAATGTAAAACATACCCTAATTTTAATCATGAGTGACTGAAGTAAAATGAGAATTAACCTCTCTAGAATTTAACAATATGAAAAATCTGGTGTAAAACACTCACACAACTTTCTCTTGCCAGTGCAAATAATGACCAACATAACCTAACATTAGTAATAAACAAAAATCTAACCTTAAATAAAATAAACATAACTCAAAACCATAACCTTATTTAAATCATGAGTGAAACACGCAAAATGAAATTCAACACACACAAAAAGCTTTAAAATACGGAAAATCACTCTTTCACGCTAAACTAAGCTCTGTAGAGAAAAATTCTCTATATAAAAATCGTAGATCTTTTAATTGCCTATAAATTTGATTATACACATTTTTGTCGTAAAATGTATACTAATGCTGAATTATTAATAAAATCAATTTTTCACACGTTTTCGTGAAAAAAGCAGAAAATCGCTAATTACCGATAAACTAAGCGTTATAAAAAAAAATGTTTGAAATGAAAGTTGTAGGATGTTAAATTGTCTACATTTTTTATTATATACATTTTTGCGCTAAACAGCATGCTAAAGCCGTAATCTTAAAAATTACAAATTCTTTATGTGAAAACAGCCTCCCCAAGAATTAAAGCAAACATGGCGTCTATCCTATTTTGTAGAGCATAAAAAATTAAGTAAACCAGGCGATTTTTAAAAAAATCGTAGGACCAGTTTTTGAGAAAATCGCAAAACAGTGAAAAATGACATGAATAAACTACAACTTCCAGTAGACTGATTTTGATGAAAATGTTCGTGTCGGGTCCGGTACTGGTATGTAACTTAAGTTTCAAGTTTCAAGTTTGTACGATTTTTCGTTATTGAGGTATTCTGTTCACACACACTCAAACTCAAATCACTAAAAACATGTTGTTGTGTGGGTTGAGGGGGTCTGTTTAGGGGTAAATTCGGGTGAAGAGTGTATTTCTTAAAATCGACATGAAAACAATACTTTCCATCCTATATATTCATATAGGCAAGAGAAAGTAAAAATCACTCTTTGACGCTAAACTAGGCTCTGTAGAGAAAAATGGTACAAATAGAAAATGTAGATCTTTTAATTTCCTCTAAATTTTATTATATACACTTTTGTCGTAAAAGGCCTACTAAGGCCGAGATCTTAAAAATTTGTGCGCTAACAGTATGCGAGGCGTATAACATTTTTTTGTTCTCTCTTGCCTATATGAATATATAGAAAGGAAAGTATTGTTTTCAGGTCGATTTTTCAAAATCAAGTTTTCACCGAATCTACACGTTTTCAGACCGCCTGAACCAAAAAAACAAGTTTTTAGCGATTGGTCTGTGTGTGTGTGTGAGTGTAAGTGCGCGCACGCGCGCGCGCGCAGAATATCTCAAGAACGGAACCGTGTAAAAACTTGAAACTTAAGTTACACACCACTACCGGACCGGACACGAACATTTTCATCAAAATCGGTCAACCGGAAGTAGTGTTTATTCGAGTAATGTTTCCCTTTTTTGCGATTTTCTCAAAAACTGGTCCTACAATTTTTTTTTAAATCGCCTTATTTACTACATTTTTATGCTCTACAAGATAGGGTAGGCGCCATATTTGCTGAAATTCTTGGTGAGGATGTTTTCACGTAAAAAAATAGTTTTTTTTAAGATTACAGCTTTAATGTGCATATTATCACAAAAAATTTTATAATAAAAAATGTAGAAAATTTAAAATGCTACAACTTTTACTTGAAACATTTTTTTGTATAACGCTTAGTTTAGCTGTAATTAGCGTTTACTGTTTTTTTTTCTCACGAAAACGTGTAAAACACTTGATTTTTTTAAAGATTTTAGTCTTGGCATGCATTTTACGACAAAAACGTATAATCAGATTTATAGGAAATTAAAAGATCTACAAGTTTTGTTTAGAGAATTTTCTCTACAGAGCCTAGTTTAGCGTGAAAGAGTAATTTTCCGTATTTATAGGCCAAACTGAGGTTGATTTTCATTTTGCGTTTTTTACTCATGATTAAAATTAGGTTATAATAATTATAACCAGTCAATCATAAAATTATAAAATCAATTATTATTATTGAGGTTAGTTTATTGTTCGTTAGTTTAATGTTTTATTACTAATGTTAGGTTTATTGTTAACTAATCCACCGGGTTGGTCTAGAGGTAAAGTCGTCGCCAAAATCAGTTGTTTAACAGCTGATTTTCGGAGACGAAGGTTCCTGGTTCAAATCCTAGTAAAGGTAGTTACTTTTATACGGATTTGAATACTAGACAGTGGTTACCGGTGTACTTTGATGGTTGGGGTTTAATTAACCATACTCTCTCAAGAATGGTCAGCCTGGGTCTGTACAAGACTACACCTCATTTACACGTCATACATATCATCCTCATTTCATTGGGTCATGGGATTGCTTATTGTTCTGAATTGAACAGATTGCAACGTGCACAAATAAGGAATAATAAATTGTTAATTATTTGCATTGGCAAGAGAAAGTTGTGTGAGCGTGTCACACCAGATTTTTTTTTTTTTTTTTTTTTTTTTTTTATTGGTTTACGTTTGACTGTTTTGCAATTGCTGCTAATGCAGACGGTGAGAAGGATGATAGATGGAAAAATGCCTGACCTGACCGAGAATCGAACGCGGGATCCCGGCGTAAAAGCCAGTTACGCTAATCACGCGTAGGCTAACATAAGATCTCAGGTATTTTATATTGTGCAGATTGTAGACGTCTTTAAATGCTTAATAAGTACAGTAATTTTTCGATTAATCGGTCTCGTTTTTACCGTGGCTCGGATTTTCCGTCACTCGTTTTTTACTTTCTCTTGCCTTCATGAATATATAGGAAGGAAAGTATTATTTTCATGTCGATTTTAGAAATCTAGTTTTCACCGAATCGACACGTTTTCAGACCCCCTGAACCCAAAAAACATGTTTTTAGCGATTGGTCTGTGTGTGTGTCTGTGTGTGAACAGAATATCTCAAGAACGGAACATCGTACGAACTTGAAACTTGAAACTTAAGTTACATACCACTACTGGACCCGACACGAACATTTTCATCAAAATCGGTCAACCGGAAGTAGTAGTTTATTCGTATAATTTTTCACTTTTTTGCGATTTTCTCAAAAACTGGCCCTACGATTTTTTTTTAAAATCGCCTGGTTTACTACATTGTTTATGCTCTACAAGATAGGGTAGGCGCCATGTTTGCTGAAATTCTGCGTGAGGCTGTTTTTACGTAAGACCATTTTCTTTTTAAGATTGCGGCTTTAATATGCATTTTCGCGCAAAACGTTATATAATAAAAGTTGTAGAGAATTTAAAACTGTACAACTTTTATTTCAAACATTTTTTTGTATAACTCTTAGTTTAGCGGTAATTAGCAATTTTCTTTTTTTCTTACGAAAACGTGTGAAAAATCTTTTTTTTTAAGATTTCGGCCTTAGAATGCATTTTACGACAAAAGTGTATGTAATAAAATTTATAGGAAATTAAGAGTTCTACAACTTTTATTTAAAGCATTTTTTTCTACAGTGCCTAGTTTAGTGTGAATGAACGATTTTCCGTATTTTTAAGCCAAAATGAGGTGGATTTTAATTTTGTGTATTTCACTAATGTTTTTTGAGGTTAGTTTGAGTGTTTATTTCTAATGTTTTAGTACTAATGTTAGGTTTATTGTTAATTATTTGCACTGGCAAGAGAAAGTTGTGTGATTGTTTCACACCAGATTTTTTTACTTTCTCTTGCCTTTATGAATATATAGGAAGGAAAGTATTATTTTCATGCCGATTTTTCGAAATCTAGTTTTCACCGAATCGCGACACGTTTTCAGACCCCCTGAACCCAAAAAACATGTTTTTAGCGATTGGTCTGTGTGTGTGACCAGAATATCTCAAGAACCGAACATCGTACGAACTTGAAACTTAAATTACATACCACTACCGGACCCGACACGAACATTTAGTTTTGTAGCTTTTATTTGTTATCTGGAACTATTGCCAACTACCCAATTTCAACGCTTCTTTTTGACATGAGTTTGAACAGGGACCCCCAGTAGAGTTTGTTCATAGATGGCTGTCAGCTGGTCACCATACAAAGTCCCTTACCCAACCGGTGTTACTTAACAAATAACAGCGACTTACTACCACCTGACTGACTGGGCTGGCCCGGAGGCCAAAACACGGATTTAGTGAAAAACGGACTAAAAAACGGTACATATTATGTTTCCAAATCGCTACAATATGCCTAATACACTTCCTGTTTCGTAGGTTATACGAATAAAACAACAAAAAACAAAGCTTTAAAACGAGCCGTAAGTGAAATGTTTATGATTTTTACTTGATGAGATACGCGGTTCCAAACACACGCTTTATCTTTCATTTTACATACTATAGTCACAGTTATGCCCTCTTAGAGTAATGAATTTCATTATCATTATACGGTATAATAGATTCTGATTCTATAGGTATCAGACGAACTAATGTCGCATAGCCGAGCGAGTGAGAGGGAGATATGTGGCATAACTACGCATGCGCTCAAAGGTCTTTACCGTTATAATCCAAATCTGAAAACTTACTACAGTCGTTATCTTGCTTGTTAGTTTACTGCATGCATAAACGCTTGCTCACAACAATAAGTAAAATTAAAGACAATATTATTAGAACGGCGCGTATGGCTTGTGCGAGTGAGAGCGTTATGCATTCTCTCTCACTCCCACAGCTAGGAGACTGCAGTTCATCTGAATACTGTAGACCCTGTGGTGAATGAAGTGAAGGTGTCATTTGCAGAGTGGAAAGCAGATGCTATTCAGAGGGCCTGGCATGCTGATAAGCATATTTTTCTACTCGGTGAAGAAGACAATTGTACCCACATCTCCTCATTTTACTTAGCAAAGCTTCTAGAGAATCAAACCAGCCTTTCGGCTGATGATCCAAAAAAATAACAAAAGGATAATTCGATTGCAGTAGGGTATAAATAACAGGGTTGCTAACAGGGTATGGTTGCTTTGGGCCATATTTGACTAGGTTCAAACTTCATGAAGTGCTGAAATGTAGACTGTGCGACAGTGAAGAGTAGGAGTTCATTGCGCATGTTTTTGAAAGATGTCCCTATTTTGGCCTCGGCAGAATGGAGACATCTGAGAAGATAGGTGTTGCAAAGTGGATCCCAGAGAGAGTAGGGCAGCGATGCTGCGGGATGAGGAGAGATGGAAGTTGGTCGCTCAGTTTTTGGGAGATGGTGGTCGGGAGACTGCGGAGAGAGGAGACATCTGGAGATCAGCGGCATCACCCTCTCCCACAGTGAATCAATTCTGTCCCGATCTCAGTAGGTAAGATAGGCACACTAATTTTCTCAGCTGGTGATGAGAGAGAGGAATGAAAGTGAGAAAGTGAGTGTTGGTCAGGTTCCCTTCCATGCCCCGCCCACATTTCCCTTCTAGTATTATAGAAACAGTTCCCAGGGAGGGGGAGGGTTCAAGTGGCCAGGCGGCGGGTTTTTGGTTGGTAGGCGGTTGCGGCCTCCTTGTGGCTGGACGAGAACGCCTCAATTGAGTCCAACACTACTCCCCCCATCGTCAAGGAGTAAACACGAGTTTTCTCGCCGCCTCGGATAAAATAAAAGATACAAATAATATTTTATTATTGAAACGCTCCTCTGCTGAATTTACGGAATAAAAACGGTAAAATTTTAGTCTGCCTAAACAAAGTACCTATGCGTTTCAAAAAATGAACTAACTTATAAAAAAATTATTATAAAAGTACTAATAAAAAGGCATCGAAATAATATTTAAAAATGCACTGGACTACGATGCGGAGACGATATTTTTTAGTTTATTTACCGAGCAAAATGAAATTCACACAAGATTTTAATACAAAGGCATATTACTGACCTCAAAAAAATGTTTAAATAGAAACTTCAAAGTCTGTTCATTTTTTGCACGCCCAACTGCATTTTTTAAAATTTTGAAATAAATTTAGTAAATAAAAGTACGCTGTGTGTTCATATGCAATTTAAATTCATAGCTTTATAATAAACGTGAGATACTATTTTAAGTAAAAAAAAACTCTAACAAATGTTATTAAATGATATTTTTCACTTGTAAAGGGTTCCAGATAGATCCATATAGATTGATTCTCATACGGAATGCGTTTTAATTGATTTTACAGTTAATGAATTGTTCCTGCACTAGCCTTCGCAAGTTCAAGCAGTTTTTTATTTACCTGTACAACAATATTTTTACAACCCTTATTGTACATAGATACAATGTAATAAAATCTTCTACTCATTATTTTCAATATTGTATTAGAGTACAAAGCAAACCACACCATGGTATACCAATCAGAAAAAACTGGTGTGAAACACACACAGATTTCTCTTGCCAATGCAAATGATTAACAACATAACCTCACATTAGTAATAAAACATTAAAAATAAACAAAAATCCAACCCCAATAAACATAACCTTAATTAATCATAAGTGAACGACACAAAATGAAAATCAACCTCAATTTGGCTTTAAAATACGGAAAATCACTGTTTCACGCTAAACTAGACTCTGTAGAGAAAAATGCTTCAAATGAAAGTTGTAGATCTTTTAATTTCGTATACATTTAATTATATATAGGCCTACTTTTGTCGTAAAATACATACTAAGGCCGAAATCTTTAAAAAAAATCGATTTTTCACACGTTTTTGTGAGAAAAAAACAGAAAGTTGCTAATTACCGCTAAACTAAGCGTTACACAAAAAAATGTTTGAAATAAAAGCTGTAGGATTTTAAATTCTCTAAAACTTTTATTATATACATTTTTGCGTTAAAATGCATATAAAAGCCGCAATCTTAAAAAAAACAATTTTTTACGTGAAAACAGCCTCTCCAAAAATTTCAGTAGACATGGCGCCTACCCTATCTTGTAGAACATAAAAAATTTAGTAAATGAGGCGATTTAAAAAAATCGTAATAGCCGTTTTTGAGAAAACCGCAGAAAAGTGAAAAATAACACGACTAAACTACTACTTCCGGTTGACCGATTTTGATGAAAATGTTCGTGTTGAGTCCTCTAGTGGTATCTAACTTAAGCTTCAAATTTCAACTTCGTACGATGTTTCGTTTGTGAGATATTTTGTTCACACACAAACCAATTGCTAAAGTACTCTTTTTTGGGTTCAGGGGGTCTGAAACGTGTATCCGGTGAAAAGTCGATTTCGAAAACTGACATGAAAACAACAGGCTACTTTCCATCCGTATATATTCGTATAGGGTAAGAGAAAGTAAAATCGTTTCAATTGTGTGTTAATCAAGATACAAACAAACAAACAAATCTTACAATCTTTACAATATTATAAAATTACAAGATTTAATTACTAACATAAAAATATTTAATTACTGTATCATTGGATCAAATTCTAATAAGTTTTTTTTTGCTTGTTCTTGAAAGTGTTTAATCAATTAAAGAAAAATTTACTTCCCGCTAATTACTTCATGAAAAACAACATAATGACGTGATTTGATACTAAAGGACACCCAGGTAAATATAAAACCTCAAAACCGGTCACCTTACGAATTAGTCATACTAACTGGTGTATCTTAACATATATAAGAAATTTTAAATGGTCTTATTAAGTAACTGGTTTTCTATGATAAAGGCCGACATTAATTTAATGATGAATGGTTTTAATTTCATATCAAAGCAAGATTTAAATAAATCTCTTATATGAACTTTTATTTTAGCTTTTATTTGTTATCGGGAACTGTACATTGTTGACAACTACCCAATTTGATCGCTGCTTTTCGCTATAATATTTGACGTGGATTTGGCAGGAGTTTGAACAGGGACCCCCAGTAGAGTTTGTTCATGTATGGCTGTCAACTGGACACCATACAAAGTCGCTTGCCCAACCGATGTCACTTAACAAATAATAGCGACTTTCTACCAGCTGACTGACTGGGTTGGCCCAAAGGCCATTATATGTATTAAACAAATTTACCTGAACAATTTTTTTTTAGGTTATTTAAAGTCAAATGCCTAAATGACAAATGGGACTACGGTCAGGAAGTTAAAGCGCGTATCGCGCAAGCCAGAGCAGTGTTCACGAAACTAAAACACCTATTGTGCCAACGTGATCTTAGTCTCAACACGAGGCTCCGAATTCTGAGGTGCTACGTACTTCCTGTACTTTTTTACGGGCAGGAAGGATGGACACTAACGAAACTTCTAGAAAGGAGGCTGGAGGCGTTTGAGATGTGGCTATACCGCCGCATGCTCCGTATATCGTGGACCGACAGAGTACGAAACACGGACGTACTGACTCGGATGGGCAAGGAGATGGAACTGCTATACGACATCAAGCGACAAAAACTGCAGTACTTCGGCCATGTTCTTCGAAACGGGAAATACAGACTTCTTCAGCTGATAGTGGAAGGAAAGTAGCAGGAAAGCGCCGGCCGGGCAGAAGGAAAGCGTCCTGGCTGAAGAATTTGAGAGATTGGTTTGGTCTCAACTCCACGTCACTGTTCCGAGCAGCTGTTTCGAAAGTTAGAATAGCAATGATGATCGCCAACCTCCGACGCGGAGACGGCACTTGAAGAAGAAGAAGAAAGTCGAATCAACAGCTTGGTCGTTGATTCGACTACCGTGGGTTCCAGTACTGTAACGGTGAATTTTAACGTGTTTAAATTTCCAGATTCTTGCCGGGAATCGAACTCAAGACCTTCCGCTTTGTAGGCTAGCGTCCTGGTCACTACGCCACGGAGGCGATTGTGTGTCCGTGTGTGAGTGTGTGAACAAAATATATCAAGAACGAAACATCGTACGAAGTTGAAACTTAAAACTTAAGTTAGATACCACTAGAATATTTTCATCAATATCAGTCAACCAAAAGTAGTAGTTTATTCGTGTCATTTTTAACTTTTTTGCGATTTTCTTTAAAACGGCTGTGATTTTTACTTTCTCTTGCCTATATGAATATATAGGAAGGAAAGTATTGTTTTCATGTCGATTTTTCGAAATCGAGTTTTCACCGGATCTATACGTTTTCAGACCCCCTGAACCCAAAAAACATGTTTTTAGCCATTGGTCTGTGTGTGTGTGTGTGTGTGTGTGTGTGTGTGTGTGTGTGTGTGTGTGTGTGTGTGTGTTTGTGTGTGTGTGTGTGTGTGTGTGTGTGTGTGTGTGTGTGTGTGTGTGTGTGTGTGTGTGTGTGTGTGTGTGTGTGTGTGTGTGTGTGTGTGTGTGAACAGAATATCTCGAGAACGGAACATCGTACGAACTTGAAACTTGAAACTTAAGTTACATACCACTGCCGGACCCGACACGAACATTTTCATCAAAATCGGTCAACCGGAAGTAGTAGTTTATTCGCATAATTTTTCACTTTTTTGCGATTTTCTCAAAAACTGGTCCCGATTTTTTTAAAATCGCGTGATTTACTACATTTTTTATGCTCTACAAGATAAGGTAGGCGCCATGTTTGTTGAAATTCTGCGTGAGGCTGTTTTTACGTAAAAACATTTTCTTTTTAAGATTGCGGCTTTAATATGCATTTTAGCGCAAAACGTTATATAATAAAAGTTGTAGAGAATGTAAAATCCTATAACTTTAATTCCAAACATTTTTTTGTATAACGCTTAGTTTAGCGGTAATTAGCGATTTTCTGATTTTTTCTCACGAAAACGTGTGAAAAATCTATTTTTTTAAGATTTCGGCCTTAAAATGAATTTTACAACAAAAGTGTATTAAATAAAATTTATAGGAAATTAAGAGATCTACAACTTTTATTTTAAGCATTTTTTGTACAGTGCCTAGTTTAGCGTTAATGAGCGATTTTCCGTATTTTTAAGCCAAACTGAGGTTGATTTTAATTTTGCGTATTTCACTAATGTTTTTCGAGGTTTGGTTTTTGTTGATTTCTAATGTTTTATTACTAATGTTAGGTTTATTGTTAATTATTTGCATTGGCAAGAGAAAGTTGTGTGAGTGTTTCACACCAGATTTTTTTAAAAATCGCCTCATATATTACATTTTTTATGCTCTACATAATAGATAAGGTAGGCGCCATGTCTACTAAAATTCTTGGGTAGGCAGTGCTCTCGTAGAAAGAATGTTGTTTTTAAGATTGCGACATTTTAAGGCAAAATTGAACATAATCAAAATTGTAGAAAATGTACAAACCTACAAGAAAACAATACTTTTTTTTCTTATATACTCATATAAGTCAAGAGAAAGTAATAAAAACAAAGAAAAATTTTTTGAAAAAAAAATAACTAATCTGGCAAAAAGTGAAGAAAAAATATTCTAAATTAAGTCAAAACATTAATAGATATTTAACCTCTGTGATGGTTACAAATATATTTAAAAAATATATAATAAGTAATAAACAAAAAAAAGTAATGAATAATAAAATTGAACAAATTTAAAAGAAAATAACGAATATTAAAAATAAATTTATTCGCTAAATCTTCATAAAGATAAAATAATTTTCCGATGAATTTAATTATTAAAAATTGTAACGATAATAACAAAAAAAACACTGCTTAAAAACTGGTTTAAAATAAAACTTATAAAAATAAAACTGTAATAATTTGAAATAGAATTATTTTTTAAAATTCTAAAGTAAAAATAAATAAATGATATTGTATTAGTAAATTAAAATTAAAATTGAAGTCAAGGGCGTAGGTAGTAACAGATTAATATGGAAGTTACTTCATCTCGTAATTTTTTGATATTTTTAGACTGTATACTCTACTTATTATTTCCTTTAGAATTTAAGGCCAATATCAAACAACAACTACCTTTATAATTATATTAGTAATAAAAATAATAATAAGAAATAGGTTAATTGATTCTATATTTATAAATATATTTAATTATTTATTTTATTTTTATATTTATTTGTAAAACTGATGTGGATTTATAATGATTTTGTAACGCTTAATGAATAATATTCATGTTTGTCTGTTATTAATAATGATGCAACTTGACTGACCTAATGACTGAGGGGTAAGTTCATACAGATTCTGATATTCTTGTTGTTTAGGTAACCAGCCAGGCTGGTTTGACCCTTTAGAACAGCGGTTCCCAACGTTTTTTTTCTCCCGTACCCTTTGGTCAATCTTTAACTAAAATTGTACCCCCAAAAATGTAACATCACTGTAACTACAATACTTCACTAAATGAGGAGCTAACAATCAAAACGTGTTTTCTCCAAAAATTCGAAAATCGAGATTTTGATGGATTTTTATTGCCTGTAATGAAAGACACAAACCACTAGGCTATATCCTTCATATTTTATCATAATGTATTTTCTCTCTCAGTTTTAACATAGTATATTGAAATTTTTTTGTCATTCAAAACAAGGTTTCTCCAACAGCTGTGAACAATCAAATAGTGGTTTCTCCAACTGACCAATAAGTTGTGCCCGACGCCATGATTTATTTACGTCATTTCTGTTTAATTACTAAAATTATTTGAAGCTTTTTGATCGAGGTAACTACTATCAGAAATAGTCATTTTGATATGGCTACTCCAGGTATTACTCAAGAAAAAATTTAGAATCTAAAGATATAAAGTAAAATCAGTTTTTTCATCTCCTGAAAAACTTTATAAATGTGAGAAAGAACGTTTTGATTATTACCTCCTCAAATAGGGGCTATTTAATCACTAGCTAATCTCTAATCAATTTGCATATTTTCATATGTTTTTTAATTATTTCCAAATATTTTGCATAATGTAAATTTATTTTTTTATAATCATAATGGTATTTTTCTGTGAGTATACGTTGGTTAGTTTTTAAATACTGCAAAGTATAACTTAACACTTGTACGTTTTATTATGTGTTCAAATTAAGATATAAATTTAAATCAAGGAAAATGAAAATTAACACAAGCATTTAAAATAGATATTTTATTGAAAAATCAACATTTTTGTACGGTCTTTGGTTAATTGATTGAGTGTTGAATAAATGCACAAAATAAATGATTCAATGTATGAATTTTGAACAATGTTTTATTGAATGCACACGAACACAAGCGGACTGTATCACCGTTCAGCACACACTCACTCTCACCTGCGCACAGGTCCACGCACTCGAACTAGCTCCGCGCATGGCAGTAGCCAGCGCCCATTCACACACACGCATTTTCGCAACTAAACACATTCACACACAAATAAAACATTAATTAAATATTAACCATGCCCCCGGCCTTGAAGGGCATTCAAGAATTACAATAATTAAATTATGAATACTAAAGTTTTTTTTTTAAAAAAGATGTTTTTTCCACATGTAGAGTCTTTACACTAAAACACACAAATAGCGCAATGTAACATTTAGCTGGAATGACACCCTTCTTCTTTGACATCTTCACATAGAAAGGTCCACAATAATCTACTCCGGTATAGTAGAATACTCGAGGTGGCACAAGAACTCTAGTTTTGGGCAATTCACCCATCATCTGTGTCCGAATCTTAGGTCTTGCTCTGAAGCAGGAAATACATTCGTGGAATACCTTCTTGACTAATGAACGACCGTTGATTGGCCAGTATTTCTGACGAACGAGGTTTAATAACAGTTGGGGTCCTGCATGAAGATTTTTTATGTGCATATGTTTCGCAATTAAATATGTGATGATGTGACCCTTAGGCAATATGATTGGGTGTTTCTGGTCAAGACTTAAGTCTGATTGTTGTAAACGTCCACCAACACGTATCACTTGATTTTTGTCCATGAATGGATTCAATGCCTTAAGTTTACTGTTTCTTGACACACATTGTCCTGATTGTAAATTACAATATTCATGAAGAAATGATTCTTTTTGCACAAGTCTAATAACAGCATTTTCCGCTAATTGAAGTTCTGTGACAGAAAGATTGCTGTCAAGACGAAGATCACGTGTTGTCTGACAGTTACGCGTAAATCGAAGACAGTACGCAATAACACGTACAAATTTAGTGAAACTAGAAAAATTATTAAAATTAATAACATTATTTGTTGAGACTGCACATGAAATATTATTTTTCCGTCGTTCTGGAATATCAATATGATCTGTATCTGGTTCTTCCGAAATTAAATCTACTGATGAGTAGAGAAACGATGGTCCCTTCCAATATAAGTTGGCGTTTAAAATTTCGGAAGGAAGTAACCCTCTTGATAAGAAATCAGCAGGATTGTCTTCGCTTCTGACATGTTTCCAAGAATTGGTCTCAGTATTGTCTTGTATTTTGGACACTCGATTTGCGACGAATGTTGACCAATGAGATGAAGGTGCTCTTATCCACGCTAATGTAATAGTTGAATCAGAGTAGTAGGTGATTGAATCTATCTGAATCTGTAAAGCAGTCACAATTTTCTTGCACAATTCCGACAATAGCAAAGCTCCACACAATTCGAGTCTTGGCAAAGATGTCTTCTTCAGCGGTGCAACGCATGATTTGGAACTAACTAAATTTACTGAGATATTACTGTCAGTATCAACTGACTTGATGTAAATACAGGCACCATATGCAGATTCTGATGCATCTGAAAATCCATGCATCTCGATTCTTGTAATGTGTGTTTCTTTAGGTAAGATATTTCGTTGAATATCTATTTGCGATATAGATTGTAAAGATTCTTGAAAGCTAATCCACTGTTTTAGCAATTCTTCAGGAACCTCTTCATCCCAACCAATCTTACAACTCCACAGTTGTTGCATGATTATCTTAGCCCTCACTATGACTGGTCCAATAAGCCCCAATGGATCAAATATTTTTCCTATAGCTGATAAAATTGTGCGTTTTGAATGTTTTACACTCGTCTTGTTGTAATCGCCTAATAAAAATTGAAATGTGTCTTGCCTTGGGTTCCAAATAAGACCAAGAGTACTCACAGTTGCATCGTTATTGATCATGAAACAATCATCACTTACATCTTGATGTAGTAAATTTGATAAAATATCAGGATGGTTTGCACTCCACTTTCGTAAATTAAAACCTCCTCTACGTGCTATGGTCATCATATCCTTTTGAAGCTGTTTAGCATTCTCTAAGGTAATTGTGCCAGTCATAAGGTCATCAACGTAAAAGTCTTCTATGAAAACCTTTGATGCTTCTGGAAAATCATGTTTTTCATCTACCGCAAGTTGTTTCAATGCTCTCGTAGCTAAGTACGGAGCACTTGCTGTACCATATGTCACTGTTGTTAATTCAAATGTTTTGATTGGCTCATGTTGCTGTTCTCTCCACAAAATTCGCTGTAATTTCCACTGTGATGGATGCACTTTAACTTGCCGATACATTTTTTCAATATCTGCAGTCATGACGTAGGAATGTGTTCTAAATCTTGTTACTATACTAAACAGGTCTGACTGGATTGTAGGTCCAACAATTGAAATGTCATTTAGCGAAAGACCTGAAGTGGTTTTTGAAGACGCATCAAATACTACTCGTAGCTTTGTTGTCTTAGATTGTTCCCTTACAACCGCGTGATGTGGAATGTAATAACACTGAGTGGATTGCGATTCATCCAGTGGAACCTCTTGCATGTGATCAAAGTCTATATACTCCTTCATAAACTGCACATACTGTGATTTCAATGCTGGGTTGATTGAAAAACGTCTCTCAAGTGTAAATAATCTTCGCGATGCGTTCTTCTTAGATTCGCCGAGATCACTTATATCACCTTTTAAGGGTATTTTCACACAATGTCTTCCGTTTACATCTCTGGTTGTAATGTTCACGAATAAATCTTCACAAAATTTGTCGTTTCCGGTATGATGTTTTTCACCCTTGCACTCTTCTAATTCCCAAAATCTCTGTATATTTCTGTTAATTTCGTCTAGTGTAGATAAAAAACACGTAGTTGCTAGATTTGATGTAGTGTTTACATTCATTTTGCCAGAAATTATCCATCCAAACACCGTATTTTGTAATGTATAAGATGAATTCGAAAACTTCAATTTACCTTCATGTAATAAATCAAAAAATAATTCTGCACCAATAAGCATGTCAATGTCATTGGGCTGATTAAAATGAGGGTCTGCTAATTGAATTGTTTGCGGAATGTTTAAGTGAGCTGTTTCTATTGTGACCGTAGGTAATTGTTGAGTGATATTTTTGAGAATAATGCAATCAATAGTAGTGGAATATGAAGTTAATCTAGATTTAATGATACACTGAACCATATTTGAAGTTTGAGTGGATGATTGGCCTATGCCATGGACTTCAAACACACTATTCTTGATAGAGAGCTTTAAAGTACGTGCTAACTTTTCAGTTATGAAATTTGATTGAGAAGCACTATCAAGCAATACACGGCAAAGATGAGGACAACCTCTATGATCAAGCACTGAAATTACTGCTGTTGAAAGCAAAACAATAGATTTTTGTTGATCAGATGTCACGTTTGAAGTAGAAACAATGGTTTGTTCTACAATTGGTTTAGAAGGTTTGTCACTTTGAGTAGAAATTTGCTTTTCTGAATCACTTGAGTCAGATTTATTATGATGTAATAATGTATTGTGTCTCTTGCCACAAAGTTTGCACGAGCCTGACTTACAATTAGTAGATTTGTGAGAGCTCTTAAGACAATTGAAACATAAATCGCGTTTCTTTACTTCTTTTTCACGATCTGAGCTTGGAAGTCCCTTGAAGACCTTACACATATAAAGTGGATGTTCTTGTTCACTGCACAAAGAACAACCTTTTGTAGACACATGACAGTTCGTGGAAAATGTATGATTTTTAAATGTAGGCTTGAATTTCTGAGCCTGGCTGTGGTTCACAAAAGGTGGATTAACGGGTGTATGTTTTTGCAATTTGTTGTATTCAATTGATTCTAATACCTGACACTTGTGTTGTAAAAATACTTCCAAATTGGACATAGTAGGTAACGCATCCTTTGTTAGTGTGTTTTCCCACTCACGTAGTGTTACTGGATCTAATTTGGTTGTAATTAAATAAATTAAAATCGTGTCCCAGTGATTTGTGGGTTGCCCTAAACCAGAAAGGGCACGAATGTGTTTTAAGGCACTATCTAGAAGTTTGCGTAAAGAAATTGAATTTTCTTTATCATTTTTAGCAAGACTGAACAAAGCATTTACATGTTTGTTGATTAAATAACGCTTGTTGCCAAATCTGTCATTTAACAATTGCCAAGCAATGTGATAATTTTGTGCGGAACTTTCTAAAGCTTGAATGACTTCAAAGGCTGCACCCTTTAAAGAAGCCTTTAAGTAATGAAACTTATGAATATCCGGTATTTCCCTTAAGTGAATGAGTGATGTAAATGTGTCACGAAATGAGAGCCATTCACCATAGCTGCCATTGAATGTAGGAAGTTGGATATCTGGGAGTTTCACTGATATTGGTTGCGTAATTACTGGCTTGTTTTCAATATTGTTGTGATTGTTGCTAAGCTCATGATCAGAAATGAAATCTTGAGCCGCTGACATTAGTGCAAAATATTCTGCTTCAAAATTGTTTCTTTGATCTGACTGATCATCAGATTCGTCAAGTAATTCAATTTGTAATTGTACTTTATCGAACTCACACCAGCACTCCTCTAATTTTGATAACCGCAGTTTTAATTGACTAATATCTGCTGCACAAGAAATTCCACTAAAATATGTTTTGAACCTAGTTAATTTTGCTTTAACTAAGCCACGTTCCTTCACTAATAGTTTTAAATCACTCATGATTGTTGATCACCACAATTATGTATTTTGAATGACTGTTAATGAACTGATTCGATAAAAATTAATTAAATTTAGGGTATACCAAATTTAGAGAATGTTTGTTAATATACTAGGTGTAAAATGTGTACATTAAATGAATGTTAATAACACATGAATTGGGTGAGTATAAGAAATGTAAATAGTAGCAACAATGTAAAATAAATCAATTAAATACTTATCTATTTAATCCAGTAAATTATGAGCTAGGCCCTGAATGTTTTACAATTTGGTAATGCTGAATTTCTGAATTTATGAATAATTACCTAGCTATATTGTTTTTAAATGTTATTGTGTATCAGTATATTAATTATGAAATGTGTTGATGTTGTAAAAATCAGCTGATAAACAATGCTCTAAAAGTTGTTGTTGTTTTGCACACAAATAACAAATTTATTACAAAAATATGTTATTTACCACAGTTTGGATCCGGCCCGGAGGACCAAAAAATGGTTAATTGATTGAGTGTTGAATAAATGCACAAAATAAATGATTCAATGTATGAATTTTGAACAATGTTTTATTGAATGCACACGAACACAAGCGGACTGTATCACCGTTCAGCACACACTCACTCTCACCTGCGCACAGGTCCACGCACTCGAACTAGCTCCGCGCATGGCAGTAGCCAGCGCCCATTCACACACACGCATTTTCGCAACTAAACACATTCACACACAAATAAAACATTAATTAAATATTAACCAGTCTTAATTTTACATCAAAATACTAATGACTGAGTTAAAATAATTATAGTTTTCCTTATCTAAACAAGACAGATTCGTTTTAAACTTTGAAAAAAAAACTCACTTCGAATAAAAAATTCTTTTAAAATTTGTAAATACAAAATCTAACATGAAAATTGTGATGTATTGAAACTAAATTATTAGTCCAGGAAACGTCTTCAGAACTCTGTTTTAATTTGACCCTTGAGACTGTTTTGTTGCACTTAATTGTTTGAAATCAGGTTCAAATGTAGACAAATAAAGCCTTAGATCTGGGCTTGCATTAAGCTTGTCAGTACAATAACCTCACCAAGTTACTCAGAAAAACAACGTCCGCCATTGCCCTTTATTTTCGGCGTACTAACCGTTCCCTAACCGGTTCTTGGCGTACCCCCAAGGGGTACACGTACCCCGGGTTGGGAACCTCTGCTCTAGAGGCTTTCCTAAGTAAAACGAGGAGTCACGTAGTTTACCATTGCCAACACTAGAAGAGCTAAGTGGAGAAAGGTGCTATGTAACAATTTTCAAAAATCTGGTGTGAAACACTCACGCGACTTTTTCTTGCCAATGCAGATAATGAACAATATAACCTAACATATATGTGTAGACTATATTGACCAACACGGACGATGTTTTTAGTAAGACTAGTAACAGCTAGTCGGTCGCGCGAGAGACACCCTTTAACCTCACAGATTGTAAATGTATCCTCTCCTGGTATTGGCGGAACCAAAAAACTGACGGCAATGTATAGTCCAGCCTCTCTCGCTCTCTCTCTCTCTCTCTCTCTCTCTCTCTCTCTCTCTCTCTCTCTCTCTCTCTCTCTCTCTCTCTCTCTCTCTCTCTCTCTCTCTCTCTCTCTCTCTTAGATTGCACCTAATGTAAACAAATAATGACGTCACTGAACATGCGCATTATATCAAAATGTGTACACGCTGATTAAAAAGTAACAACAAAATACTTTCAAAAGTATTTTTCTAAATGAAATTGTTAGGCCTATAACATATCATGACTGATGTTTTTAGTGCTTTAAGTACTTATAATTTAAAAAATAGTTAACTTAATAGGAATACGACATCCGTAAAGTCATAGACTCTAGCGTGCATCCTGTGGTAGGTGGCTTTTGTTTGTTGACAGTAGGAGCAAACTAACCACGGCTCAACTGTAGTTATGATTAAACAAACAGGTTCATTATTTACAATAGCAAAAAAAATCGTGCGAGTGTTATACACCGGATTTTTTTATAGATAGACTAACTATTATAGAAATGAGTTACGAAACGTGAAAAAATGTATTCTTAATAGAAGATTTCTGGGAACATTATCGATGTTTTTCAAGTCGACGTATTAGTGACGGTCACATTAAAATTTACATTCACTTGGTGTATTGTTAATAAAATATACAATCTACGAACACAATTTATAATTTTTTAACTCGATTAGAAACATATGGGAGTTATAAATCACTACAAAGTGTATTGTTTGCAAAACTAACCGGGCTTTGTGTACGAATTATTTTTTTTAGTGTTCCACAGTTTAGTGTGCCACTAAAATAAAACGTTAAACTTCAGTGATAAATAAAATAACTAAAAACGAATAAATAAAATAACTAAACTTCAAATTTCGTTTAGTCAAAAATATTTGTTTAATTTCTTTGTAAAATATTTGTTAACTTTTTTTATCTATACTCAATCCCCTGGAACCGTGCAGCATGTCAAAACATAAACGTATTAAAATTGTGATTGAACCTAGCGCGATCCATTCGAGTTACAAAAAATGTTCTTTACTTATCAGATGAAACTTGTTATATACTAACTGAAACATACACTAAATACAAAATACGACAATACCAGTAGAAAGAATCCATAGAGTAGGCCTATTATAAAACATCCGGTCTGTGCCGGTTGTTTCAACTTTTTTTTTGCGCCCTGGAGACTCCAGGAGGAGTATAGGACATGTCAAGTTATAACACCTGAAATACATATAACAATCACACAATGTATCACTACTATCAACAAAGAAATTCTTATACGCTATAAAAAGTTTCACCGATCAAGTAATTTTCAGATCTTTTTAAAGGAATTCAAATCCTCACAACATTTAAAAAATTGGGGCAATTTATTCATGAATTTTCTCCCTGCATAGTAGGTTTTTGTTCAAACAATTTTGTGGAGTGATTAGCCACATAATAATCATATCTGTTTCTCGTGTTATGATTGTGAACATTGAAATTTTGCATAAAATTATTTTGCCTAACATACATAATCACCTGAAAAATGTAGAGAGAGGGGGAACTGTAAGCAATTTAAGCTGGTTAAATAGTGGTGTGGATGAGGTTAGCTAGTGTAATAGATGGTAATAGGAGACACGTATATAAACAAACAATTGTAAACATGCAAACTTACACACAACTAAAAATACACACGTAAACACACACGTACACACATATCCTTCACACACTCGACATAAACAAGACATGTCAACATTTGTTACATTTACACCCCAACATAAACAAATACGTCAGATGATTTACCAACTCCAGATGTGAGTGATAAAAAAAAAAAAAAGAAAAAAGAAAATTAAAATTTAAGAAAAGGATTGTTGAAGTTTCATTCTGTTTTAAAACTTTTATGAGGAGAGACGTTTTACAATTTTTAAGAAAAGGAACAAACAATCTATAATTATTTTAATCAAAGATTTTAATTATTTTAAAGTGTTATGAAGAAATTTTAAAACTTTTAATTATTATTTTAAAATGTGCGTTAGATCTTGTTTTTGACGAGAATCAAATAAAGTTATTTATTTGTTGTCTTACAAATATTTATTATAAAAATTCTACCACTGAACATCGATTACACTAGTTAGCTCCCACCATACACCTAATAGCTTTCTTTTGAATTTTAAAAACCCTATTCATATTTGACCTTTGACCTCAAATTCCCAAAATATTTCCTTGTATGTATGTTATGGTAGAGGTGTACTGTGACACTAGTCAGAGTTATCTCCTCTGAAAGTAATGGATTTCACTATGCAGCCAGACCCTGTGGTGAATGAAGTGAAGGTGTCATTTGCAGGGAGGAAAGTAAGTGCTTTTCAGAGGGCCTGGCATGCTGATAAGCATACTCTTTCAACTCAGTGAGGAAGGCAATAGTAAACCACCTCACTCCTCGTTTTTACTTAGTAAACCTCTAGAGGTTCAAACCAACCTTCCGGCTGTTGACCTAAACAACAACTATCCATATTACCCATGCTAGAATTACCCCATACTAAAATACCATAACGGATATGAGACAGAAGGCATTGGTAGAGTGGAACATGATTATGCATCCTTTTTACTGACTTTTAACCTGAAGTCTGTTTATATCTGCTGCAAGGTTCTCTGAGATATACTATTGTTTAGTTGTTTTACTTTACTCAATTTTGTTTCGTTTT
Source organism: Catonia carolina (assembly GCA_035578175.1). Lineage (NCBI taxonomy): Eukaryota > Metazoa > Arthropoda > Insecta > Hemiptera > Achilidae > Catonia > Catonia carolina. The sequence continues at coordinate 2,295,834 of JAQMRL010000020.1, read as the reverse complement.
TTTAGCCAAAATTTATTTAGTCTCCAATTGGTTGGTTTTTCTTAGGTACGTCTAAACAAGTTTTGCAAATCTAATTCATCTGGCAACGGCAGGTGGAGTGTATAATTCGTACTCGATCTAGGTCTACGAAAAATAGTTGTTTTTTATCACAATGTTGTCTAGGTCATCAGCTGAAAGACTGGTTTAAATCACAGAAAGGTTTTATAAAGTAAAACGAGGTTCGAGGTGGTTTACCATAGAATTTTATTACCGAGTGGAAGTATGCTTATCAGCATGCCGGGCCCTACGAAAAGCATCTACTTTCCACCCTGTAAATGACAATTTAAATTTATTCACCAAATGGTCTGGCTGTATAGTAAAATTCATTACTCTCAGAGTAGATAACTGTGACTAGTGTCTTTTACACTTCTACCTGTACTGTTGTTAAATGGTTCAGTCATATAATTGGGTGACCATGTGATAAGAATCAGAACTCTTATCACATGGTCACCCAATTATATGACTGAACTATTTAACAAAAGTACAGGTTGTTAAGGCATTTGCATCGGGGTTTGCACTATCTTGTAATCCTCTTTGCTTTTTCTTCCTCTTCCTTCTTTCTTCTTCTTTTTGTTGGCCTCTTGTACACTGAGACGTGTCATGGGCGGACGTGCTTTCAGCGTTACTCTCTCGGTTGGCGTCTCGAATGACGCTAACATTGCTTTCGTACTTTAAAAGGCTTATTCGTTTTAATGCTTGTATTAACTTGTGCTTTGTTGTGTTTATTATTATTGTTTATGTACTTAAAAGTGTATTCTAACGTTCATCAAGTCGGCAGTGCGACTTGTTCCAATCAATGTGTTTCTGCATCAAGTTTCAACTAGGTAAGTACGTTCTGCTCATGATAAAATAGTTTGCTGTACAATTGGTCAATACTCCTGTGTCTTCCTCTCCTTATTTTTACGTGTTCTATCACAAGTTTTTTTGGTCTTATGCACTGACCGCTATAAATGTGCATTGGTCCTCCTAAGGCTTAATTTCGAGTCAAATTCGTATCTTAAAATCCACCAAAACCATTTTTACAAGGTGCTATTCTGAACACAGGTAGAAATGTAAAAGACACTAGTCACAGTTATCTACTCTGAGAGTAATGAATTTTACTATACAGCCAGACCATTTGGTGAATAAATTGAAATTGTTATTTACAGAATGGAAAGTAGATGCTTTTCGGAGGGCCCGGCATGCTAATAGACATACTTTTCCACTCGGTAATGAAATTCTATGGTAAACCACCTCGCTCCTTGTTTTACTTTATAAAACCTTTCTGAGATTCAAACCAGCCTTTTAGCTGATCACCTAACAACTAAAAAATTTATCTGGGATATGACTAAATGTTTTACAAATTAGCAATTGATTTCTGATGAAAAGAATGCATGAACGTTGCAAATTATCACAGAATATAAATTCGTTTCTAAATAATGTTGTAGAAATTGTAAATTGCAGAATACATATTCAGGCTTTACAAAAAAACTGCATAAAATTTATTATTATTAATAAAAATATATAAATTTGTAATTTAAGTGGCTAAATATGCGCATAAATTACAAGAACGTTGAAATTTTATGATGATCACGTTACGAAACAGTTACGCAATCAGAAAATAAGTATGGTAATTTTATAATTTCAAAAAACTAGTAATTTTTATTAAATTTTATGTAAAAACAGTGATCAACAAGTTTCCATTAAGTAGAAAAACCACACGATTTCTTTAGTTAAAATAAGATTTTAAATTGTACAACACTCACCGTTCTCAGTGTGCCTATAGAATTCCTTCGCGTTTCTAATATAGAGAACATAATATACCACAAACTTAAACGGGGTCACGGATCGAAAAATTTGAAAAATTATAAATTTTTACTTTCTCTTGCCTATATGAATATAGGAAGGAAAGTATTGTTTTCATGTCGATTTTTCGAAATCGAGTTTTCACCGGATCTATAAGTTTTCAGATCCCCGAACCCAAAAAACATGTTTTTAGCGATTGGTGTGTGTATGTGTGTGTGTGTGTGTGCGCGCGCGCGCGTGTGTATGTGTGTGCGCGCGCGTGTGTGTGCGTGGATGTGGGTGTGTGTGTTTTGTGTGTGTGTGTGTGTGAGTGTACAAAATATCTCAAGAACGGAACATCGTACGAACTTGAAACTTAAGTTACATACCACTACTGGACCCGACACGAACATTTTCATCAAAATCGGTCAACCGGAAGTAGTCGTTTATTCGTATAATTTTTCACTTTTTTGAGATTTTTTCAAAAACTGGTCCTACGATTTTTTTTTAAATCGCCTGGTTTACTACATTTTTTATGCGCTACAAGATAGGGTAGGCGCCATGTTTGCTGAAATTCTGCGTGAGGCTGTTTTTACGCAAAAACATTTTCTTTTTAAGATTGCGGCTTTAATGTGCATTTTAGCGCAAAACGTTATATAATAAAAGTTGTAGAAAATGTAAAATTCTACAACGTTTATTTCAAACATTTTTTTGTATAACGCTTTGTTTAGCGGTAATTAGCAATTTTCTGTTTTTTTCTCACGAAAAGTTGTGGAAAATTGTTTTTGTTTTTAAGATTTCGGCCTTAGAATGCATTTTACGACAAAAGTGTATATAATCAAATTTATAGGAAATTAAGAGATCTACAACTTTTATTTTGAGCAATATTTTGTACAGAGCCTAGTTTAGCGTGAATGGGCGATTTTCCGTATTTTTAAGCCAAACTGAGGTAGATTTTAATTTTGCGTCTTTCACTCATGATTAAAATAAGGTTATGTTTTTGAGGTTAGTTTTTTTGTTTATTCTAATGTTTTATTGCTAATGTTAGGTTTATTGTTAATTTTTTGCATTGGCAAGAAAAAGTTGTGTGTGTTTCACACCAGATTTTTAGTTTTTTGTTGCATAATGTTCGTAGTTTGAAATGTCCTCTAAAATATCTGGTACGAACAATCACACGAATTTTTCTTTCCAATGTACATAATGAAATATACATAATATTGTGACACTTATCGCTAAGGTCCGTTTAGGGATCTAGGTAATCAAATAATTAATACACTAAAGTTTACAATTACAAATATTTATTACCTGCACTAAAAGATTTACAGAACAAATAATAAACTAATTATAATGAAGTAATTCAATCAATAACTCAATCTGTTTGTTGCAGGGCTAAAATAAATAGTTCTGTTTCTTATCACATGGTCAGCCAATTGAATGACTGAATCATTTAAGAGCAGAAGAGGTAGAGGTGTAAAAGACACTAATCAGAGTTATCTCCTCTGAAAGTAATGAATTTCATTATACAGCCAGACCCTGTGGTGAATGAAGTGAAGGTGTCATTTGCAGAGTGGAAAATATGTGCTTTTCAGAGGGCCCGGCATGCTGATAAGCGTACTTTTCCACTCAGTGAGGAAGGCAATGGTAAACCACCTCACTCCTCGTTTTACTTAGTAAAACCTCTAGAGGTTCAAACCAGCCTTTTGGCTGATGACCTAAACAACAACAATGAAGTAATACAATAAATAACTCAATAAATTACTTAATACTACTTACAAATAATTATATAGAATGCAGATTCACAATAAAACTGAATACAATATGCACACAATACGACTGAATAACAATGCTTCGGAAACCCGTTGACCTGTTCTAACGGAGTTACCTTCTAACACACGTAGTTAACACTCGTCAAAGATCAAACGAATACTAACTCCCTGACCGCACTCGGGCGCTCTTTATAAAGCTCGATCAAAAAGATAATTCCAGAGTGGCAGAGAAATTCCATGCAAATAATAAAGACCAACCCGGGGGTTGGTCTAGGGGTAAAGTCGTCGCCAAAATCAGCTGTATAACAGCTGATCATCTCATTGGGTCATGGGGTTGCTTATTGTTCTAAATTGAACAGATTACAACGTACACAAATTAGGAATAAAAAAATAATAATAAAGTACAAAAAGCCCTTTTTACTAGAAACGCCTTAACTAATGTAAACAAGTAAATAGATCTAGTGTAAATAGAATAAAATGTGTTACAGGTAATCAGCCGACCTTTTCATAAACAGTTGTACAACAAAGACCATACCTTATCATACACAATAACGCGGTCCTTTTTACTTTCTCTTGCCAATATAAATATAATATAGGAAGGAAAGTATTGTTACCATGTCGATTTTTCGAAATCGAGTTTTCACCGGATCTACTCGTTTTCAGACCTCCTGAACCAAAAAAAAACATGTTTTAGCGATTGGGCTGTGTGTGTGTGTGTGTGTGTGTGTGTGTGTGTGTGTGTGTGTGTGTGTGTGTGTGTGCGTGTGTGTGTGTGTGTGTGTGTGTGTGAACAGAATATCTCAAAAACGGAACATCGTACAAACTTGAAACTTAAGTTACATACCACTACCGGACGCGAAATGAACATTTTCATCAAAATCGGTCAACCGGAACTAGTAGCTTATTCGTGTAATTTTTCACTTTTTTTGCGATTTTCTGAAAAACTGGTCCTTCGATTTTTTTTAAAAATAGCATGCTTTACTAAATTTTTTATGTTCTACAAGATAGGGTAGGCGCCATGTTTGCTGAAATTCTTGGTGAGGCTGTTTTCACGTAAAAAGTTGTTGTTTTAAGATTACGGCTTTAATATGCATTTTAGCGCAAAAATGTACATAATAAAAGTTGTAGAACATTTAAATTCTACAACTTTTATTTCAAACATTTTTTTTGTATAACGCTTTGTTTAGCGGTAATTAACGATTTTCTTGTTTTTCTCACAAAAACGTGTGAAAAATCGAGATTTTTAAGATTTCGGCCTAAGTATATATTTTACGACTAAAGTGTATATATTCATATTTATAGAAAATTAAAAGATCAGCAACTTTTATTTAAAACATTTTTCTGTACAGAGCCTAGTTTAGCGTGAAAGAGTGGTTTTCCGTATTCTTAAGCCAAACTGATGTTGCTTTTCATTTTGCGTCTTTCACTCAGGATTAAAATTAGGTTATGTTTATTGAGGTTAACTTTTGTTTATTTCTAATGTTTTATTACTAATGTTAGGATTATTGTTTATTATTTGCATAGGCAAGAGAAAGTTGTGTGAGTGTTTCACACCAGATTTTTAAATAACCTTTTATAACTAGCCCTATTGTTACTTTTTCACTCTATTATTTACTCTTTACCATTTTATGAATGAAAAACTAGAAATTTCTTGAACCATACCCATATTCGATATTGTCACAATATATAATATATAATTACATAAACTTATGTTTAATCATTCATTAGTAAACAATGTAAAATAAAAAATTTGGTGTGAAACACTCACACAACTTTCTCTTGCCAATGCAAATAATTAATAATAAACCTAACATTATTAATAAAATATTAGAAATAAACAAAAACTAACCTCAAAAACATAACCTTATTTCAATCATGAGAGAAACACGCAAAATAAAAATAAACTTCAGTTTGGCCTAAAAATACGGAAAATCAATCTTTTACGCTCAACTAGGCTCTGTAGAGAAAAATGCTGTAAATAAAAGTTGTAGATCTTTTAATTTCTTATAAATTTTATTATAAACACTTTTGTCGTAAAATGCATTCTAAGGCCGAAATCTTAAAAAAATCTATTTTTCACACGTTTTCGTGAGAAAAAAACAGAAGATCGCTAATTACCGCTAAACTAAGCGTTATACAAAACAATGTTACAAATAAAAGTTGTAGGACTTTAAATTCTCTACAAATTTTAATGTATACATTTTTGCGCTGAAATGCATATTAAAGCCGCAATCTTAAAAAAACAATTATTTTACGCGAAAACAGCCTCACCAAGAATTTCAGCAAACATGGCGCCTACCTTATCTTGTAGAGCATAAAAAATGTAGTAAACCAGGCGATTTAAAAAAAATCGTAGGACCAGTTTTTGAGAAAATCGCAAAAAAGTGAAAAATTACACGAATAAACTACTACTTCCGGTTGACCGATTTTGATGAAAATGTTCGTGTTGGGTTCGGTAGTGGTATGTAACTTAAGTTTCAAGTTTCAAGTTTCAAGTTCGTACGATGTTCCGTTCTTGAGATATTCTGTTCGCACACACACACGCGCGCGCGCGCACACACACACACACACAAACACACACACACACAGACCAATCGTTAAAAACATGGTTTGGTTAAGGGGGTCTGAAAACGTATAGATCCGGTGAAAACTCGATTTTGAAAAATCAACTTGAAAACAATACTTTCCTTCCTATATATTTATATAGGCAAGAGAAAGTGAAAATATAACCTGATTTTAATCATGAGTGAATGAAGCAAAATGAAAACCAGCCTTAGTTTGGCTTAATGATACGGAAAACCACTCTTTCACGCTAAACTAGGCTCTGCATAGAAAAATGCTTAAATAAAAGTTGTACATCTTTTCATTTACTATAATTTTTATTAGTATACACGTTTGTCGTAAAATGCAAACTAAAGCTGCAATATAAACAAAACCATTATTTCCAACGAGAGCACAGCCTCTCCAAGAATTTTAGGAGACATGGCGCCTACTCTATCTTGTAGAGCAGGGGTTCTCAACCTTTCAGGCTCTGTGCCTCCCTTAGTAGACTGACTTTTCGTCACGCCTCCCCTGAACTATTACCCCCTTATATGGTGAACACAAGTAGGCCTACTTTGTAGAATTTCAATTTGTAACTATAGCGAGTTTAGTGATGGGATAAAGGTTAGACTTGCAGGTAATACAATTAAATATTTGATACCTTTTTACAAAATGTTTATACTACCTTCAATACATTTTTGAACATACAGTCAAATCACAGAACCAAAAAACTTAAAATATAATTGTTTACGAAATCTTCAAACTATAACATTGAGTGTTGTAGAATAAAATAATGGTGTTTGAAATATAAAGGCAGGAACTAACCGGGATTAATCATAGCTTTTTTTTCTATTCTAATACGATGACGCCTCCCTTGAAAATCTTCTACGCCCCCCCCCCAGGGGGGCGCGCCCCCCAGGTTGAGAATCCCTGTTGTAGAGCATACAAAATTTAGTAAATGAGGCGATTTTAAAATTAATCGTAGGAGCTGTTTTAGAGAAAATCGGTAAAAAGTAAAAAATTACTACATAAAACTACTATTTCCAGTTAACCGATTTTGATGAAAATGTACTTGTCGTGTCTTCTAGTAGTCTATAACTTAATTTTCAAGTTTCAACTTCGTACGATGTTCCGTTCTTGAGATATTTTCTGCACACACGCGCGCGCCTACACACACCGATTGCTAAAAACATGTGTTTTTTGTTGATTTTTTTTTTTTTTTTTTTGGTTTAACGTCCGACTGTTTTGCAAATTGCTGCTAATGCAGACGGTGAAGGATGAAATGAATTTTTGTAACGTATGAAAAAATGCCATGCCCGAGTGGGATTCGAACCCAAGACCGCGTGATGAGAGGCGAGCACGTTACCAACATCGCCAACGCGGCCGGCTTTTTTTTTCTGTTGAGGGGGTCTGAAAATGTATATATATATATATATATATACGTATATCCGGGGAAAACTCGATGTCAAAAAATCGAAATGAAAACAATACTTTTCTTCCTTTATAATTATTTATAGGCACAAAAAAGTAACAATGTAAAGTGAAAAACATAACCTAATTTTAATCATGAGTGAATGACGCAAAATGGAAATCAACCGCTGTAGAACTTAAAAATACGGAAAATCATTAATTGCCGCAAATTATGCGTTGTACAAAAAGCGGTAGAAAGAAACGTTGTCGGTTTTTCAATTTCCCATAACTTTGTTTATATACACTTTAGTCAGAAATGCATTAATGCTACAATTTTTAAAAAATCCAATTTTTTACCGCTTTTGATGAAAAAAAAACCCCAGAAAATCACTAATTACCGCTAAACTACGCGTTATACAGGGTGATTTTTTAGTCCTGTTACCCAATTGTTAATCTCTGGTAATTTTTTTCTAAGAAAGGGAAATTTTGTTTTATGACAAGAAGTTTGTAGCCCAACTCAACCGGTATAGATATGGTCGTGTGAGTTGATTCTCCTTGAGCTGTATAAAATTTTGTGCCGTTTCCGGTCATGTTACGAACAGAATGTCTTTTACCCTAGAAGCACGGGTTTTCATTCTTGAACATAATTTTGCTACGAAATCGTACGCGAGTGTAAAAGAATCATTTCAAATTAAATTAGTTGGTGTTCCTCCACCAGAAAAAATGTCAATTTCTAGGCTAACAAACCGATTGCGAGAGACAGGTAGTGTTTGCGACAGAAAACGTAGTGATCGACCAACTCTCTTGACAGATGACATTTAGAGAATGTAAAAACACGATTGCTCAATTATCCACGGAAAAGTTTACGAATACTTAACTCGCAAGTTTGGTTTGTCATATTCGAGTGTTCAGAAAGCTGCTAAAAAATTCAAATTGAATCCGTATCGCGTACGATTAGTCCAAGAGCTTAAATCTCCAGATTTAAACAAGCGATCGTTCTAGGATAAAAACCATTCTGCTCGTAACACGACCGAAAACGGTACAAAATTTTACACAGCTCAAGGAGAATCAACTCACACGACCATATCTATACCGGTTGAGTTGGGCTACCAACTTCTTGTCATAAAACAAAATTTCCCTTTCTTAGAAAAAATTACCAGAGATTAACAATTGGGTAACAGGACTAAAAAAATCACCCGGTACAAAAAAAACGCTGTAAATTAAAGTTGTACGTTTTCCGACTCATACACATAGGCCTACGTCATAATTTGGTTATGTTGGCCACAATCTTAAAAAATCCCATCTTTTTAAAAATTTTCATAAGAAACAAAGCAAAAAGGTAGTTACTTTTATACGGATTTGAATACTAGACAGTGGTTACCGGTGTACTTTGATGGTTGGGGTTTAATTAACCATACTCTCTCAGGAATGGTCAGCCTGGGTCTGTACAAGACTACACCTCATTTACACGTCATACACATCATCCTCATCTCATTGGGTCATGGGGTTGCTTACTGTTCTGAATTGAACAGATTACAACGTACACAAATTAATAACAAGAAACAGAACAGAAAATTGCTAATTGCCGCTTAACTAAGCGTTGTACAATAATAATATTTTTTATTATCTAAATTGGCATAAGAAAATTGTGTGAATGTTTTACACCAGATTTTGTTAATATAATTCATTCATAATATTTATTAAACGAGTCAAACATTAATACTTTCTTTACTTATTGACTGAAAGGGATACTGGAATAACAGCTTACGATATAATAATAAAATGTCATTATAACTGAATTAAGAAACAAGAAAAACGAGTTACTTTTAATATAAAATAACAGACACGCTTAAATAGAAAATAATAAAAAATGCACTTTAAGAATTATTTATAAATTTCTAGAACAAAAACATAATTTGTCGTAGTAAATTTTTTTTAACAAAAAAATGTGTTGGAATACGTAAGTTTATAAAAAAGAAAATTTATAAATAAAGAGGGATAGGGGTCCAGCAGAAATATAAAATTGTACCACACATTGCATCTCTCATTAAAATAGAAACTGGTGTTCGAGACCACCCGTTTCTGCAGTAGATTAGGTAGAAAATTCTACATCAACTCTTTTTACTTTCTTGGAATCATCAGCTTTTGTTTCTGACGTTATTCATCTTATAGAAAAAATGTGGTGTGAAACAATCACACGAGTTTCTCTTGCCATAAATAATAAACCTAGATAAACAAACATAATTATTACTGTAAAACACTTAATTTAACGGTAATTAACGATTTTCTGTTGTTTTTACTTTGTCTTGCCTATTATGAATATATATAAAAAGGAAAATAGCTACGTATTGTTTTCATGTCAATTTTAAAAAATCGAGTTTTCACCGGATATACACGTTTTCGGACCCCCTGAACCCAAAAACATGTTTTTAGCGATTGGTCTGAGTGTGTGTATGTGTGTGTGTGCATGGTTTTTTAAAAATTGCAGTTTTAATATGCATTTTAGCGCAAAAATGTATATAATAAAAGTTGTAGACAATTTAAAAACCTACAACTTTTATTTCAAACTTTTTTTGTATAGCGCTCAGTTTAGCGGTAATTAGCGATTTTATGTTTTTTCTCACGAAAAAGTATGAAAAATTGATTTTTTTTAAAGATTTCAGCCTTGGTATGCATTTTACGACAAAAGTGTAATTATGTAATAAAATTTATAGGAAATTAAACGATCTACAACTTTTATTTAAAGCATTTTTCTCTACAAAACTTAGTTTAGCGTGAAAGAGTGATTATTATCCGTATTTTTAAGCCAAACTGAAGTTGATTTTCATTTTTCATCATTCACTCATGATTAAAATAAGGATATGTTTTTTAAGGTTAGTTTTTTGTTTATTTCTAATGTTTTATTATAATGTTAGATTATATTGGACATTGGCAAGAGAAAGTTGTGTGAGTGTTTCACACCAGATTTTTTTTTTAGCTATATAATTAGTTCCAGAAGTATGATCCGTTCTTCATGAAACACCCTGTATACACGTGTTTTACCTTATTAACCAAGGGACTTCATGAAATACGCGTTTTAAACAGAAAATCGTTTTAGCCGTGAGCGTATTACACGGATACTACTGTACATATTATAGAAAATAAGAAAGGCTTAAATTAATATTAATCCATATCTTAATTTTATAGATAATAAATTTAGAATTTTATTTGATTGTTTTCTTTCTTTTGTATAGTCACTTGAGTCACGAGTTTGCCTTTGTTTGCAACGAGGGGTAAAGGGGGAACAGCATCACTGCACATGCGCGACTGCTTTTTATTTCAGTACATAAACATAACACCTTACACTATACCCAGAGCATAGCCTATAGGCTACATTATATCGCGGAACATTTCTAAGGTTAACGTAACGAATATAACTGTTTGTTACCGTAAACAGAAATATTAGTTTCTCAAAAATGTGGGCAGACTATTCACAGTGCTGAACGAAATCTAATATACAGTGTAATAAAATGCTGTGAAGTTGAAGCTAAACAAAAATGCCTTTCAATGCCTCTTAACAAAAGCCATGAGCATGTGGCTAACTACTATGATGTTTCTCTTTCCACAATTCGAAAAATAAAGAAGGAAATTAAAGTCGTGAAGAAGGTATTCTTCAACATTTTTGTTGACATCTGGTAAAAAAACGAAACTGTTAGTTAGATACTAGTGAGACTGATAGTGAAGACGCCGGTGACAGCGATCGTAAAGAAGGCGATTCATTCGTAGAAAATTTGTTCCAATGGAATAAGGTAGCTGGTAATTAGAGTAAATCAAACATTTCTAGTCGTGTAATTAAGCTATAGGAGGCAGTATTACAGGTCAGATTTATTTCTTATAAGGTTTATGAAGAAAACTTTCTCGGATTAAACCACAGCTTACGAAATGTATGCAGAAACTGCACGGTAGTGAAATGTACGAGTAGTGTCTTACTTTTGAGGTTGGCAGCACTGTCATATTTTCAGTTCCCTTCCTCACAGCCCATCCATACGCAAAAGGCAATCTCGTGACTTCAGTATCTATAGAATGAATATTAGTTAATAAAGTAGGCGCAGACTAGGAGTGAGTGGACAGTGAGAACTGCAAGCGATTGTAGAATAATGTCTAATATTTAAAACGGTATATCTATATACATTGTCCCGATTTTATAAGGTAATCTTAGATTAAAGTATGCAGTAATACAAGACACTACACAAAAATAAGCGTACGAGAAATAACCGGAGTTAAATCAGTTTCAACTTAGCAACTAACTGTATTGCTAATACTTCTAGTTTAGATTACGCAACTAGTTACCGTATTAAATGAACTACATAGCGAAAATATATTTAGATTGCATTCCGTTTTTTTTTCTTCTCTTTTGTGTAATATTTAGCTGTTTAATATTCGTGCTTCATTCACTACTTATTAATGAATTTAATGGTTATGAAATTAAAATCTAGTAAGCTTTTATAGTTTTAATATTTTTAACACTTTCTCTTGCCTATAATGAATATACAGGAGAGAAAGTATTGTTTTCATGTCGTTTTTGAAATCGAGTTTATATCGAATATACACGTTATCAGGACCCCTGAACCCAAAAAAAATATGTTTTTAATTGGTCTGTTTGTGAACAGAATAACACAAGAACGGAATATCGTACGAAGTTGAAACTTGAAACTTAAGTTGAAACCAAAACTGGATCCAAAACGAACCTTTTCATCAAATTCGATCAACCGGAAGTAATAGTTTATTGGTGTCATTTTTCATATTTTTGCGATTTTCTCAAAAACGGTTCCTATGATTTTTTTAAAAATCGCCTTATTTACTAATTTTTTATGCTCTACAAGATAGGGTAGGCGCCATGTCTGCTGAAATTCTTGGGGAATCTGTCCCTATTAGAAAAAAATGGTTCTTTTTAAGATGTATGCCTTAAAATGCATTTTAGGGCAAAAGGATAGTTATATAATAAAAGTTATATTAAATTTAAAACTTTTATTTCAAAAATTACTTTATATTATGCTTAGTTTAGCGGTAATTAGTGATTTGCTGTTTTTTCTTTCATGAAAATCTGTAAAAAATGGATTAAGATTTCGGCCCTAATCTGCATTTTAGGACAAAAGTGTATAATCAATTTATAGAAAATTAAAAGATCTACAACTTTTATTAATAGCATTTTTCTCTACAGAGCCTAGTTTAGCATGAAAGAGTGATTTTCCGTATTATTAAGCCAAAGTGAGGTTGGTTTTCATTTTGCATTATTCACTAATGAATTAGGTTATGTTTTTTGATGTCATTTTTTGTTTATTTCTAATGTATCCATTTTTTCTACGAGAGAATAGCCTCCCCAAGAATTCCAGTAGACATAGCGCCTACCCCATCTTGTAGAGCATAAGAAAAGTAAATGAGGCGACGCGCGCGCGCACAAACACACACACAAACACACACCAATCGCTAAAACATGTTTGTGTGGGTTCAGGGGGTCTGAAAACGTGTATATCCACTAGAAACTCGATTTCAAAAATCGACATGATAACAATTCTTTCCTTCCTATAAATTCATATAGGGAAGAGAAAGTAAAATTAATTATTACATAAAAAATTAAAATATTTTCTTTGTTATTATCTAAAAAAAACCCCTTTCAAAAAAATGTCCTGAATTGGATTCCAGATATCATGGTATAGTAAGAGGGTTATCCAGAAAATAACCTCCGTTTTGAAATAAAAAGTAAACGAGTGAAGATACAAAGACTTTATTATATACATATTAAAACTACAGTTTTTCTCTATTTTTTGACATAGTTGCCAAACAGATTCAAGCACTTGTCGTATCTTGAAACAGTCTTTGAAATACCCTCTGCATAAAAATCTGCCGCCTGTGAATGTAGCCAACCATTCACGGCGTTTTGAAGCTTTTCGTCATTGGCGAACCGCTGAGATGCAAGCCACCGCTTCATTTTCGGGAACAGGTGAAAGTCACAAGGAGCCAAGTCCGGGCTGTATGGGGGATGATTGAAAACGTCTCATTTAAACTTGGCCAAAAGTTTATTTGTTCTTCGAGCAGTATAAGGGCGAGAAAACAAATGAACTTTTGGCCAAGTATAAATGGGACGTTTTCGATCATCCCCCATACAGCCCGGACTTGGCTCCTAGTGACTTTCACCTGTTCCCGAACATGAAGCGGTGGCTTGCATCTCAGCGGTTCGCCAATGACGAAGAGCTTCTAAACGCCGTGAATGGTTGGCTACATTCACAGGCGGCAGATTTTTATGGAGAGGGTATTCAAAGACTGTTCCAAGGTACGACAAGTGCTTGAATCTGTTTGGCGAATATTCACAGGCGGCAGATTTTTATGCAGAGGGTATTCAAAGACTGTTCCCAGGTACGACAAGTGCTTGAATCTGTTTGGCGAATATGTCGAAAAATAGAGAAAAACTATAGTTTTAATATGTATATAATAAGTTTTTGTTTTTTCACTCGTTTACTTTTTATTTCAAAACGGAGGTTATTTTCTGGATAACCCAGAATACTATATGTAGTTTTATCTTGATTACATAGAAACATAAATCAGTCAAATGAGAAAGCCCATCAAAATTTTAATTTTTTCTTTAGTGCATTTTAGAACTAACTGAATGTAAATACACCATCCCTACAAAAATCACAAAAGTTTAGCTTTCCTTAAGTAATATAAAACATTAAGAAAAGGTTTATTCTTAAGGATATTAAGTGTTTCCTTTTATTAAAAAAAACCAAAGTGTATGTTTTTTTTTAAGCTTAAGCACTACTTTCTAGTGGAAGAGGCCGTACAAAGTTTTTATACAAAAATCTTTTCAAGGGAGTAAACTACAGTTTGTGATGACGTCAAAGAACGTGAGTGGTCCTGGAAACCGAAATTTTCTTTCTTAAGATTCAACTATACAACAGCTGAGCGCTGGTTGTAATAACGCGATTTTCTGTCAAGTTGCTGCACAAAAATCTCTAATACGGACGCATTTCTCTCGACGGATTTTGGACAGCATGTACCTTTTAAAAAATTAATTACTTTTTAAAAAATCGATTTTCCACTGTGTTTTCTTTTTATGAAGGGATTTTCTATTAAATGCTAATTCTTTAATTAAAATCGATTAAAGTATTTGAAAATTTTGCTGGCTTTCAATTAATAATAAAATTCTAAATTAGTTTTTATTTTTTTTTATTTCTAGTCGTTTTGATGGAAAACGCCCAAGAAAAACGTGTGACGTCACGATTTTTCCGTATGTTATGCATCCGTAGTTAGTTGAACGTGTTACTCAACAGACAGTGCAGAGAGCGGTACCGGTTTTTACTACTCTCACTTCTTCCTCTAGCCTTCCCCTCACGGCTTTTGTTAGCGAGACTGTCATCCAAAACGTGCACTTATGTAGGCCTACTCTGTTATGTTATTTTTCAGTTAATTTTGCAGTATACATAAAGATTAGTTTTTCGCGATGCCTCCTTCAGCTAAACTATAAATAAACAAGTTCAATTCTTGTAAATTTTTAGCATTGTGCCTACGGCCAGATATCGGAAAATTTAAAAGTGTGAGGGTTTAATAGGATTTTTTTAGTAAAATGATATATGTTACAGCCTGGAATCACGCTATTCAGCTTGGAATCGCGGCTTTCCAGGCCGCAGGAAAAAATCACCTCTTCTTTGTTATCAAATAAAGGCTATTTCCTTTGTCAGGACAAAATTGCTAGTTTCAAAGTAATTAATAAAATATTAATAATTTATTCAGTACTAGGTAATTATTTATTACATTTGACACTTCAGTAACAGAAACAGTTCACTAATAATTTCCAAAATACAATATAGTACAATACTTATTTACTTTCCAGGCCGCTACCATTGGATTTAAACAAAACAAAATCTGGTGTCAAACACACGACTTTCTCTTGTTAATGTAAAACCCCATATTTATAACCTTTATTTCATCATTAGTAGACAACAGTAAATGAAAATTATCTAATTTTAATCATGAGTGAATGAAGCAAAATTAAAATCAATCTCTGTTCAACTGCGGAAATTCACCAATTTACGCTAAACTAGTCTCTGTAAAGAAAAACGTTTGAAATGAAAGTTTTTGATCTTTTTATTCCCGATAACTTTTATTAAACACATTTTTGTCATAAATTTTAAGGCTAATAAGGCTGCAATATTAAAAAATCCTATTTTCTACCGATTTTGATGAAAAAATACAGAAAATAACTAATTGACGGTAAACGTACAAAATATGTTTGAAAGAAAAGTTGTAGGTTTTTTAATTTTCTACAACTTTAATTTTGTACTCTTTTGCTCAATAATGCATACGAGATAAGGCTAATAACGAGACTAACGTAAAAATTTAATTTTAATTTTATACATAATCACTTATTGTCACTTTCAATATACACTCCTTCTCTATCCCTACAACGCTCCATACTAATTTTCCATTGTTGGAAACAGTGCTGGAAGTCATCTTCTGTCAGCTCCTTCAGGACACGTACCGCTGAAAAATGTTTGAAATGAAGCTCGCAAAAATGTTTGTACTGACACTTTGTACGCGATTGAAATGACCCAAATTTTTTGGAAACGATAATAACATGTGATAAAACGTGGTTTTTTACTTATGCTTCGGAAACAAAGCGCCAATCCATGCACTGGAAGAGCCGAACTTCACCGAGAGCCAAAAAAGCTCGAATGAGCAAGTCGAAATTTAAAGCAATGTTGATTGTTTTTTTTATATCCATGGGATTGTATACCTTCACTGGGTTCCTGAAGGTCAAACAATTAATCAATATTACTACTTTGAGGTACTTTCTAAACTACGTCAAAGAGTAAGGAAAAACGCCCGGAAATGTGGAAGGACAAATCATGGGTTCTCCACCAAGACAATGCGCCAGCTCATTCCGTGTTATCTGTCAAGAGGTTCCTAGCCAAGTACAGCATCTCAGTGTTCCAACATCCACCTTATTCACCAGATCTTGCACCATGTGAGTTCTACCTGTTCCTTAAGATGAAATCTGCATTAAAAGGGACAAGGTTTGAGTCTGTGGAAGCTGTAAAAGAGAAAGCAGCACGTGTCCTGAAGGAGCTGAAGGAAGATGACTTCCAGCACTGTTTCCAACAATGAAAATTTCGCATGGAGCGTTGTAGGGATAGAGAAAGAGTGTATATTGAAGGCGACAATAAGTGATTAAGTATAAAATAAAAAATTAAATTTTTTACGTCAGTCTCGTTATAATAGCCACACCTCGTATTAAGGGCAGAAACTTTAAAAAAATGATTCACCACGAGAGCACAGGCTTCTCAAGAATTTCAACTAACATGATGCTTACTCTATCTTGTAAAGCACAAAAATTTAGTAAATGAGGCGATTTAAAAAAAAATCGTAGTAGCCGTTTCTGAGGAAATCGCAAAAAGTGAAAATTTGCACGAATTAACCACTTTTTCCGGTTGACTAATTTTGTTGAAAATTTTTGTGTCGGGTTCTCTTATGGTACCCAACTTAAGTGGTAAGTTTCAACTTCGTACGCAATTCCGTCGTTGGATATTTTGCTCTTACGTGCGCGCGCGCATACGTTGGAAACCAATCGCTAAAACCATGTTTTTTGAGTTCGGGGACCTGAAAACGTGTGTATCCGGTGAAGACTCCATTTCAAAAATGGATTTTAAAACATTACTTTCCCTTTCTATGTAATTCTTTTTATACAGGGCAAAAAAAGTAAAAATAGGGGAACTTATACAGACTTTGGTATGTAATTACTGAAGCGATAAAATATTGGATACGTAAAGTAGCCACAACAGGGAGGACCTCCTCAAAGACGATATATTAAATGGCCCAAACCATGCATTTTTTGGGAACCACTAGATTTGTTCTAAGTTTGGTTACTTTTGCGAACATACTCGTATAAAAGGAACCAGTCTAATTTGCTCCCCGACCTGAAAACTTGGGGGCTATTTCAACTCACTGAAGAAGCAACTTGCTGTCAGCTTGAATTCCTACAGCCTTTTAAATGATATAGACAGGAACTTTGGTGATCACTACAACCACGCAGTGGCAAAATTCACTGGTGGGAAAAGAATCAACTTTACAAGGGCTAGAAGTTATGAGGCGAGGTGTCAAGGAGCGGTAGTGCTATGCAATTCAGTGGTGACATACTATAAATTATATAAGTCATTGCTCAGCTGCAGCCCTGGAATGTTTTCAAAAAATACATTCTTGAAAAGAAAAAAGAATGTACATCAATACAGGGAAAGAAGAAAAAGGAAAGAAAAGAAAAACCCTGCCGAGTTCTATTTTCGGCTGAAACGTCGCAGACGGATAAACATTACGGCCGTAATTTACAGCGCCCTAACTTGTCATCGGTGGTCACTTTGAAGAGGAATGAAACCGCTTTCTAACTAGTCTGATTATCGATGCAATTCAGCGACAGCAACTTGCAGAAAGGACGATGCTTCCGTGTCACTAAGCCGAGTAGCTTGAAGATCGCAGAAAACGGATCTGTTCTTCTTCGTTCGGCAGCATCACCAAGAATTTCAGCAAACATGGCGCCTAACCTATCTTGTAGAGCATAAAAAATTTAGTAAACCAGGCGATTTTTAAAAAAAATCGTAGGACCAGTTTTTGAGAAAATCGCAAGAAGGTGAAAAATTACACGAATAAACTACTACTTCCGGTTAACCGATTTTGATGAAAATGTTCGTGTCGGATCCAGTAGTAGTGTCTAACTTAAGTTTCAAGTTCGTACGATGTTCCGTTCTTGAGATATTCCGTTACCACACACAGACCAATCGCTAAAAACATGTTTTTTGGGTTCAGGGGGTCTAAAAACGTGTAGATCCGGTGAAAACTCGATTTCGAAGACTCGACATGAAAACAATACTTTCCTTCCTATAAATTCATATAGGCAAGAGAAAGTAAAAATACTTCAAAAAAGAAAGTACGATCAGAAAAATACGCACACACGCATAACACATCCGATCTCAATATATGAGATTGTTATTTATTTACTTTTTAGTCAAAATTTTCATGATAAGTTTAATACCGAAGAAATTTTTTTACTAGGGACGATAAAAAAATCTAACAAAAACATTTTTGTTGGTACTGTTCTGAATAAAATACCGTATTTGTAATTTTGTTTATGTTATTAATATTTGATAAGGCCTATTTTTATAATTTTTATCCACTTAATGCATTCATATTGGGAACAAAATTATTTTTGACTTTTTTAACTTTCGTCACATTTTAGTGTGTAAAATTTTATGTCCCTTTTTCACTCTATTTGTAATTTGGTGCGTGAATTTTCGGTTTATTTTTGTCACATTTAGTCTGTAAATTTGTATACTACTTTTTTATGTAATTTTTTATTACTTTCTCTTGCCTATATGAATATATAGGAAGGAAAGTAATGTTTTCATGTCGATTTTAAGAAATCGGGTTTTTACCGGATCTATACGTTTTCAGACCCCTGAATCCAAAAAACATGTTTTTAGCGATTGGTCTGTGTGTGTTTGTGTGTGTGTGTGTGTGTCTGTGTGTGAGCAGAATATCTCAAGAACAGTACATTGTAAGAATTTGAAACTTGAACTTAAGTTACATATCACTACCGGACCCGAGACGAACATTTTCATCAAAATCAGTCAACCGGAAGTAGTAGTTTATTCGTGTAATTTTTCACTTTTTTCGATTTTCTCAAAAACTGGTCCTACGATTTTTTTTAAAAATCGCCTGGTTTACTAAATTTTTTAAGCTCTACAAGATAGGGTAGGCGCCATGTTTCCTGAAATTCTTGGTGATGGTGTTTTTACGTAAAAACGTTGTTTTTTTTAAGATTACGGCTTTAATATGCAATTTAGCGTAAAAATTAATGTAATAAAAAATGTAGAGAATTTAAAATTCTACAGCTTTTGTTTCCAACATTTTTTTGCATAATGCTTAGTTTAGCGGTAATCAGCGATATTCTGATTTTTTTCTCACTAAAACGTGTGAAAAATTGATTTTTTTTAAAGATTTTGGCCTTAGTATGCACTTTACGACAAAAGTGTATATAATAAAATTTATAGAAAATTAAAAGATCTACATCTTTTATTTAAAGCATTTTTCTTTACAGAGCCTAGTTTAGCGTGAAAGAGTGATTTCCCGTATTTTTAAGCCAATTTGAGGTTGAATTTCTCATGCGTTTTTCACTCATGATTAAAATAATGTTATGTTTTTTGAGGTTAGTTTTTTGTTTATTTCTAAGGTTATATTGGTCATTATTTGCATTGGCAAGAGAAAGTTGTGTGAGTGTTTCACACCAGATTTTTTTTAAATAATGTTATGTTGAACCTGGGCTATAAAGGGCTTCTGTCGTCAACTGGAAGGAGACCCCTTAATTCCTTTTACAAAAGGCTTAAGGGAACCAGCCGGGATAGAAGGCTAGTGTCCTATCCATACATTCACGTTGTGTGGCCTGTTAGTAACCATGTGACCGCTCATCAGCACGATAACCGGCCCATGGTGAACGGAACTGGAAGGGCTGCCCATTCCACCCTGGCAGACGGTGGCTTGGTGCACTCAGTCTGCCAACCAAAAAGCTGAAAGCAACAGTAAACTACAGCTTTTTCTGTCTGACTAGAATTATCGTAAGGAAACTTCTTTATGTATGATTCTGGTTAGGCTTACTTAGTATATGCAGATCTTCAAGAGCTTCGAGAACTTCAAAATATGAAAAAATATGATGGCGTCCTCTCTGGTAAAACATTTCGGAGATAAACTAGTCCTCCATTCGGATCTCCGGGCGAGGACTATCAGAGGGGACTTCATCAAAAAAATAAAAGTTTCTGAAATTCTGCGAGTTGGAACATGGAATGTTAGGAGTTTAAAACAAACTGGTAGATTAGAGAATTTAAAAAAGGGAAATGGATAGGTTGAAGTTAGATATTGTAGGCATTGGTGAGGTACGCTGGGATGATGATCAAGACTTTTGGTCAGGGGATTATAGGGTTATTAACACTAAAGCCATCGGAGGGCAGGGCGGAGTGGGTCTAGTAATGAATAAAAAAATTGGACAAAGAGTGACTTACTATAAGCAGTGTAGTGATAGGATTATCATGGTTAGAGTAGATACGAAACCAAAGCCCACCACTATAGTGCAGGTCTACATGCCTACGTCTTCACACAGAGAGGAAGAAATAGAACAAGTATATGAGGAATTAGATGAAGTAATAAAATATGTCAAGGGTGATGAAAATTTGATAGTTATGGGAGACTGGAATGCAGTAGTTGGAGAAGGAAAAGAAGAAAAGATAGTCGGAGAATATGGTCTAGGGAAAAGAAATGACAGAGGGAGTCGGCTGGTAGATTTCTGCTCCAAATATAATTTAGTGATAGGCAATACTCTTTTTAAGAATCACAAAAGGAGGTTATACACTTGGATGATGCTAGGTGACAAGAGAAGATACCAAATAGATTACATAATGGTTAGACAAAGATTCAGAAACCAGATTATGAACTGTAAAGCCTATCCAGGTGCAGACATAGGAAGTGATCATAACTTAGTAGTAATGGATAGCAGGCTTAAACTTAAAAAACTGAAGATGGGACAGGGAAATGCTAGGTGGGATGTAGACAAACTAAGAGAACAAAACAACCAGGTAGGTTTCCAGGAGAGTTTTCTTTTTTTTTCTTTTTTTTTTGGTTTAACGTCCGACTGTTCTGCAATTACTGCTAATGCAGACGGTGAATGATGAAATGATTTTTTGTAACGTATGAAAATATGCCGTGCCTGAATGGGATTCGAACCCAAGACCGCATGATGAGAGGCGAGCACGTTACCAACTTCGCCAATGCGGCCGGAGAGTTCAAAAAGGGATAGAAGAAAGAGGTAATGACACAAGAAGTGTAGAGGAGGAGTGGATAAACTTCAAGGAGGTGGTAGTGAAAGCAGCGGAAGAATGGTTAGGACATACAAAAAGAAGAGGTAGGAACCGTGGATTACTAATGACATTTAAGAACTGATGGATGAGCGAAGAAAATATAAAAACGCAAAGGACGAGAGAGGTAAAAGGCAATATTGCTACTTGAGAAATACCATAAACAAAAGGTGTAAGAAAGCGAAGGAAGGGTGGATCAGAGCGAAATGTACGGACATTGAAAGTAAAATGGCAGTTGGTAAAGTGGACGCAGCTTACAGAAAAACAAGGGAAAACTTTGGAGAACGAAAGATGAAAGCTGTTAATTTACAACGCGCAGGTGGCAAACCATTGTTGAATGGCCAAGAGAGAGCTGAAAGATGGAAGGAATACGTAAACCAACTCTACAAGGGAAAAGAATTAGAACATGATGCGATAGAACAAGAAACTGATGTTGAAAAAGATCAAAGAGGGGACCCTATACTACGAATTCGATCGGGCACTTAAGGATATGAATACGAATAAGACACCAGGAATAGATAACATACCATCGGAATTATTATTACGATGTGGCGAAGTTGCTCAAAACAAATTATACAAACTTGTGTACAGAATGTATGAGAGTGGAGAGGTACCATCGGACTTAAAAAAAAACATTATGATTCCAATACCAAAAAAGTCAGGAGCGGAGAAGTGTGAACATTACAGAACCATCAGCCTAACATGCCATGCATCTAAGATACTGACAAGAATTATATACAGGAGAATAGAACACCGAGTAGAAGAAGTATTGGACGATGACCAATTTGGATTTAGAAGGAGAATGGGAACTCGAGATGCAATATTGGCTCTGAGACTGATTATTGAGAAAAGGATAAAGAAAAATAAAACTACTTTTATGGCATTTGTAGATTTAGAGAAAGCATTTGACAATTTGGGCTGAAGTAAAATGTTTAAAACTTTGAAAAGGCTAGGAATTAAATATATAGAAAGGAAAGTTATCTACAGTCTGTATAAGAATCAAACGGCTGTTTTGAGAATCGAGGGTACGAAAAAAGGCTGCTGTAAGAAAAGGTGTACGAAAAAGTTGTTCTTTGTCACCACTACTTTTTAACTTGTATATAGAAGAGGCTATAAATGAAGTGAAGGAAAAATTTGACGCAGGAATAAAAATTCAAGGAGAAACAATAAAAATTCTGAGATTCGCCGATGATATAGTAGTATTAGCCGAGGCAAAGAAAGAACTAGAGGATGCCTTAAATGGAATGGATGAGATCTTGAGAAAGGATTACTTCATGAAAATTAATAAGAACAAAACGAAAGTGTTGTGCAGCAGCAAGAGTGGTTTAGAAGAGATGGGAAATTTAAAAGTAGGCAACGAAAACATACAGGAAGTTAGGGAATTCTGCTATCTAGGGAGTAAAATAACAAAGGATGGTAGAAGCATCAGTGATATCAAGAGTAGAATTGCTCAAGCTAGAAAAGCCTTTGAAATGAAAAACAGCTTACTGACTACAAACATTGATTTGCAGATTAGGAAAAATTTCTTAAAAAATTATGTTTGGAGTGTAGCATTATACGGAAGTGAAACGTGCGTGATAAGGACTGTAGAAAGGACGAGGATAGAAGCTTCTGAAATGTGGTGTTATAGGAAAATGTTAAAGATTAGGTGGGTGGACAAAATAAGTAATTTAGAGGTTCTTAGGTGAGTGGATGAAAAAAGAAGTATATGGAAGCATCTTACCAGAAGAAAGAATAGGCTAGTGGGGCATACCCTAAGACATCCAGGTATTGGGCTATCAATAATGGAGGGTAATATTGAGGGAGTAAATTGTAGAGGGAGGCAAAGATTAGAATATATAAAGCAAATTACAAAAGATGTAGGGTGTTACAGGTATGTAGATATGAAACGACTTGCGCAAGATAGAACAGGTTGGAGAACTGCATCAAACCAGTCGAGAGACTGATGACAAAAAAAATGTTGAACCTAAATCTAACAATATAACCTACGAATATCATTCATTTATTGGTAAAGTTCTATCTACGATAAATCGTAGTTGTAATTTTGTTGTGGGCAATTAATTTTTTTATCCACGATATAGTCTTATCGGGGATGAATTTATTTATGATTTTTTGCTTATTTGGCACATATACGCCTGTAAATTAGAATGTTTATTTTTTACAAGAAAATATTGATAAATTATTTGCGACTTATTGTTCGTTTGGTCACATTTAATTTTGTAATTTTTCTCGCTATAATTTGTTGATATTTTTTCCGAGAAGTGGGCAACTTACTAATAATTTGGAATGCATTCGGTGTCTAGAGTTTTGTCCCCGTTATTTAAAATTTGACTCGTGCGGATTTATTATTTAGCTATAACCGTTACCATTACTAATTTTGATATAATTGGTATTGGTGTCTTTATAACAGTGGTTCCCAACCCGCAGTGGTCTGCGGACCACTCAGCCTGAAGTGAACTACCACGGACCACCCATTACATTATTGCATATATCTTATCAGTTGTAACCAAATTAAAAAGTGATTAAATAAATCAAATTTTCAGAAACAAACTATTATTACAAACATATAATTGTTATTTTCAGAAAGTAGGGTACATTGTACATCACAAAAAGTTAAAATATTTTAATTGTAAATTGTCTTTTAATAAAATAAAGAATACAGAATTTACTTAGTCGAAAATAACAATAAAATTAAAAAATGAATTAAAAATGAAATGAAAATTTCAATGCGACTTTTGTGCACGAATCTTTCTGACTAGCTGAGGAATTCTAGGTAAGAGCTACTCTCAAATCACTGCTTACACTTAGCCGATTTCGTTGTTTGTTTTTAATTAACAATAAACTAGAGAACCCCTGCTCACACAAATAAGTGGTTGAAAACATCATAAGATACCGCAAAGCTACTTGCCGAATGTTGGGGAAGCCCAGGGCTTTCTTACACCACAATTCTTCTACCTTTACTTAATCTAAATCTTGAATGTATTTACTTAATCTTGTTGAATGAAAATCGTAACTTTGATCTAATCACGGGAAAATATTACATTTTTGTAAGTAGTCACCGGACTCTCACGGATCACCCCGAAGGCTCTCACGGACCACCTTTGGTCCGCGGACCACCGGTTGGGAAACACTGCTTTATAATGTAGTAGATTATCAATTTTCGATGTAAGAATATGTCAGTGAGTTAATCATTGACTTTATATTGCATATTTGAACATATTTGCCACATAAAACAATACTACCTATAGTTGAGCCGCTCTAAGTTTGCTCCTACTGTCAACAAACAAAAGCCACCTACTACAGGGTGCACGCTAGAGTCTCCGACTTTACGGATGTCGTATTCCTATTAAGTTAACTATTTTTTAAATTATAAGTACTTAAAGTACTAAAAACATCAGTCATGAAATGATGTAGGCTTAACAATTTCATTTAGAAAAATACTTTTAGAAGTATTTTGTATTTAAATACTTTTGAAAGTATTTTGTTGTTACTTTTTAATCAGCGTGTACACATTTCGATACAATGCGCATGCTCAGTGACGTCATTATTTGTTTACATTAGGAGCAAACTTAGAGAGGCTGGACTGTATATGTATAGTTTATGTTTAAATAAATTTTGGGTTAGCTACAAAAATCAATATTTTATTGTACTTCATAAAACTGTAGGTACTACCATGCAATACAATTAATCAGGCACAAGCTAAAAGTTCAACTGAGTAAGAAATTTCCTTATAGATTAATTTGTTGATAATAACGCATTGTTTCTAAATCAATCGTTAGGTACATTTTTACATGGAACACATTCAATACTGTATTACGGGACTTGACTCGAAGTGTGCGGGTGGGTAAGTATTTTCGAACTCGTTCATTGTCTCGCTCTCGCTCTCTCCTGGCTCTCCCTCTCCCCATCACCCCTTCTCACCCACTAAATAAAAATATAAATGAAATGAATTATATCTACAACAAACTACATTTACAAAATGAATTACATCATGAATGATATCAAATGAATTACTGTAGCGTTTATAGGTTTTATAGATTTTAAAACGTTTCCTAAAATTTTATATTTTAAAAGATTCTTCATTTTATTTCTCTTTTGATATGAATTATTGGATGTGGTTGGCAGTTATTTGATATTTTATAACTTGGAAATTAGAATTAGAATTGATCAATGTATTTTTATTTCGTTTCTTATTTCATTTTATTGTATTGCGTTTGAGTTTTTGGTTTCTGGAGAGTTCTACGGATAAATCTTTTGTTTAGGTTGTTTGTCAGTGCGTACGTTTGTGAGAAGTAATTTGTAGGTGCTGGAAATCCATGCTTGGAGATTCTGCTGATCGCTAATTAGAAAAATTCTAATGTAAATCTTGATAAATTTATTATTATTATTTGAATTATAGCTCCCGCTGTGTAATATGTTTTGGTAAAATTTTCTATTTTTGGATGTTTCGTTTATTTAGTGGGTGTTCTGAAGTATAATTGTTTCATGTGAAAACTTAAAATCAAAAGCGATCAGCATTGGAAACGAAAGATGTGTAATATTAATAAAGGAAATGTAAAGATATTTAAGGATGTAATATGAAATAATTAATTTTGTATAATATGGGGTAATTTGTAGTGTAAAGATAGGAAGCTAAAGTCGCGTTATGTAAAGAAACAGGAGAAGGGATTCTGATATGTTTATTTCGTTTTACTACTAGTTCGTACGAATGTTACAGAAAATACCAACCTAAGGACCAACCTAAAGGCGGACCCAGGACCAACCTAAGTGCGGACCCTCGAGCGCTGAGTGGAGTTATCATTATCCTAAGGACATCATGGGAGTCGAAGTATGAATCCGCTAAATCCAGTCCATCGGATATCCAGGTTTTCCCGGAAGTCTGCCAATCGTGAAATGACCCAAATTTTCTGAGTATTTTTTACGAGTGATTGGTGCAGTATTATAAATATTATTTCATTATTTTCTTTTGGACTTTATAAAAAAAATTTTTATTTAAATATGTGTGGCCACAAATTATTTTTTAATTTTGTTATTATGTAAAATATGATTTTTGAATATTAAAATATTTTATTGCGGGTTAACAGCATATAAATTTGTTTTTTTTATTATTTTGGTATCTCAAAAACGGTGCCCACACCTGAGACTGGAAGTTCTGTTTCCAATCAATCCAGTTATGTGTTATCGAATATTACTAAATTAATTGGTCTTATATGTTAAATATTATATTTCTTCTGTGGTTGATGGGACATTACATAAATGAAAATTGTCTTGTACTATTGTACATGATAATTCTCCCGTGTTTTGGCAAGAGGATGTATGTGAAAAAAATCGGGTTTTTACTTTCTCTTGCCTATATGAATATCTGCCCATAACGGACAGGTGGAGTGTCAAATTATTTACACTCACTCTGTTCGTTGCAGGGCTAAAATAAATAGTTCTGTTTCTTATCACATGGTCAGCCAATTAAGTGACTGAATCATTTAAGAACAGAAGAGGTAGAGGTGTAAAAGACAATAATCAGAGTTATCTCCTCTGAAAGTAATGAATTTCATTATACAGCCAGACCCTGTGGTGAATAAAGTGAAGGTGTCATTTGCAGAGTGGAAAATATGTGCTTTTCGGAGGGCCTGGCATGCTGATAAGCATACTTTTCCACTCAGTGAGGAAGGCAATGGTAAACCACCTCACTCCTCGTTTTACTTAGTAAAACCTCTACAGGTTCAAACCAGCCTTTCGGCTGATGACCTAAACAACAACATATGAATATATAGGAAGGAAAGTATTGTTTTCATGTCGATTTATCAAAATCGATTTTTCACCGGATCCATACGTTTTCAGACACCCTGAACCCAAAAAACATTTTTTAGCGATTGGTCTGTGTGTGTGTGTGTCTGTGTGTGTATACAAAATATCTCAAGAACGGAACATCGTACGAACTTGAAACTTGAAACTTAAGTTCATACCACTACTGGACCCAACACGAACATTTTCATCAAAATCGGTCAACTGGAAGTAGTAGTTTATTCGTGTAATTTTTCACTTTTTTGTGTTTTTCTCAAAAAACTGGTCCTACGATTTTTTTTAAATCGCCTACTCAATTTTATATTCTCTACAAGAGGGTAGGCGCCATGTTTGCTGAAATTCTTGGTGAGGGTGTTTTCTCGTAAAAACGTAGTTTTTTTAAGATTACGGCTTTAAGATGCATTTTAGCGCAACAATTTATATAATAAAAATTGTAGAAAATTTAAAATCCTACAACTTTTATTTCAAACAATTTTTTGTATAACGCATAGTTTAGCGGTAATTTGCAATTTTCTGTTTTTTCTCACGAAAATGTGTGGAAAAATTAATTTTTTTAAGATTTCGGCCTTAGTATGCATTTTACGACAAAAGGGTATATAATTAAATTTATAGAAAAAAAATAGATCTACAACTTTTATTGATAGCATTTTTCTCCACGAAGCCTAGTTTAGCGTGAAAAAGTGATTTTCCGTATTTTTAAGCCAAATTTAGGTTGATTTTCATTTTGCGTCTTTCACTCATGATTAAAATGAGGTTATGTTTTTGAGGTTAGTTTTTTATTTATTTCTAATATTTTATTAATAATGTTAGGATTATTGTTAATTATTTGCATAGGCAAGAGAAAGTTGTGTGAGTGTTTCACACCAGATTTTTTATTTACGATTCTAAGGTAATTTTTTGCGCTATTTTCAAAAATCTTATTACCAAGTCTGTACGAGTTATAGTTTTCAAGATACAATGATGGCAAAAAGCTGTATGTACGTCTATTTTGAGAAATTTTAGAGGCAGAATAGTGTATGTGTTAATAAATTTGTAATTAAAGATTGGCACAAAGATGTATGAATTCTTTTCACCATTTTTCCTTCCTGAAAACACTGAAAATCACATTGCTATACAACGGGAATATGATGTAAGTGCGATTAGTACTTTTTACTTTAGTAAACTGTGTTGTTAAAATAGTTTTAGCCCATAAAAGGGGTTAAATGGCTTATGCTTCTTTTTGGTACGTTTTATAATCATTTGCATTTAGAGAAAGGCACACGGCAGATGGATGTATGCTCAAATAATACCTTTTGCCTATGAAATCCTGAAAATTAACTATCCAAAACAAACATAGAAAAAGGTGTATACCATATATTTTTACTTTCTCTTGCCCATATGAATATATAGGAAGGAAAGTATTGTTTTGATTTCGATTTTAAGAAATCGAGTTTTCACCGGATCTATACGTTTTCAGACCCCCTGAACCAAAAAAACATGTTTTTAGCGATTGGTCTGGGTGTGTGTCTGTGAACAGAAATCTCGAGAACGGAACATCGTATGAACTTGAAACTTGAAACCTAAGTTACATAATACTACCGGACCCGACACGAACATTTTCATCAAAATCGGTCAACCGGAAGTAGTAGTTTATTCGTGTCATTTTTCACTTTTTTGCGATTTTCTCAAAAACTGGTCATACGATTTTTTTTTAAATCGCCTGGTTTACTCAAATTTTTATTCTCTACAACATAGGGTAGGCGCCATGTTTGCTGAAATTCTTGGTGAGAGTGTTTTCTCGTAAAAACGTTGTTTTTTTAAGATTACGGCTTTAATATGCATTTTAGAGCAACAATTTATGTAATAAAAATTGTAGAAAATTTAAAATCCTACGACTTTTATTTCAAACAATTTTTTGTATAACGCTTAGGTTAGCGGTAATTTGCGATTTTCTGTTTTTTTCTCACGAAAATGTGTGAAAAACTGATTTTTTTTTAGATTTCGGCCTTAGTATGCATTTTACGACAAAAGTTTAGGCTATATAATTAAAATTATAGAAAATTAAAAGATCTACAATTTTTATTGAGAGCATTTTTCTCCACGGAGCCTAGTTTAGTGAGAAAGAGTGATTTTCCGTATTTTTAAGTCAAACTGAGGTCGATTTTTATTTTGGGTCTTTCACTTATGATTAAAATTAGTTTAAGTTTATTGACATAAGTTTTTTGTTTATTTCTAATGTTTTATTACTAATGTTAGGATTATTGTTTATTATTTGCATAGGCAAGAGAAAGTTGTGTGAGTGTTTCACACCAGATTTTTACATTATGTTTACTGCTGCTCATGAACAGTCATTCCATAAAGCAAAAAGGTGTATGAACTTAATACACCGCTTTGCCGCTCATACACAATGAGATTTTGTTTTGGTGTTAGTTTTAGATTATGTCCAACCTTAGGCCGTATATTCATACATCCTAAGGTAATCTATTCATGCTTTCTATTCTTCTATTCATGCTTAGGCAAAAAGGGGTAAATGGAATTTACAGCTTTTTGCCAATACAGACTGCGTTCGATGCAATTAATGAAATGGCTGTAAACAGTGGGTACACCTTTCTGCCATAGTTTCACTTTTTTTTTTGGATTTTTTCCCATTAAGGCAAAATGGTTTAACTGAGTTTTTAGGTTTTAACAAGTTTTTTTACAAATTTTTGACTATGTAGTCATAAACAGAACATTAAAAATCTGGTGTGAAACACTCACACAACTTTCTCTTGCCAATAGAAATAATTAACAATAAACCTAATATTAGTAATAAAACATTAGAAATAAATAAAAAACTAACCTCAATAAATATAACCTAATTTTAATCATGAGTGAAAAAAGCAAAATGAAAATCAACCTAAGTTTGGCTTAAAAATACAGAAAATCACTCTTTCACCCTAAACTAGGCTCTGTAGAGAAAAATGTTATAAATAAAAGTTGCAGATCTTTTAATTTTCTATAAATTTGATTATATACACTTTTATTATAAAATGCATACTAAGGCCGAAATCTTAAAAAAATCGATTTTTCTCACGTTTTCGTGAGAAAGAAAAAGAAAATTGCTAATTACTGCTAAACTAAGCGTTATACAAAAAAAATGTTTGAAATAAAAATTATAGGGTTTTTAATTCTCTACAACTCTTATTATATACATTTTTGCGGTAAAATGCATAATAAAGCCGCGATCTTGAAAAAACAATGGTTTTACGTAAAAACAGCCTCACCCAGAATTTCAGCAAACATGACACCTACACTATCTTGTAGAGAATAAAAAATTGAGTAAACCAGGCGATTTTTAAAAAAATCGTAGGACCAGTTTTTGAGAAAATCGCAAAAAAGTGAAAAATTACACGAATAAACTACTACTTCCGGTTGACCGATTTTGATGAAAATGTTTGTGTCGGGTCCGGTAGTGGTATGTAATTTAAGATTCAAGTTTCAAGTTCGTAGGATGTTCCGTTCTTGAGATATTTTGTATACACACACACACACACACACACACACACACACACAGACGCACACACAGACCAATCGCTAAAAACATGTTTTTTTTGGGTTCAGGGGGTCTGAAAACGTATAGATCCGGTGAAAACTCGATTTCGAAAAATCGACATGAAAACAATACTTTCCTTCCTATATATTCATAAAGGCAAGAGAAAGTAAAAACTATAACAATACATAAAGTACTCAATTAGAAAGTCATTTACAACAAAACGGTCGCAATTTAAACTTTGAATGCAATATCTGAAACGTTGTGTTTTTGGGAAACACCTTTTTACCATTTTAGGGGGGAATTTTCTTCTGGTCTAACAATGTATTCTACAGAAAACAACGTAAGTTAGCAATTTGATCCAATTTTTTTCAGAAACATCTTAAATTAAAATTTTGAACTTTTATTTAAACAAGTGGCTTATCTTTAAAAAGACAAAAGTGTACATTTTATATTTAATGGGACAGTCCTCTGTCTCTCTCTGAACAAATGTTTGTTTGAACAAAAATCTACTTATACAGCGAAAAAATTCATGGATAAAATACCCCAATTTTTAAAATGTAATAATTTGCATTCCTTTAAAAAAAAATCTGAAAAATTACTTGATCGTTGAAACTTTTTATAGCGTACAAGAAATATTTTCTTGATAGTAGTGATACATTGTGTGATTCTTATTTTATGTATTTCAAGTGTTGCAAAATGACATGTCCTATACTCCTCCTGAAGTCTCCTGAACGCAAAAAAAATATATTTGTTTTTGAATCGTAAGAAAAAATTACCGGTTTAATAATTTTTACAAAAGTTAGTTTTCTGACTAACGGGCTTTCTGAAACGACCGATTCATTTCTAAATGCGGTCATAGATAAAATTAACGCAACACTTTAAAAAATCTGGTGTGAAACACTCGCACAACTTTCTCTTGCCAGTGCAAATAATTAACAATAAACCTAACATTAATAATAAAACATAAGAAACAAACAAAAAGCTATCTATCTAACTAACTATTTCTCCACGGTTTCTTTGATGACCGAATAATTTCTCGTGGTTTGTGGCCTTCTCGGTCACCAGATCTGACTTTTCCTGATTTTTATTTATGGGGCTATTTGAAAGATAATGTGTACAAAAACAACCCGCATACATTAGATGAACTTAGAAGAAACATTGAAGACTGTACCATATCAAATATTGCTACTGCTACACTCAAAAAGGTTGCGTGCAATGTAAGAAAACGCGTTGATGCAAACCACGGTGGACATTTCCAGCACTTGTTGTGAACTTGTAAGTAAGTAAGTTGTACTTATAACTTGTATCGTAAACTTAGAAAGAAAAATAAAAAATACATTACACCTTTCTAAGACTGTTATCATTTTGGGTTCACGACTTTACGATCACCCTGTATAACATAGTGAATATTATGTAATAGTAATAATCAGCTGTCAAGTTTCACCGACTCATTTTTGACTCGATCGGATAAAGTAAATTACAAACTATGACTAAGGAAATGTTTTTTGAACTCATTTTTAACAGCTCAGTATAAAATGATTCAATGCAAACGAGCATCCAATCCGTCCCACGATTCTATTAAAAACACTATTATATTGAGACGTCTCAAAAGTACAGTCTCTCAAAAGTAAATTTTACAGATCTGGTAAGAGACGTATAAGGGTCTCATGGGAGTCAACCTGTTAAAAAAAATGATTTTTTTTACACTTAGCTCAAAATTTTACATGGTAAACTTTAGATGAACCCTTTCTTACCCAGTGTGGTATAGAAGTCACATTGGAGTGACATAAAAACTTAAATTGTTAGCGACTACTTTTGATTAAAGAGCGCTGGATGTGAAGTATAATAATTTTCTGTACCCTAGCCAGGAATCGAACCTGAGACCTCCGCTTTGCAGTGTAAGATGCTGACCTACGCCACGGACGCAACTATTAGTTTCTTTTTAAAGTTCATTTTAGTTCTAAATATTCGTGTTCATTTACTAAAATAAAGTAGCATTTCTTCGAGTATGTTGAATCTACATACAAGTATATTTTTTAGGCTGTAAATAGTGACTTTGTCAATTTTACCAATACTTTTGAATGTAACATTTTTTAAGTCTTAAATAATGCTTTGATATTAAAATAATATTTAGTTTTTTTGCTACAAATCTAAGCAAGAGAATATTGTTTAGGAAGCCTGCACTTGATTTTACTTATTTATATTGTTCGGAACTTTGATACCATCAAGCCCAATGTGACGTATGTGTCACGCCATCAAAAAGGCTGAAGGTCTAAAACTGATTTTATTTCACTTAAATGTCAGTAAAGTGTATGAAACAATGTACACATATTTGTTTGTGCATAGTTAAAAAATTCGGGATTTAAAGGGTTAATTAATAATAATATAAGAATAAATTACCTGAACAAAAGCGAAAGTAGCATGTGGTTTATAAGGCACCGATGGTTTGTAGCGTCCGGTGAATACACAGACTTATAGATGGGAGTTGGAGACGAAGAAAACAACAGGTTATCCCCGAAAACGAAAAGTTTTTATATACAACCGGCTTACAGAACTAACAAAAACAAACTATAACTTTTAAAAAACTTAATTGAAAAAATATATATATATATTATTACTAAAACAAATGAAAAAAACTTAAATGATAAAATAGTGACCGCTCATTTATGAAACGGTACCTACATTTATAAAAATAACCGAAAACAAACAACCGTCCGTCAACAACTGTTCGACATGAACGCGGGTACCGTAGTATAAGAAATGTGGAGGGGTCGTCATCCTACCTGATCAGTTTTGATGCATTCAGTTGCAACATTCATTTTATGAATAAGAAATTTCCCTTTAAATTAAAAATTTCCCTTTTTATTAATAAAAAAATCTGGTATGAAACCTTCACACAATTTTCTCTTGCCAATATAGTCAATAGCACGTTGACTGCTATGTAACCCAAATATGTGTCACTAGTTTTTAAAAATTTGGTGTGAAACACTCACACAACTTTCTCTTGCCAATGCAAATAATTAACAATAAACCTAACATTAGTAATAAAACATTAGAAATAAACAAAAAACTAACATCAATAAACATAACCTCATTTTAATCATATATGAAAGACGCAAAATGAAAATCAACCTCAGTTTGGCTTTAAAATACGGAAAAACGCTCTTTCACACTAAACTACTCTCTGTAGAGAAAAATGCTTTAAATAAAAGTTGTATATCTTTCAATTTTCTATAAATTTGATTATATACACTTTTGTCATAAAATGCATACTAAGGCCGAAATCTTAAAAAAATTGACTTTTCACACGTTTTCGTGAGAAAAAACAGAAAATCGCTAATTACCGCTAAACTATGCGTTATACAAAACAATGTTCGAAATAAAAGTTATAGAATTTTAAATTCTCTACATTTTTTTTATATAATTTTTTGCGCAATAATACATATTAAAGCCGTAATCTTAAAAAAAATCACCTTTTTTTACGTGAAAACGGCCTCACCAAGAATTTCAGCAAACATGGCGCCTACTCTATCTTGTAGAGAATATAAAATTGAGTAAACCAGGCGATTTTAAAAAAAATCGTAGGACCAGTTTTTGAGAAAATCGCAAAAAAGTGAAAAATTACACGAGTAAACTACTACTTCCGGTTGACCGATTTTGATGAAAATGTTCGTGTCGGGTCCGGTAGTGGTATGTAACTTAAGTTTCAAGTTCGTACGATTTTCCGTTCTTGAGATACTATTTTGTATACACACAAACACACACACACACACACACACACGCGCGCGCGCGCGCGCGCACACACACACACGAATCGCTAAAAACATATTTTTTGGGTTCAGGGGGTCTGAAAACGTATAGATCCGGTGAAAACTTGATTTCTTAAAATCGACATGAAAACAATACTTTCCTTCTTACGAGTATATACTCATATTGGCAAGAGAAAGTAAAAATGGGCCACGTGCATCAAAAATGAGTCACAGTAGGCTACATTTTTAAGTCGTGTATTAGGCTACTAATGGGGTTTCAGAACCAGAGTTTCAGAGAGAGACATTGTACACGTAGCCTTTTCAAATAGTTAGCTTCTTTCAAATAATAGGTAATTGCGTACACAGGTAGTTTTTCTTGTTTTCCTCAACTAAAATTCTGTTATTATTTGTAATTGTATTATTTTTTTTAGTTAATTTTGGTTGAAAGAAATAGTCTAGAAAACTTTTAAACTAAACACAGTCGTCTATTACATTTTTTATTGTTGTTGTTTAGGTCATCAGCCAAAAGGCTGGTTTAAACCTGTAGAGGTTTTACTAAGTAAATCAAGGAGTGAGGTGGTTTACACCTGCCTTCCTCACTGAGTGGAAAAGTACACTTATCAGCATACCGAGCCCTCTGAAAAGCATATATTTTCCACTCTGCAAATGACACTTTCACTTCATTCACCACAGGGTCTGGCTGTATAATGAAATTCATTACTTTCAGATAAGATAACTCTGATTAGTGTCACAGTACACCTCTTCTTCTTCTCTTCTTAAATGATTCAGTCATTTAATTGGCTGGCCATGTGATAAAAAACAGAACTATTTATTTTAGCCCTGCAACTAACAGATTGACTTTAACATTTTTTATTATGACACAAAAATGGGTCACATGGTTCTGAAATGTAAAATCATTCCAGTAGACCATGCAAACCGAAATGGTGTCACAACTTTATTTTAGAAAAAAAATTGGTATGCCTATTTGTAATTAAATAAAATAAGTAAACTTACAAAACAAATCTGGTGTGAAACACTCACACAACTTTCTCTTGCCTATGCAAATAGTAAACAATAATCCTAACATTATTAATAAAATATTAGAAATAAACAAAAAACTAACCTCAAAAACATAACCTCATTTTAATCATGAGTGAAAGACGCAAAATGAAAATCAACCTAAGTTTGGCTTAAAAATACGGAAAATCACTTTTTCACGCTAAACTAGGCTTCGTGGAGAAAAATGCTATCAATAAAAGTTGTAGATCTTTTATTTTTCTATAAATTTAATTATATACACTTTTGTCGTAAAATGCATACTAAGGCCGAAATCTTAAAAAAATCAATTTTTCACACATTTTCGTGAGAAAAAAACAGAAAATTGCAAATTACCGCTAAACTAAGCGTTATAAAAAAAATTGTTTGAAATAAAAGTTGTAGGATTTTAAATTTTCTACAATTTTTATTATATAAATTGTTGCGCTAAAATGCATATTAAAGCCGTAATCTTAAAAAAACTACGTTTTTACGAGAAAACACCCTCACCAAGAATTTCAGCAAACATGGCGCCTACCCTATCTTGTAGAGAATATAAAATTGAGTAGACGATTTAAAAAAAATCGTAGGACCAGTTTTTGAGAAAATCGCAAAAAGTCAAAAATTATACGAATAAACTACTACTTCCGGTCGACCGATTTTGATGAAAATGTTCGTGTCGGGTCCGGTAGTGGTATGTAACTTAAGTTTCAAGTTCGTACGATGTTCCGTTTTTGAGATATTCTGTTAACACACACACACACACAGACCAATCGCTAAAAACATATTTTTTGGGTTCAGGGGGTCTGAAAACGTGTAGATACGATGAAAACTTGATTTCTTAAAATCGACATGAAAACAATACTTTCCTTCCTATATATTCATATAGGCAAGAGAAAGTAAAAATGAATTAAATGCGAAAAAGTACGATGGTTCCACTGTGAGTGTGACAAAATTTAGTGTAGCAGTCAACGTGTTAGTAAAATGAATAACATAATCTTACTTTCTGCCCATAACAGACAGGTGGATTGTCAAATTATTTGCACTCAATCTGTTCATTGCAGGGCTAAAATAAATAGTTCTGTTTCTTATCACATGGCCAGCCAATTGAATTACTGAATCACTTAAGAATACAAGAGGTAGAGGTGTAAAAGACAATAATCAGAGTTATCTCTGTTGAAAGTAATGAATTTCATTATACAACCGAACCCTGTGGTGAATGAAGTGAAGGTGTCATTT
This sequence comes from Catonia carolina, assembly GCA_035578175.1. Classification (NCBI taxonomy): domain Eukaryota; kingdom Metazoa; phylum Arthropoda; class Insecta; order Hemiptera; family Achilidae; genus Catonia; species Catonia carolina. The sequence goes on along the minus strand of JAQMRL010000020.1, from coordinate 2,259,053 downwards.
GCAAAGTGGAAAATACGTGTTTTTCAGAGGGCCTGGCATGCTGATAAGCGTACTTTTCTACTCAGTGAGGAAGGCAATTGTAAACCACCTCACTCCTTGTTTTACTTAGTAAAATCTGTACAGGTTCAAACCAGCCTTTCGGTTGATGACTTAAACAACAACAACCAAATTTTAATCATGAGTGAAAATGAAATTTAAGATGCGCAAAATAAAAATCAAGCACTTTGGATAAAAATACGGAAAATCTCTGATTGCCTCTAAAATATTATAGGCTCTGTTGGAAAGATACTTAAAATGAAAGTTAAGGTTTTTTTAACTTCATATAATTTTGATTCAATACACTTTTGTCGTAAAATGCATACATTTTATCCGTAATGTGTGTACGTTGCAATCTAACTACACCCACAACCACTCTACACTGTTCTAATCCGTATAAAAGAACTAACTTTACTAAGATTTGAACCAGAAACCTTCGTCTCCGAAAATCAGTTGTTAAAAAATGAATACCAAAAAATCTTAAGAAAAATCCATGTTTTCTGGATGAAAAAAAACAGAAAATCAATTATTGTCGCTAAACTAAGCGTTGTAAAAAATAACGCGTGAAATTAAAGTTGTAGTTTTTTAAGTTTTCTACAGTTTTAATTATATAATTGCCTCTTCGGTAACCAATGTCTAGTATTCAAATCCTAATAAAAGTAAGTTACTTTTATAGGATTTGAACCAGGAACCTTCGTCTTCGAAAATCAGCTGGTAAAAAATGCATACTAAGGCCGGAATCTTAAAAAACTGAGTGAAATCTTAATGAGTGAAAATGTATGCTTATCAACATTCTAAACTCTTTAACAAGCATCTACTTTCCACTCTAAAAATAATGACACCTTCACTTCATTCACCGCAGCAAAACAGAATATCTCAAGAACGGAACATCGTGCAAAGTTGAAACTTAAAACATCAATTAGATACCACTGGAGGACCCGACATGAAAATTTTCATCAAAATCGGTCTACCGGAAGTAGCAGTTTATTCGGGTCATTTTTCACTTTTTGCGATTTTCTCAAAAACGGCTCCTACGATATTTTTTTAAATCGTCTCATTTGCTATATTTTTTATGCTCTACAAGATAGGGGTTGGCGCCATGTCTGATGATATTTTTAGAGAACTTATTTTCTCGTAAAAAAGTTGTTTTTTTTTAAATTGCGGCTTTAATATGCATTTTAGCGCAAAAATGTATATAATTAAAGTTGTAGAGAATTTAAAATCCTACAACTTTTATTTCAACTGTATTTTTGTATAACGCCTAGTTTAGCAGTAATTAGCAATTTTCTGGTTTTTTTTCACGAAAACTTGGTATAAAAATCGATTTTTTAAAGATTTCAGCCTAAGTATGCATTTTACGACAAAAGTCTATAATCAAAAATTTATAGGGAATTAAAAGATTTAGGCCTACTACTTTTTTTTACAGAATTTTCCTCTACAAAGCCTAGTTTAGCGTGAAAGAGTGATTTTCTCTATTTTTAAGCCAAACTGAGGTTGATTTTCATTTTGCATCATTCACTCATGATTAAAATAAGGTTATGTTTTGAGGTTAGATTTTTTTATTTGTTTTTAATGTTTTATTACTAATGTAAGGTTATATTGTTAATTTTTTGCATTGGCGGGAGAAAGTCGTGTGAAGTGTTTCACACCAGATATTTTTATTAATTATGTTTCACGTTATAGTGTGTTTTACACGTGTATCTCTTTTATTATTAAAATATGCGTCAGTCATATAATTGGGTGACCATGTGATAAGAAACAGAACTATTTTTTATAGCCCTGGAACTACCAGATCGAGTGCAAATAATTTAACACTCCATCTGCCTGTTGTGAGTATATTTATGTATTTGGTATAAACTTTAAATTTTATCGTTCGGTAGTTGATGAAAATGAACTAAGGCCCGTGGTGTAGTGGTCAGCACAACTGACTACCATCCCAGGGTCCCGGGTTCGATTCCCGGTCAGGTCTGGCATTTTTTCCATCTGTAAATCACCACATATCATTACCTACGCACAAGCCCAAGGCTTATGTAGGCATCATCACTCCATAAAAACATAAAAAATAAAATAAAAATTTAGTTATTGAAACACAACGGACTTCATTCGTGACGGGAACGATATAGTATTACAAAGATAAACAAACAATAATTTTCCCTTTCATTTGTAAATAAAATTCCCAGCAGGTGGTAAACATGATTAGTCAACCGGTTTATGTTTAAATCTATAGTAGGTACACAGACACTCCACTTTCAGATTTTCTCGTTTAAAGACCAACCTATTAAGTCTGGTTTGTTATAAATATTAAAATCACTATTTTGTTAAACAAATGATTATCACCAAGTTTTTCTTTCTTCCTGACTCATGCCAATTAGTCTACATATTTTATTAGCATCACTTTCTGATTAAATTAATCTTGAAATAGTTTTCCGCGTCTCGCAAACAAGATAAGTCAATGAACGACTTGTTTTATCCAATATATTTACCAATTCCTGAATGAATTTTTGATAACGGTTCGCCTAAAAAACTCATAAATCATATTTTAATATTTTTGCACACCCGGGTTTCATGTTATTCATTTCTTCTGCCTCAAAAAAATTTTGAACAGAAATTTTTTGTCCGAAAATGTTTTTAATTTGTTTTCCAAATTTTCTTTTAAGGGGAGTCGGACTCGAAAAAATGAAAAAACATCGATTTTCAGGTTTTGACTATGTTACACAGTTTGAAATTAGCGCTTTCCAATGGTACCAAAATCACGTTTCTACGATAACTAGAATTTTCTTTTACAAAAACACTTTTTTTGTAATCCCTAATTTGTGTAAGTTGCAATCTGTTCAATTGAGAACAATAAGCAACCCCATGACCCAATAAGATGAGGATGATGTGTATGACGTGTAAATGAGGTGTAGTCTTGTACAGACTCAGGTCGACCATTCCATAGAGAGTATGGTTAATTGAACCCCAACCATCAAAGTACACTGGTAACCACGGTCTAGTATTCAAAACCGTATAAAAGTAACTACCTTTATTAGGATTTGAACCAGGAACCTTCGTCTCCGAAAATCAGCTGTTAAACAGATGATTTTGGCGACGACTTTACCTCTAGACCAACCCGGTGGGCTAAAAAACACATGTCATGTAAAAATTTTCCTGTTTTCGTAAACAAATTCGTAAGAAAATCAGCTGTTTAACAGCTGATTTTCAAAGACGAAGGTTCCTGGTTCAAATCCTAGTAAAGGTAGTTACTTTTATACGTATTTCAATGCTAGACAGTGGTTACCGGTATACTTTGATAGTTGGGGTTAATTAATTTTCTCTCTCAGGAATGGTCGGCCTGAGTCTCTACAAGACTACACCTCATTTACACGTCATACACATCATCCTCATCTCATTGGGTCATGGGGTTGCTTATTGTTCTGAATTGAACATATTGCAACGTACACAAATTAGGGATTACCAAAAAAAAAGTAAAAGATAAACATAACCTTATTTTAATCATGAGTGAAAGGCGCAAAATGAAAATCGACCTCAGTTTGGCTTAAAAATGCGGAAAATCACTCTTTCTCTCTAAACTAGGCTCTGTAGAGAAAAATGCTTAAAATGAAAATTGTAGATCTTTTAATTTCCTATAAATTTGATTCGTAAGAAAAAAACAGAAAATCGCTAATTACCGCTAAACTAAGCGTTATAAAAAAAATGTTTGATATAAAAGTTGTAGGATTTTAAATTTTCTACAATTTTTATCATAGAAATTTTTGCGCTAAAATGCATATTTAAACCGTAATCTTAAAAAAAAAAACAATTTTTTTACGCGAAAACTGTCTCACCAAAAGTTTTCAGCAAACATAACGCCATCCTATCTTCTGGAGCATAAAATCTTTAGTAAACCAGGCGATTTTAAAAACAAATCGTAGGACCAGTTTTTGAAAAAATCGCAAAAAGTGAAAAATTACACTAATAAACTACTATATCCGGTTGACCGATTTTGATGAAAATGTTCGTGTTGGGTCCGATAGTAATACGTATCTTAAGTTTCGAGTATCAAGTTCGAACGATGTTCCGTTCTTGAGATATTCTGTCCACGCACACACACACACGCACGCACGCACGCACACACGAACACGCGGACACGCGCGCGCGCACGCACACACATACACACACAGACCAATCGCTAAAAACATGTTTTGTTGGGTTCAGGGGGTCTGTTTACGTGTAGATCCGGTGAAAACTCGACTTCTTAAAATCGACATTAAACAATACTTTCATTCCAATTCATATAAGCAAGAGAAAGTAAAAACAAAGCAAAGTGTTACCGGTATCGATATAGTATATAGTATAGTCGATACAGTATAGGAAGGTCTATTCGGTTTGTTTGTTTTTCTTTATTGTACGTTCCTTCTCAAGAAATTACGCCGTTTTATAGTAGTTAGAGATAAATTACTTGTAATTTTCAATCAGTAAGATAAAAACGTTACACTAACAACATTGTTATACAACTTGATTCATTTGCAATTCAAATTTTGCATTTTTGTTAAAGTAAAATTCAGAATAGTAGTCTAGTAATGTTAGCAGAATTTATAAGTTTATGAAATTTATAAATATGTTTAAATAATTACACACAACTATTGTGTGTAAGGTTAAACGCAGGTTATCAATGAAAAAAAATCTGGTGTGAAACACTCACACAACTTTCTCGTGCCAATGCAAATAATTAACAATAAACCTAACATTAGTAATAAAACATTAGAAATAAACAAAAAACCAACCTCAATAAACATAACCTAATTTTAATCATATATGAAAGACGCAAAATGAAAGTCGACCAGTTTGGCTTTAAAATACGGAAAATCACTCTTTCACGGTAAACTAGGCTCTGTAGGAAAAACATTTACAAAATAAAAGTAGTAGATCTCTTAATTTTCTATAAATTTGATTATATACACTTTTGTCGTAAAATGCATACTAAAGCCGAAATCTTAAAGAAATCGATTTTTCACACATTTTCGTGAGAAAAAACAGAAAATCGCTAATTACCGCTAAACTATGCGTTATAAAAAAAATGTTAAAATAAAAGTTGTAGGAATTTAAATTCTCTACAAAGTTTATTATATACAATTTTCCTCTGAAATGCATAATAAAGCCGCAATATTACAAAAACAATTTCTTTTCGTAAAAACCGCCTCACCAAGAATTTCAGCAAACATAGAGCCTACCCTATCTTATAGAGCATAAAAAATTTAGTAAATCAGGCGATTTAAAAAAAAATCGTAGGACCAGTTTTTGAGAAAATCGCAAAAAAGTGAAAAATCACACGAATAAACTACTATTTCCGGTGGACCGATTTTGGTGAAAATGTTCGTGTCGGGTCCGGTAGTGGTATGTAACTTAAGTTTCAAGCTCGTACGATGTTCCGTTCTTAAGATACTTTGCACACACACACAGACACAGACACAGACACACACACAGACCAATTGCTAAAACATGTTTTTTGGGTTCAGAGGTTTCGGAAACGTGTAGATCCGGCGAAAACTCGATTTCTTAAAATCTACATGAAAACAATACTTTCCTTCCTATAGCCTATATTTATATAGGCAAGAGAAAGTAAAAACATAATGATTGAAATTAGAATAGAGAAAATTATTAGAGTAAATGCAGCACACGAATTAAAACTGATTTCATTAAAAAAGAAAACTTTCATGGAATGTAAAATTCAAAGCTATAATACAATAGTTCTACCAGTGACTATTATGCGATACTAATGTTGAACTTTTTGCCATTTCCTCATAAAACTTCTTATGCGAATTTTTTTAAAAATAGGTCTATTACATTTTTTATGCTCTAAAAGAGGGTAAGTGTTAGCTGAAATTTTTCAGGAGCCTGTGAAACCTAGTAAAAAAAAAAAAAAAATCTGGTGTGAAACACTCACACGACTTTCTCTTGCCAATGCAAATAATTAATAAAACTAACTTAAAAAAACAAAGCCTAATTTTAATCCTAAGTGAAATACGCAATATGAAAATCAACCTCAGTTTGGCTTAAAAATGCGGAAAATAACTCTTTCAGGCTAAACTACGCTCTGTAGAGAAAAATGCTTTGAATAAAACTTGTATACTAGATCTTTCAATTTTCTATAAATTTGATTATAATACACTTTTGTCATAAAATGCATGCTAACGCTGAAATCTTAAAAAAATCAATTTTTACACGTTTTCGTGAGAAAGAAACAGAAAACGCTAATTACCGCTAAACTAAGCGTTATACAAAAAAAGTGTTTCCAATAAAAGTTGTAGGACTTTAAATTCTCTACAACCTTTAATACATTTTTGCGCTAAAATGCATATTAAAGTCGCATTCTTAAAAAAAAACAATTTTTTAACGAGAAAACAGCCTCACCAAGAATTTTAGCAGACATGGCGCCTATCCTATCTTGTAGAGCATAAAAAAAAACTAGGAAAAGAGGCGATTTCTAAAAAAATCGTAGGAACCGTTTTTGAGAAACTCGCAAAAAAGTGAAAAATGACACGAATAAACTACTACTTCCGGTCGACTGATTTAGATGAAAATGTTCATGTCGGGTCCTCTAGTGGTATTTAACTTAAGTTTCAAGTTTAAGTTCGTACGATGTTCCATTCTTGAGACATTTTGTTCACACACACGCGCACGCACACGCGCGCACGCACACGCGCGCACGCACACGCGCGCACGCACACGCGCGCACGCACACGCGCGCACGCACACGCGCGCACGCACGCACACACACAAACAAACACAGATCAGTAGCTAAAAACAAGTTTGTTTTGTGTTTAGGAATTCCGAAAACATGTAGATCCAGTAAAAACTCGATTTGTTAAAATCGATATGAAAACAATACTTTCCTTCCTATATTTTCATATAGGCAAGAGAAAGTAAAAATAAAGTTGCTACATTTTAACTGAACTGGTATCTGACACTAACATTGTGCAAACTGTTACTTGATCACGTGTGTTCTTATTTAACATATAAGCATTGGTCACTTTGGTAACAACTAGAATCTAGGTTACAAGTAAATTCGATTGTTTGGCAACAATGTTAAACAAGGAAGCAGGTGAAAAAGGGATTCATTCACATTTCCGGTAGATTCCAACTTCCGGAATCGAATAGGTAAGGGGTTCATGCTAAAGACCGTTGGTTCATCACCCTTCGCATTACATCAGATAAATAATTCGTAATAAAATAATAGCATGTATAAAAAACTTGCATATCATCCCCTAATATAATTATTATCACCCTCTGCTGTTTTGTGAATTTTTACTAAATATCAAACTCGTACTTTTCAATGGTTTTTACCGTTTTTACTTTCTCTTGCCTATTTGAATATTTAGGAAGGAAAGTATTGTTATCATGTCGATTTTTCGAAATCGAGTTTTCACCGGATCTACACGTTTTCAGACCTCCTGAACCCAAACAACATGTTTTTAGCGATGGGTCTCTCTCTCTCTCTCTCTCTGTGTGTGTGTGAACAGAATATCTCAAGAACGGAACATCCTATGACCTTGAAACATGAATTTCAGTTATATAGACTACTACTATCGGACTCAACACGAACATTTTCATCAAAATTGGTCAACCGGAAGTAGTAGTTTATTCGTGCCATTTTTCACTTACTTGCGATTTTCTCAAAACCGGCTCCAATGATTTTTTTAAAATCGCTTTATTTTCTGCATTTCTTATGCTCTACATGATATAGTAGGCGCCATGTTTGCTGAAATTCTTGGGAGGCTGTTTTCTCGTTAAAAAATTGTAATTTTAAGATCGGGGGTTTAATATGCATCAAAGCGCAAAAATGTTTAATAAAAGTTGTAGAGAATTTAAATTCCTACATCTTTAATTTCCAACGTTTTTTTTACAACGCTCAGTTCAGCGGTAATTAGCGAATTTCTATTTTTTTTCGTTACATAAAAGTGTAAAAAATAAATTTTTTAAGATTTTATCCTTAGCATGCATTTACCGACAAAAGTGTAATCGTATTTATAGAAAATTAAAGATCTACAACTTTTATTTTGAGTATTTTTCTCTACAGAGCCTAGTTTAGCGTTAAAGAGTGATTTTCCGTATTTTTAAGCTTAACTGGATTGATTTTCATTTTGCGTCTTTTACTCACGATAAAAATTAGGTCATGTTTATTGAGGTTACTTTTTTTGTTTATTGGTAATGTTTTATTACTAATGTTAGGTTATATTTATTGCTAATTATTTGCATGGGCAAGAGAAAGTTGTGTGAGTGTGTCACACGAGATTTTTTATTAACAAGTTTGCTCATAACAGGCAGGTGGATTGTTAAATTATTTGCACTCAATCTGTTAGTTCCATGACTATAAAATATAGCTGTTATGTTTGTTATAACAGGGTCACCCAATTATATTACTGAAGCATTACTTGACAAGTCAACAGACTCACGTGTAAAAGACACTAATGTCCGTGTCAAAACACGGACATTAGTGTCTTTTAAAAGTAATAGTAACTTGAGTTTAAAGCTCAAAATTGTAAAAAGAATATGGCATCTATTTTAATGTACTATATGTCAAATAAATGCCTGTTTAATTTTGCATTCAACAGGGAAAACTTAAAATTTTTATCTATTATTTTTAAAAGTGATATTTACATTAGCTGCCCATAACAGACAGGTGGATTGTCAAATTATTTACACTCAATCTGTTAGTTGCAGGGCTAAAGTAAATAGTTCTGTTTTTTATCACTTGGTCGGCCAATTAAATGACTGAATCATTTAACAACAGAAGAGGTAGAAGTGTAAAATACACTAATCAGAGTTATATCCTCTGAAAGTAATGATTTTCATTATACAGTCAGACCCTGTGGTGAATGAAGTGAAGGTGTCATTTGCAGAGTGGAAAATATGTGCTTTTTCAGAGGCATGCTGATAAGCATACTTTTCCGCTCTGTGAGTGTTGGCAACGTAAACCACGTGACTCCTCGTTTTATTTAGTAAAACCTCTACAGGTTGTAACCAGCCTTTCGGCTGATCGACTAAATATCAAACAACACTGACTTTAGAACAAAAAAATCTGGTGTGAAACACTCTCACAACTTTCTCCTGCCAATGCAAATAATTAACTATAAACCTAATGTTACTAATAAAATATTAAAAACAAACAAGAAACTAACATCAAACAACATAACCTTATTTTAATCATGAGTGAAAGACGCATAATAAAAATCAACCTCAGTTTGGCTTAAAAATATGGAAAATCACTCTTACACGCTAAACTAGGCTCTGTAGATAAAAATTCTCTAAATAAAAGTCATAGATCTTTAAATTTCCTATAAATTTTATTATATACATTTTTGTCGTAAAATGCATACCAAGATCGAAATCTTTAAGAAACCAATTTTTCACACGTTTTCGTGAGAAAACAAACAGAAAATTGCTAATTACCGCTAAAATAAGCATTATACAAAAAAAAGTTTGAAGTAAACGTTGTAGGACTTTAAATTCTCTACAACTTTTATTATATAAATATTTGCGCTAAAATGCATATTAAAGCCATAATCTGAAAAAAAAACAATTTTTTACGTGAAAACGGCCTCACCAAGAATTTTAGCAAACATGGTGCCTGCCCTATCTTGTAGAACATAAAGAATTTAGTAAATAGGCGATTAAAAAAAAAACGTAGGACCAGTTTTTGAGAAAATCGCAAAAAGTGAAAAATGACACGAATAAACTACAATTTTCGATTGACCGATTTTGATGAAAATGTTTGAGTCGGGTCCGGTAGTGGTATGTAACTTAAGTTTCAAATTCGTACGATGTTCCATTCTTGAGATGTTCAGTTCACACACACACATACACATACACACACACACACACACACACACACACACACACACACACACACACTCACACACACAGACCGATCGCTAAAAACATGTTTTTTGGGTTCAGGGGGTCTGAAAACGTGTAGATCTGGTGAAAACTCGATTTCATTAAATTGACATGAAAACAATACTTTCTTTCCTATATATTCATATAGGCAAGAGAAAGTAAAAAGTAGGCCTGCACACAGAATCTCAGGATCATAGCTTGTATATATTTGTTCATTTTTTCCGCTTTTTGCAACCCGTTTCCTATCTCGCCAACCGGTCACTTTCAGAATTCGCCACCAGGATAGCTGGATTTGCAGTAGATTCAATTCCATAAGTTAATTATTTATTTAAATCAACGACAGCTGAGTCTTTTGGAATTAATTTTTTAAAGTACTATAGACCATGCGGGGGTAGATAATTTACTTGTCACAGTTATCTTTTATATGGTAGAAGCACAAGTGATATCAAAAGTAGAATTTCTCAAGCTAGAAAATCATTTGAAATGAAAACAGCTTACTGACTACAAACATTGATTTACAGATTAGGAAAAATTTCTTAAAACATTATGTTTGGAGTGTAGCATTATGCGGGAGTGAAACGTGGGTGATAGGGGCTGTAGAAAAGAAGAGGACAGAAGCTTTCGAAATGTGGTGTTATAGGAAATAATGTTAAAGATTAGGTGGGTGTACAAAATAAGTAATTTAGAGGTTCTTAGGCGAGTGAATTAAAAAAGAAGTATATGGAAGCATGTTACCAGAAGAAGGGATAGGCTAGTGGGGCATATCTTAAGACATCTGTCAATAATGGAGGGTAATATTGAGACAGTAAAATGTAGAGGGAGTCAAAGATTAGAATATATAAAACAAATTACAAAAGATGTAGGGTGTTACAGGTACGTAGATATGAAATGACTTGTGCAAGATAGAACTGCTTGGATAACTGCATAAAACCAGTCAAATGACTGATGACTAAAAAGAAAAGTTATGTTTTGTGAGAGTAATCAATTTCCTCATAATACAGTTGGACCCTGTGGTGAATGAAGTGAAGGTGTCATTTATTGCAGGGTGGAAAGTAGATGCTTTTCACAGAGTTTACAATTTTGAAAATATAATACATAAAATATATCAAACAAACTAATCAAATATACTAATAGGTAAGAAAAATGTATGGTTTCATGTCTATTTTTACTTTCTCTTCTTGCTCTGTATGAATATATAGGAAGAAAAGTATTGTTTTCATGTCGATTTTAAGAAATCGAGTTTTTACCGGATATAGTCTACACGTTTTCAGACACTCTGAACCCAAAAACATGTTTTTAACAATTTGTCCGTGCGCGCGTGCGCGTGTGTGGTGAGAGAGAGAGAGAGAGAGAGAGAGAGAGAGAGAGAATGCGAACAAAATATCTCCAGAACATTTGTTAGAAGTTGAAACTTTGAACTTAAGTAAGGTACCAAGGGCCCGAAGCGAAAATTTGTATTAAAATCAATCAACCGGAAGTAGTAGTTTTATTGTGCAATTTTTCACTTTTTTGCAATTTTCTCAAAAACGACTGTTACGATTTTTTTTAAAATCATCTCATTTTTTTATTCTCGTACAACATTTTTTAAGATTTTGGCCGTTATGCGTTCTAGGGCAATTATATAATTAAAACTGTAGGAAACTGAAAACCCTACAACTTTAATTTCAAGCATTATTTTTTTTACAAAGCTTAGTTTAGCGACAATAATTGATTTTCTGTTTTTTTCCTCCAGAAAAACGGATTTTCTTAAGATTTTTTGGTATTCATTTTTTAACAACTGATTTTCGGAGACGAAGGTTCCTGGTTCAAATCTTAGACAGGTAGTAGTTACTTTTATAATATGGATTAGAATACTAGACAGTGGTTGTTGGTGTAGTTAGATGGTAAGGATACTATGTGTGTGTGTGTGTGTGTGTGTGTGTGTGTGTGTGTGTGTGTGCACGTGCGTGCGTGCGTGCGTGCGTGTGTGTGCGTGTGCGTGCGTGCGTGCGTGTGTGTGTGTGTGTGTGTAAGTGTGTGTGTGTGTGTGTATGTGTGTGTGTGTGTAGAAGACTACACAGTCTCATTTACACCTCCCTCATACACATCATCCTCATCTCATTCTGTCATCAAATTGCTTATTGTTCTTACATTTAACAACTGACACACATTAGGGATAAAAAGTATTCATTTTACGACAAAAGTGTATATAATCAAAGTTATATGAAGTTAAAAAAAACCTAAACTTTCATTTTAAGTATTTTTCGTTACAGAGAACAACATAATGTTTAAAGAAATTTTTCCTAGTCTTTAAGTCAATGTTTGTAGTCAGTAAGCTGTTTTTCATTTCAAATGATTTTCTAGTTTGAGCAATTCTACTTTTGATATAACTTGTGCTCTATCATTCTTTGTTATTTTACTCCCTAGATAGCAGAATTTCCCAACTTCCTCTATGTTTTCGAAAAGTTCATTTATGTATGATTCTGGTTAGGCTTACTCAGTATATGCAGGTCTTAAAGAGCTTCGAGAACATCAATGAGTTTATATTTCATTATTACATATAATAACAATATTGAGAAAAATCTGGTGTGAAACACTCACACAACTTTCTCTTGCCAATGCAAATAATTAATAATAAACCTAACATTATTAATAAAATATTAGAAATAAACAAAAACTAACCTCAAAAACATAACCTTATTTTAATCATGAGTGAATGACGCAAAATGACAATCGAACTCAGTTTGGCTTAAAAATACGGAAAATCACGCTTTCACGCTAAACTAGGCTCTGTAGAGAAAAATGCTTTAAACAAAAGTTGTAGATCTTTTAATTTTCTATAAATTTAATTATATACACTTTTGTCGTAAAATGCATACTAAGACCGAAATGTTAAAAAATCGATTTTTCTCACGTTTTCGTGAGAAAAAAAACAGAAAATCGCAAATTACCGCTAAACTAAGCGTTATACAAAAAAATGTTTGAATTAAAAGTTGTAGAATTTTACATTCTCTACAACTTTTATTATATAACGTTTTGCGCTAAAATGCATGTTAAAGCCGCAATCTTAAAAAGAAAAAGTTTTTGCGTAAAAACAGCCTTACGCAGAATTTCAGCAAACATGGCGCCTACCCTATATTGTAGAGCATAAAAAATTGAGTAAACCAGGCGATTTTTAAAAAAATTGTAGGACTAGTTTTTGAGAAAATCGCAAAAAAGTGAAAAATTACACGAATAAACTACTACTTCCGGTTGACCGATTTTGATGAAAATGTTCGTGTCGGGTCCGGTAGTGATATGTAACTTAAGTTTCAAGTTTCAAGTTCGTACGATGTTCCGTTCTTGAGATATTCTGTTCTCACACACACACACACACACACATACACACACACAGACCAATCGCTAAAAACATGTTTTTTGGGTTCAGGGGGTCTGAAAACGTATAGATCCGGTGAAAACTCGATTTCGAAAAATCGACATGAAAACAATACTTTCCTTCCTATATATTCATATAGGCAAGAGAAGGTAAAAAACATTTGTTTGTAAAGATATACCATACCGCACATTGCAGCTGTCAAGCTGAAATCCAGTCATAACGAACACAATATCTTGTATTACTCCGTCGTTGTGTTGTTGTGTTGTTTAGGTCAACAGCCGAAAGGCTGGTTTGAACCTCTAGAGGTTTTACTAAGTAAAACAAGGAGTGAAATGGTTTACCATTGCCTTCCTCACTGAGTGGAAAAGTACGCTTATCAGCATGCCGGGCCCTCTGAAAAGCACATATTTTCCACTCTGTAAATGACAACTTCACTTCATTCACCACAGGGTCTGGCTGTACAATGAAATTCATTACTTTCAGAGAAGATAACTCTGATTAGTGTCTTTTACACCTCTACCTCTTCTGTTCTTAAATGATTCAGTCATTTAATTGACTGACCATGTGATAAGAAACAGAACTATTTATTTTAGCCCTGCAACGAACAGATTGGGTGTAAATAATTTGACACTCCACCTGTCTGTTATGGGCAGTACTCCGTCGTAGACATCTTTTTTCTTCCTTTACCATCTCTCAACTGAAAGGTAAGATTCCACTTTTTTTTTGTTAACCAATATTTTAACTTATCTAGTCAATGAATTTGAAAATAATTGTTTTTATACAATGGAGCGTCAGTTATCCGAACTAATTTGACCAGAGTGGTTTTGATAATCAAATAAACTAAATATTGTAGTAATTTTATGCCCATAAGGGCACAATTTTTATGCCCATAACGGGCAGATGGAGTGTTAAATTAATTGCACTCGATCTGTTGGTTCCAGGGCTATAAAAAATAGTTCTGTTTCTTATTACATAGTCAGCCAATTATATGACTGAACTATTTAAGAACAGAAGAGGTAAAGGTGTAAAAGACACTAGTCAGAGTTATCTCCTATGATAGTAATGAATTTCACTATACAGCCAGACCCTGTGGTGGATGAAGTGAAGGTATCATTTGCAGGGTGGAGAGTGGGTGCTTTTCGGAGGGCCTGGTATGCTGATAAGCATACTCTTTCAACTCAGTGAGGAAGGCAATGGTAAACCACCTTACTTCTCGTTTTTACTTAGTAAAACCTCCAGAGGTTCAAACCAGCTTTTCGGCTTTTGACCTAAACAATAACATTGTAATTTTATACATTGTGCCATAAGAATATAATACAGTAAAACCTCACTAATTCGGACTTCACTAATTTGGAATTCGCGATATTTCGGACTACTCCAAGAAGAGCAGCTTTTTTAATTTTTTTAGTTAAAAATTAATAAAGTGCTACTTCAAAAATTAATAGCTTTTAACTGTCTAATAAAAATTGTTCCATCCTGTAATACATTATTGGTTACTCAGTGAAGAAAACGTTCCACAATTTAAGCTAGTAAAGTGGGAAACCACATAGACGAACTTATTGAATTTGCAGACTTCAATCCGAAATTCAATGAATATTATCTTGTCCTAAGAGAGATGCACCAACAAGCTATAAGAAAACAGTGTAGCAAAGAATCACAGAAAAAAATAACAAGTTTTTTTCTAAGCAACCTCAATAATGATCCTTGAGGATATTTGTCAACCCTCTACTTCAACAAGTGCCAAATACTCGGTACATGAGTAGACCTACAGTGTTTTTATTAAGTATCATTTTACACTGGACATTTATTATTTAACATTATTTTTACTGCCGTAAATATTTTTATTTCTGTACTTTTAACTTTGTTGTATTTCAATATACTGTACTGTAAATTCATTAGACATCGATATTTCAGACAAGTAACGTTTATTTTTTAATTTTAATTGCCTAAATTATTCAATTTTTAGGTGTAAACAAATATTCGCAATGATTCGGACTTTCAATAAATCGGACTTCACTTCATCCCAATTAGTCCGAATTAGTGAGGTTTTACTATACAACCTAAATGTTTAATAAATTTATAAAGGTTAACATAATTTTTAGTTTAATAAAAATACTCCTAATTTATTGCATAGATATTGAATCAGTCATTTTTGAAAGCCCATGAGTCAAAATTTTATATTTTTACTTTCTCTTGTCTATGTGAATATATAGTAAGGAAAGAATTGTTTTCATGTCGATTTTAAGAAATCGAGTTTCACCGTATCTACACGTTTTCAGACCTCCTGAACAAAAAAAAAAAAAATGTTTTAGAGATTGGCCTGTGTGTCTGTGTGTGTGTACAGAATATCTCAAGAACAAAACATCGTACGAACTTTAAACTTTAAACTTAAGTTAGATACTACTACCGGAACCCGACACGAACATTTTCATAAAAATCGGTCAGTCGGAAGTAATAGTTTATTCCGTGTCATTTTTCACTTTTTTGCGATTTTCTAAAAAAACGGCTCCAACGATTTTTTTTAAAAAATCGCCACAATTAACTTACTAAGTTTTTTACGCTTTACAAGATTGTGTAGGCGTCATGTCTGCTGAAATTCTTGGAGAGGCTGTTGTCACGTAAAAAATTGTTTTTTTAAGATTGCGACTTTAATATGCATTTTACCGCAAAAATGTGTTATTAAAAGTTGTAAAGAATTTAAAATCCTACAACTTTAATTTCGAACATTTTTTTGTATAACGCTTAGGTTAGCGGTAGTTAGCGATTTTCTTTTTTTATCACGAAAACGTGTTAAAAATTGATTTTTTTATGATTTCAGCCTTAGCATGCATTTAACGACAAAAGCGTATAGCCCTAATCAAATTTTTAGGAAATTAAAAGATCTACAACTTTTATTCATAGACTTTTTCTCTACAGGCCCTAGCTTAGCGTGAGAGAGCGATTTTCCTAATTTTTAAGCCAAACTGAAGTTGATTTTTATTTTGCGTCTTTCACTCATGATTAATATAAGATTATGTTTTTTGAGGTTAGTTTTTTTGTTTGTTTTTAATGTTTTATTGCTAATGTTAGATTATATTGTTCATTTTTACATTGGTAAGAGAAAGTTGTGTGAGTGTTTCACAACAAATCAACTTAAAAACAATTTCGATTTGGAAAAATCGACATGAAAACCATACTTCCTTACTTATATTTTCATAAACGGTTAGAAATAATAAAAAATTTAACAGGTATAAAATATGACACAATTTTAAATATAGAAAACTAGTAACATAATTTTTTGGTTGGTGGAAGTTTAGAGTCTTATCTGTTCAGGTGCATTTTATTGATTTTTCGCGATACTGTACTTTATCTTTGCAAAAACTTCCTTTAATAACGTGACGAGAAAATATCAAAATGTAAGTTATTATAGGTTATATTGTTCATTATTTACATTGGTAAGAGAAAATCGTGTGTGTGTTTCACACCAAATCAACTTAAAAACAAGTTCGATATGGAAAATTGACGTGAACACAATACTTTCTTTCCTTGTTTATTTAGAAAGAGCAAGAAATAGTAAAAAATTAAACAGGTATAATATACGGCACAATTTTAAAAATACTAAACTAGGAACATAATTTTTTGGTTTGTGGAAGTTAGGAGCATCTATTCAGGTACATTATAGGTATATTGATTTTTCACGATATTGTACTTTATTTTCGCAAAAACTTCCGTTAAAAACGTGACTAGAAATATCAAATATTATTATAGGTTTTATTGTTCATTATTTACATTGGTAAGAGAAAATTGTGTGAGTGTTTCACACTAAATCAACTTAAAAACAATTTAGATTTGGAAAAATCGACATGAAAACAATACTTTCCTTCGTTATGTATTCATAAACGGCTAGAAAAAATAAAAAATAAACAGGTATAACATACGACACAATTTTTAAAATAGAAAACTAGTAACATAATTTTTTTGGCTGGTGGAAGTTTAGAGTATCTATTCAGGTACATAATATTGATTTTTCAAGATACAGTACTTTATCTTTGTTATTATAAATACTGCATTAAAAATGTTAGGAGAAATATTAAAATACACATTAAAAAAATTAGATGGGTTTTTCTAAAGAAAAAAAATAGGCTTATTCAGTAACAGAAATTAAACAATTTTAAATAAAGAAAAACTGTTAATATAATTTTTTTTGGCTTGTGGGAGTTATGCGTATTTATTCGGGTATATTATATTAATTTTTTACGATACTGTAGGCCTACTTTATCTTTGGAAATACTACATTGATATGTCAGTAGAAATATCAAAAATTATTAAAAAAAGAATAAATGAAACAAATTTGTACAAGTTAATGATTGTGTTATAAAAATAATATTAGTTTTCTCCCCAATGAATATTGTCATCGAATAAAACAAACATGTTGGTACATGTGCGTATAAAAGTCCCCTTCTTCTTTCAATCTTAAGAGACCGTCGGACAGTGCAGACGGTCAACGGGTGATGCGCGCGTTTTTAAACCAATCAGCACTCACCGACCTACTCGGCCATCTTTAATATCTTATTTCTTTGGTCAGTTCGTTCAATTTTTTTGCATGGTTAAGTTCGGTTAATTGTAAAGATGAACTTTTTGTTATTAACCACAGCCGTTTTTGATTTATTAAAGTGTTCGTGTGTGTGTGTGTATTGAACTGGAATTACTTTTTTCTTTTTGAATATTACTTGAATACAAAAAGGTAAGTTTTATTTTAATTATATTATAATATAATGTAGGCCATCTTTAGTTAAGAGGGTAGTCAACTTAAGAAAATTATAATTTCGATTTATTTTTTTGCATTTATTTGAAGTTTAAAATTCTGAATCATAACTTTTTCTTGACATTAGTTGAATGGGAGGGCATTTTCGTGCAGATGAACGACTTATTACTCAATATTTTACATTCTTCCATTTTTAATAGCTTTTTGATTCTCAGTATGTAACAATAATTATTGTTTCACAGCTCCAAAAAAAGTCCCTTAGAATCAAAAAATATTTTAAAATCAGACTTGTAAACTTATAGACAAGTTAAAACAGATTTGTTTTAAGGGGACCGTAACTGCCTATATAACTACATGTTAAGTTTTTGCAACTTTTCTCAAAAACTATAAAAAATAGAACCTTAATTTTTTTAAATTGAACTTCAGGCTTTTATTTAGTTCAGCTTGAAAGCTTAATTTTGAATCAAGTATTAAAAACTGATTATTAATTTTGATAAAAAGTAGACTACAAATAATTTTGAGAAAATAAATAATGAAAAAATCCTAAAATATTATTATGGACAATTCTTAATAATCCTGTGTAATAATAATCCTGTGTGTGGAACTACCCAAACTGAGAAATTTCAAACTGATAACTTAAAACATTCCTGAGAAAACTTGCATTAACTTTCAATAATCATGATTTGCCGCAAATTGACTTCAAATTGTTATTTATACTTTTTTAATAACGTCCAGCGCTGTAATTTTTTTTTTTGCATCCAGGAGACTCCAAAAGGGAGTATAGGACATGTCAAGATAAAACTGGTAAACAAAAAGTTAATCACAATGATAAATTCATCACTTACCACCAAAAAATTGTTTTTGCTACTGCTTACTTCAGTAGGCTTGTCATGAACCCCTTTGTATCAAATAGCACACAAAATTAAAAAGTTAAACACAATGATAAATTCATCACTTACCAATAATTTGTTTCCGCTACTGCTTAACTCAGTAGGCTTGTCATGAACCCCTTTGTATCAAATAGTACACAATGTTTGTTTAATTAGAAGTTAAATTCGTTTCAACCAAAAACTATTTAGAAAGGAATTCGTGCACACTGTAAAATGTTTCATCAATCAAGTATTGTTTTAGCTTTTTTTTTAAAATGACTGAAATTGTCACAACTTATTAAACCTTGTGGCAATTTATTGATGTATTTTCTACCTGCATAAATTAGCTTTTGTTCAAAAAATTTAGTATTATCATTAGCAACATAATAATTGATTCTGTGAACATCTAAATTCTGTAAAAAGGTATTTTGCTTTACGTACATTATCGCTTTATTTGTTAACTTTGTACATTGACAAAAAGTTATTAACACATCTGTTTTAAATAACATGTTTTGTCGTCAAGTGGAACGGTTTATTAGGTTTTAATTGTGAAATGTTTATAAATCAGAAATTTAATAGTTACTGTAAGTTTATTTTGTAAAATAAATAAAATATTTATTTACATAACGATCAGATAATAAATTGTTTTGTAAAAAAAGGTCATTAGCAAGGCGAGTGAAATTATTTCTTAAATTTTAAATTAATTTTTCCGAAAATGTGTTTTTGCATGATTGTACATTCTTGGAAATTAAATATTTGTTTGTATTGGAAATATTTGGATGATTTTTTTTTAAATGTTCATAATATCTTGCTCTATTATCTGTTGAATGATTATTACAAAAACTTGATAGGGATTTAATTAAAAAATAATTTGTGAATACATAAAATAATTTGTTTTTGAAAATATGGTTTTTCTTTAATTAATTTCTTGTAAGAAAAACTACTACAAGAGCATACAACAGATAATAGGCAGAAATTTTCTGTATTTTTTGTCCCAAGAATCATGTTGATATCTTTCTTACGCCCGTTGGCGTAGTGGTTAGCGCAACTGGCTTCTATGCCGGGATCCCGGGTTCGATTGCCGGTCAGGTCTGGCATTTTTTTCATCACTTATTTTCATGAATCACCTTTTCACCGTCTGCATTAGCAGTAATTGCAAAACAGTCGGACGTAAAACAGACAAAAATAAATCTTGAGATATTTGATTCTTTATAAAAGCATGCTTTTCCACCCCTACCCTTATATTAGGGGTTGTAATTAATTTTTTGGCCTAGTTTAAGTGGTTGATCATTACTGTAAATTATTCTTTTATTTTTTTTTTTTAAATTTACGCCCCAATTGGAGCACTCAAGTCACTCATGGACATGCGTTCCTTGAGGAGTTAGTTGTGGCACCACACTGTTGTTTTCTTCGTTCCCACATCAATTTCATATTCCTTGACCTGGTGGCTCTCAATCTCTCTGCTACAGCTGCATTCGGCTGTCTTCTCTCTCTGAAAGGCAGTTGGGTTATCCTCTTTTCCTTTAGGATGGTCTTCTCTTCTCGTCTCTGGATCATTTCTTCATTTATATTCAAGTTCCTCATGTCTGACATGACTTCCTGTATCCATTTGTTTTGGATCTTATTCTTCATTTGGTAGTCAAGGAGCTGTTTAATGAGTCTTGAGTCAGGTAGTCTGCTAAGGTGGCCAAAGAAAGCGACTCTCCTCTTCCTCATTGTGTCCAATATCGGCTCATTTTCCTTATAAACTATATTGTTGGGGACTATCCACCATTTTCCTTGGACTTGATGCTTGAAATTAATGGCTGTTCTTAATATTCTTCTGTCTATCTTTTGAAGTTTGTCCGTGGTTGATCGAGTGTTAAAGTTTAAAAGGGTCTCACAAGCATATGTAGCCTCTGGCTTGATTACAGAGTTATATTCTTTTATTTAAAACATAATAATAAATTATAGCCATTAATTTTAATTTTAATTTTCTTGGTTGACTACCCCCTTAAACTTCTGTTAATGACCACCCCTAGTCAGCGACCACCCCTTTCTCTCCGACCGAATGTTTGTGGACTGATTTTATTACTCACTAGCATGCCTTGCGCAGCTTCGCAACCGAAACATCTTGTCACCGGATGGCGAGATTAAGTGGCAAACATTGTTTGTTTGGTGGCCCTGAAAAGGGCCGTTTGAGCGGTGGTCGTCCGGATGGGAAGCGTCGGTCGTAGTCGTCGTGGTCGGCTTCTTTGGGTCCGGTGGGCGTAAGGGTCGGTCGAGGGACCGCTGCGGGCATCACTCGCGTCAGCGGGCGATGACGGTCCGGTCGAAGGCTTGTTCAGAGGCTTGTTCGGAACTTGTTCAGCACTCGTAAATGAGTTGCGGCTGGAGGATGCACAGCAATTTAAAAATTTTATTCATCCTTTTGTCACGATTCCGGTACAAATTGTGTTTTATGTTCCACAAAAATTCATTTTCTTCATATAAATTAATAAGTTGAAGAATTTCATTGTCTTTCCACTCTCGTGAGCTCATTTTGAAGAGATTATAAAAGATTTGAAATGTTGAAATTTAAAAAAAGATTTAAATCATTTAAATTATTAAAAAGATTAAAATTTAAAAGAAAGATTTAAAAAAGAAATTAAAATATTAAAAGAAGACTATAAAAAGTAATAAAAATATTTTAAAATAGACAAATAAATGTAATGAACTGTCGACACAAGCTCTCAGCTTTTCCAACACTGACGGAAGAGTGGAGAGTAACTCTCGTGACTAGAAACGAGCATTTACACTTGCGAGAAATGAACTGTCGACAGCTGCACCTGCTTCTCTCGGAGAGTAGCTCTCAGGCCCGTATACATTTGCGAGTCTACTCTCGAGAGTACTCTCGGCAGTATTTTCTCTCAAGTGGACAAGTGGCCTTACTGTAACGGGTCGGCGAGCGGAAGCATCATCTTCTCTCTTGCGGGCTCGTCGATTAGTCTTCACTGCAGTCCGGCAGCCGTGTGTCGTGGTGGACGTCTTGTCTGCTGTCTGGTTCGAAGTGAATTCCTCGTAGTCTTGATCGGAATTGAATCGTCCGGCTCAGTGCAGCGCTCTTTATATAGTCGCCGAGAGCGTTGTGGTAGAAAGCGGCTACTGGCTTGGCCTTGATGACAAAGGCCTCTGTCGGTGCGGAGCCGAAAGGTTTGTCGGTGCGCCGCTAAAGGGCCTACCGCGCCGACAAAGGCCGGCAACACAGTAAATGATTAATTAGAAGGGGTGGCGGTAACAATCTGTACAGCCTAATCAATTATTTTTAAATAAATCTGTAACACCAATTATGTACCTGCTAGATCGACTGTATACTCCAACGTACAGACAGATAGACAGACAGACAGACACACACACACACAGACACACACACACACACACACACACACACACACACACACACACACGAATTCGTTGAGAACTCGATTTCGAAAAATCAACATGAAACAACTACCGGGTGATTTTTTAGTGTGTTACTTTAGTCCTGTTACCCAATTGTTAACGCCTGGTAATTTTTTTCTAAGAAAGGGATATTTAGTTTTGTGACACAAAGTTGGTAACCCTACTCAACCGGTATAGATACGACAGTTTGAGTTGATTCTCCTTGAGTTGCGTAAAATTTTGTGCTGTTTCCAGTTGTGTTACGAACAGAATGTCTTTTACCCTAGAACAACGGGTTTTCATTCTTGAACAATATTTTGCTACAAAATCGTATGCGACTGTAAAAGAATCATTTCAAATTAAATATTTCGGTGTTCCTCCACTCTATTCTAGTCAATTTCTAGGCTAACTAACTGATTTTTAGAGGCAGGTATTGTTTGCAGCAGAAAACGTAGTGGTCGACCAACTCTCTTGACAGATGACGTTAAGAGAATGTGAAAACAAGATTGCTCAATTCTTCAAGGAAAAGTTTACAAAAACTTTCCTCGCATGTTGATTTGTCATGTTCGAGTGCTCAGAAAGCTGCTAAAAAATTGAAATTGTATCCGTATCACATACGATTAGTTCTAGAGCTTCAGCCTCCAGATTTAAACAAGAGATTGTTTTAGGATAAAAGACATTCTGTTCGTAGCACGATCGGAAATGGCACAAAATTTTACACAGCTCAAGGAGAATCAACTCTCACTGCCATATCCATACTGGTTGAGTAGGGCTACCAACTTAGTGTCACAAAACAAAATTTATTTGTTTTAGAAAAATATTACCAGACATTAACAATTGGGTAACAGGACTAAAAAATCACTGTGTATTATTTTCCTGTAGAAACAATCTACTGAAAGAAATAAACATAAAAAAAACAGTAGAAAAAAACATGTTTTTAGCGATTGGTCTGTGCGTGTGTCTGCTGTGTGTCCGTGTATCTCTCTGTGTGCGTGTGTGTGTGTGTGTGTGTGTGTGTGTGTGTGTGTGTGCGCGCGCGTGCGTGCGTGCGTGCGTGCGTGCGTGCGTGCAGAATATCTCAAGAATGGAACATTGCACGAACTTGAAACTTAAGTTAGATACCGCTAGAGACGAACATTTTCATCAAAATCGGTCAACCGGAAATAGTAGTTTATTCGTGTAATTTTTCACTTTCTTGCGATATTCTCAAAAACGGCCTCTACGAATTTTTTAAAAACGCCTCATTTACTAAATTTTTTATGCTTTACAAGATAGGGTAGGCGCCATGTTTGCAATGTCTGCGAAATTCTAGGGGAAGCTGTTTCTCGTACAAATATTGTATTTTTAAGATTGCGACGTTAATATGCATTTTAGCGCAAAAATGTATAAAAAACAAAAGTTGCAGAGAATTATAAATCCTACAACTTGTATTAAAAACGTTTTTTCTATAACGCTTAGTTTAGCAGTAATTAGCGATTTTCTGTCTTTTTTTTCTCACGAAAACGTGAGAAAAATCGATTTTTTTAAGATATCGGCCTTAGAATGCATTTTCCGACAGAAGTGTATATATTCACATTTATAGGAAATTAAAAGATCTACAACTTTTATTTAAAAAATCTTTCTCTACAGAGCCTAGTTTATCGTGAAAGAGTGATTTTCCATATTTTTAAACCAAACTAAGGTTAGTTCTTTATTTATTTCTAACGTTTTATTACTAAAGATAGTTTATTATTTGCATTGACAAGTGAAAGTCGTGTGAGTGTTTCACACCAGACTTTTTTATATACTTGATAAAGCTCTCATTAGTTAAAGTATAGGGTCTAATATTTATTTCCGTGATTTGGTGGTACTGAACCAGACATTAACAATTGGGTAACAGGACTAAAAAATCACTCTGTACTTTTCTTTTTATATATCCATATAGAGGAAAAAAGTAATCACAGTATATGATTTTATTCGCAAAAATATTATATTAAAGTTTATTTATTAGTTTATTAGTTATTACCATAACCCATTGATCTCAAACCTGGCTACGCAGATTCTCCCAAACAATCCAATAAGACGTCTGAAACGTCGATGGAGCCGCGATCTCATCTACTAACGTAGTACTGTAATTGACTAACCATTTCAATGTTCTAAATGCTGCACTTAATGCTACACTTTTGTCTATTCACGTCGGAGTTCTGTCACTGGACTGTGTCTCCACTCACGTTTGTATACCATGTTAATTTTCCTCAAATTTTGTGATATCACATTCACTGATTGTTTCTAACAGATTGTGAATTTCATAAATAGAAAGAAAAAAAAAAGTTTATTAGTTTATTTATAAATAGTTCTAAATAAATAAAGGGCTAAAATAAGCATGTTGCAATAAAGGGCTAAAATAAGCAAGCAAACACTTTAGCTAAATAAAGGGCTAAAGGGCTAAAATAAATAGTTCTGTTTCTTATCACATGGTCAGCCAATTAAATGACTGAACCATTTAAGAACAGAAGAGGTAGAGGTGTAAAAGACACTAATCAGAGTTATCTCCTCTGAAATTAATGAATTTCATTGTACAGCCAGACCCTGTGGTGAATGAAGTGAAGGTGTCATTTACAGAGTAGAAAATAAGTGCTTTTCAGAGGGCCCGGCATGCTGATAAGCATACTTTTCCATTCAGTGAGGAAGGCAATGGTAAACCACCTCACTCCTCGTTTTACTTAGTAAAACCTCTACAGGTTCAAACCAGCCTTTCGGCTGTTGACCTAAACAACACAGTTTATTTATTATTTATTAGTTTATTTTAATAGTAAAATAATTTTATTAACCTTAAAGTAATTTGAAACCAAACATTTTGTAATTAAAATGAAAATAATTTTTAACCTATTAAAATACATTAAGTTAATCCTAATAAACGGAATGGAAATTATTTCTCTAACAATATTGAAAATCATTTTTGTCTGTACATTGATTTTTTTATTCAAAAATGCTTGAAGTAAATGAATTGTCCATTAAAAATAAACTCCTCTTCAAGTAATATTGTCTGTTTAGAATTTTATTCAGTTCATAGTTTTATAAATAACAGAATGCAAAATATGTTCTCCTAGATATTTCTACCTACGTATAACAATAAATTAAGTGGTTTAATCCAGTAATTTAATATGAAAATCAAGTTTTCCATTCGTTTCCTGGAAGGTATCTACAGATTAATATATTTTTTAAATACCAAACTAAAATAACCTGCATTTGAAAATTCTCTATCAGTTTTATTTGAATATTGTATAAAATACGAGTATTTTGAAGTAGTTTGTTACAAAACAATTAAATCTTAAACACTAAAACTATTTTGATTTGAATTACAAAATGTTTGGTTTCAAATTACTTTAAATTAAGGTTAATAAAATTATTTTGCTATTGAATAAACTTTAATATAATATTTTTGCAAATGAAATCATATAATCCGTTTATCATATAATCCGTTTTGTAATATTATGAAATATGTATAAAAAACAAGGAATTAAAAATAGCAACAAGAAAAACTTCAATAAAAATCTGGTGTTTAACGCTCACCAGACTTTCTCTTACCAATGCAAAAATGAAAAATGTAACATTTTTTTTATGTTTAGTTACTAGTACGCAATGTAATAAATAAAAAACAACCTAATTTTAATCATGGGTAGGCCTGCGTGACGCAAAATGAAAATCAACTAAAAAATATGCAGTTTCTAATTGACGTTTCACTAGGTTACATTAAATTGAAAATCGGGTGTGAAACACTCACATAACTTTCCCTTGTCAATGTAAATTATGAATAATATAACCTAACATTACTAACGCTGGTTTCACACCACCGCCGCGAAATCGCCGCGATATCGTGAAAGCAGCTGTTGTTTTGCAGTGAAATTACTTTCACTCCAGCGCGAAAATTTCAAAGCGGTACCATGTGATTCCTGGCAAATTGTATTAATTGTCGATTAGCTTCGGTAGTGTTTATACAAAATGTCAAGTATTTTGACTCTCTCTTGCCTATATGAATGTAGACTATAGGAAGGAACGTATTGTTTTCATGTCGATTTTAACAAATACACTCTTTACCCGAATATACACGATTTCAGACCACCTGAATCCAAAAACATGTTTTTAGGGATTGGTCTGTGTGCGTGTGTGTGTGTGTGTGTGTGTGTGTGTGTGCGCGCGCGAGCGCGCGTGTGTGAACAGAATATCTCAGGAACGGAACATCGTACGAACTTGAAACTTGAAACTTAAGTTACATACCACTGCCGAACCCAACACAAACATTTTCATCAATATTTGTCAACCGAAAGTAGAAGTTTATTCGTGTAATTTTTCACTTTTTTGCAATTTTCTCAAAAGCTGGTCCTACGATTTTTTTAAAAATTGCCTCATTTACTAAATTTTCTATGCTCTACAAGATAGAATAGACGCCATGTTTGCTGAAATTCTTGGTAAGGCTCTTTTCACGTAAAAAATTGTTATTTTTCAGATTGCGGCTTTAATTTACATTTAAGCGCAAAAATGTAACCTATATAATTAAAGTTGTAGAGAATTTAAAATTCTACAATGTATTTCATACATTGTTTTTGTATAACGCGTAGTTTAGCGGTAATTAGCGATTTTCCGTTTCTTTCTCAAGAAAACGTGTGAAAAATCGGTTTTTAAAAGATTTCAACCTTAGTAAGCATTTTACGACAAAAGTGTATGTAGCTATTAAAATTTATAGTAAATTAAAAGATCTATAACTTTTATTTAAAGAATTTTTCTCTACAGAGACTAGTTTAGCGTGAAAGAGTGATTTTCCTTATTTTTAAGGCAAACTGAGGTTGATTTTCATTTTGCGTCTTTCACTCATGATTAAAATTAGGTTGTGTTTATTGAGGTTATTTTTGGTTTATTTCTAATGTTTTATTAGTACTAATGTTAGGTTTATTGTTAATTATTTGCATTGGCAAGAGAAAGTTGTGTGAGTGTTTTACACCAGATTTTTTGACTAATTTTAGGTTATACTGTAAATTATATGCATTGACAAGAGAAAGTCGTGTGAGTTTTTCACACCTTATTTATTTTTACTTTCTCTTGCCGGTGTGAATATATAAGAAGGAAAGTACTGTTTTCATGTCAATTTGTCGAAATCGAGTTTCACCGGATCTACACGTTTTCAGACACCCTGAATCCAAAAAAACATGTTTTTAGTGATTGGTCTGTGTGTGTGTGTGTGTGTGTGTGTGTGTGTGTGCGTGTGTGTACAAAATATCTCAAGAACAGAACCTCGTGCGAACTTGAAACTTAAAACTCAAGTTACATACCACTACCGGACCCGACACGAACATTTTCATCAAAATCGGTCAACCGGAAGTAGTAGTTTATTCATGTCATTCTTCACTTTTTTGCGATTTTCTCAAAAACTGGTCCTACGATTTTTTTAAAAATCGCCTCATTTACTACATTTCTTATGCTCACAAGATAGGGTAGGCGCCATGTTTGCTGAAATTCTTGTTGAGGCTGTTTTCACGTAAAAATTTGTTTTTTTTAAGTTTGCGGATTTAATAGCCTATGCATTATATTGCAAAAATTTATATAATAAAAGTTGTAGAGAATTTAAAATCGTACAACTTTTATGTCTAACATTTTTTTGTATAATGCGTAGTTTACCAGTAATTAGCAATTTTCTGGTTTTTTCTCACAAAAACGTTTGAAAAATCGATGTTTTTTAAAATTTCGGCCTTAGAATACATTTTACGACAAAAGTGTATAATCATGTTTATAGGAAATTAAAAGATCGACAACGTTTAATTAGAGCATTTTTCTCTACAGAGCTTAGTTTAGCGTGAAAGAGTGATTTTCCGTATTTTTAAGCCAAACTAAAGTTGATTTTCATTTTGCGTCTTTCACTCATAATTAAAAGGTTATGTTTTTTGAAGTTTTTTTTGTTTAATTCTAATGTTTATTTTACTAAATTTAGGATATCTTGTATATTATTTGCATTGGCAAGAGAAAGTCGTGTGAGTGTTTCACACCTTTTATATTTCTTTGGAGACTCCTGTTTGTTTTCATGTTAGCTTAGCAAATATCACGATTACCTCAATTTAACTTGTTAATGTGCATGACTGTACTGTTTTGATTCAATCTGACGTTGAATTAAAAAACTTTTAGGGGATGAGGAGTTAACGTAAACTCCTTTATGTGAATAAAGACAGATGTACGTGACAGGTTAATAAGTTAATATTTTGTTGTATATCATTTTTAAGAGGTGTAGTAAAATATTGTTGTATTTGTTAGAACTCGGTTCGGGGCTGAATTTCAGTACCACCAAATCACGGAAATAAATATTAGACCCTATACTTTAACTAATGAGAGCTTTATCAAGTATATAAAAAAGTCTGGTGTGAAACACTCACACGACTTTCACTTGTCAATGCAAATAATAAACTATCTTTAGTAATAAAACGTTAGAAATAAATAAAGAACTAACCTTAGTTTGGTTTAAAAATATGGAAAATCACTCTTTCACGATAAACTAGGCTCTGTAGAGAAAGATTTTTTAAATAAAAGTTGTAGATCTTTTAATTTCCTATAAATGTGAATATATACACTTCTGTCGGAAAATGCATTCTAAGGCCGATATCTTAAAAAAATCGATTTTTCTCACGTTTTCGTGAGAAAAAAAAGACAGAAAATCGCTAATTACTGCTAAACTAAGCGTTATAGAAAAAACGTTTTTAATACAAGTTGTAGGATTTATAATTCTCTGCAACTTTTGTTTTTTATACATTTTTGCGCTAAAATGCATATTAACGTCGCAATCTTAAAAATACAATATTTGTACGAGAAACAGCTTCCCCTAGAATTTCGCAGACATTGCAAACATGGCGCCTACCCTATCTTGTAAAGCATAAAAAATTTAGTAAATGAGGCGTTTTTAAAAAATTCGTAGAGGCCGTTTTTGAGAATATCGCAAGAAAGTGAAAAATTACACGAATAAACTACTATTTCCGGTTGACCGATTTTGATGAAAATGTTCGTTTCTAGCGGTATCTAACTTAAGTTTCAAGTTCGTGCAATGTTCCATTCTTCAGATATTCTGCACACACACACACGCACACACACACACACACGCACGCACGCACGCACGCACGCGCACACACAGATACACGGACACACAGCAGACACACGCACAGACCAATCGCTAAAAACATGTTTTTTGGGTTCAGGGAGTCTGAAAACGTGTAGATCCGGGGTAATCTCGATGTCTTAAAATCGACATGAAAACAATACTTCACTTGTTTTATATTTATGTAGGGAAGAGAAATTAAATATGTGGTGTGAAACAATCATACGGCTTTCTTTTGCCAATCCAAATAATGCCAAATATTACCTAGCAAGTAATAAACAAAAAAAAAACTTTGGCCGCTTCCGTAGCGCAGTGGTTTTGCGCATTGGGTTACCATCCGGAGGTCCCGGGTTTCATTCCCGGCCAGGGTTTGTTCACGCGTCAAATTCCACAGTTAATGTTACATAATCCACCGTAGTCGGTAATGACCAAACACTTAATTCCAATTTAAAATAAATTAATTAAAAAGTCATTCACTCACGATTAAAATTAGGTTATGTTTTTCATTTTACATTGGTTACGCAAGAATAAACTTAGGTTATATTGTTTATTAATTACATTGGCAAGAGAAAGTTGTGTGAGTGTTTAACACTAGATTTTTATTAATATAATAGGTATTATACATATTAGCCGAAGTACAATGTACTGTATTTAGCTGGAAATACAACAATGAATTGTTTTCAATGAATTTACTCGTTGTTACAAAAGATGTCGCTACTGTACTGCAGATGCCAACAACGCACGAGACAATCTGAGTTTGAATTCGTTTATGATTCTGTTATTTTAGGGACGTTTTATGTACATTCATAACTTTAAAATTTGTGCAACATTAATTAAAAACATAAAAATTAAACTATTCTTATTTTAATAATCCTAAAACTATACAAGTGACTGAAAATTCAACATTAATCTTTCGGCGATATATTTAAATATTGTTAATAATAATAATAATAATCTGCCCATAACAGACATGTGGAGTGTCAAATTATTTACACTCAATCTGTTCGTTGCAGGGCTAAAATAAAAAGTTCTGTTTCTTATCACATGGTCAGTCAATTAAATGACTGAATCATTTAAGAACAGAAAAGGTAGAGGTGTAAAAGACACTAATCAGAGTTATCTTATCTGAAAGTAATGAATTTCATTGCACAGCCTGACTCTTGTGGTGAATGAAGTGAAGTTGTCATTTACAGAGTGGAAAATATATGCTTTTCAGAGGGCCCGGCATGCTGATAAGCGTACTTTTCCACTCAGTGAGGAAGGCAATTGTAAACCATTTCACTCCTCGTTTTACTTAGTAAAACCTCTAGAGGTTCAAACCAGCCTTTCGGCTGTTGACCTAAACAACACAAACAACAACACAACGACGGAGTAATACAGGATATTGTGTTCGTTATGACTGGATTTCAGTTTGACACCTGCAATGTGCGGTATGGTATATCTTTACAAACAAATGTTTTTTACTTTCTCTTGCCTATATGAATATATAGGAAGGAAAGTATTGTTTTCATGTCGATTTTTAGAAATCGAGTTTTCACCGGATCTATACGTTTTCAGACCCCAACTACAAGGTCCCCTTAGTTGAACCCCAACCATCAAAGTACACCCACAACTAATTAATTGTATCTAAACTAGGCTCTAAAGAGAAAAATTGTTACAATAAAGTTATAGATGTTTCCTTGGAGGTGTAATAAAAGACATTAATCAAAGTTATCTCCTTTGAAAGTAATGAATTTCATTATATAGCTAGAACGTGTGGTGAATAAAGTGAAGGTGTCATTTGCAGAGTGGAAAATATGTGCTTTTCAGAGGGCCCGGCATGCTGATAAGCGTACTTTTCCACTCACTGAGGAAGGCAACGGTAATCCACCTCACTCCTCGTTTTACTTAGTAAAAGCTCTACAGGTTCAAACCAGCCTTTTGGCTGATGACCTAAAAAACAACAACATTTTAAAAATCATACTAAGACTGTAATATAAAAAAACACTGATTTTACTGATTTTTATGAAAAAAAAAAATCTGGTGTGAAACACTCACACAACTTTCTCTTGCCAATGCAAATAATTAACAATAAACCTAACATTAGTATTAAAACATTAGAAATGAACAAAAACTAACCTCAAAAACATAACCTTATTTTAATCATGAGTGAATGACGCAAAATGACAATCGAACTCAGTTTGGCTTAAAAATACGGAAAATCACGCTTTCACGCTAAACTAGGCTCTGTAGAGAAAAATGCTAAAAACAAAAGTTGTAGATCTTTTAATTTTCTATAAATTTAATTATATACACTTTTGTCGTAAAATGCATACTAAGACCGAAATGTTAAAAAAATCGATTTTTCTCACGTTTTCGTGAGAAAAAAACAGAAAATCGCAAATTACCGCTAAACTAAGCGTTATACAAAAAAATGTTTGAAACAGAAGTTGTAGGTTTTTAAATTCTCTACAACTTTTATTATATAAGTTTTTGCGCTAAAACTTATGTTAAAGCCGTAATCTTAAAAAAACAACGTTTTTACGTGAAAACAGTCTCACCGAGAATTTCAGCAAACATGGCGCCTACCCTATCTTGTAGAGATAAAAAATTGAGTAAAATAGGCGATTTTAAAAAAAATCGTAGTACCAGTTTTTGAGAAAATCGCAAAAAACTGAAAAATTATACGAATAAACTACTACTTCCGGTTGACCGATTTTGATGAAAATGTTCGTGTCGCGTCCGGTAGTGGTATGTAACTTAAGTTTCAAGTTTCAAGTTCGTACGATGTTCCGTTCTTGAGATATTCTGTTCACACACAGACACACACACACACACACACGCACACACAGACACACACACACACAGACACACACACACAGACCAATCGCTAAAAACATGTTTTTTGGGTTCAGGGGGTCTGAAAACGTATAGATCCGGTGAAAACTCGATTTCGAAAAATCGACATGAAAACAATACTTTCCTTCCTATATATTCATATAGGCAAGAGAAAGTAAAAATAACTTAGTTCAAAAACATGGGGTACCAGACGCGAACATTTCCATTAAAATCGGTCAACCGAAAGTGCTAGTTTGTTCGTTCAATTTTGTCACTTTGTTGAAATTCTCTGAAATATGGTTCCAACAATTTACTTTAAAAGACAATTTTAAAGAAAATTTTCTTATTTATTAAATTTTTTGTGCTCTACAAGATAGGATAATCGGCATGTCTGCTGAAATTCTTGAGGAGCTTGTTTTCACGTAAAAATTTGTTTTTTTAAGATTGCGACTTTAATATGCATTTCAGCGCAAATAGTGTATAATAAAAGTTGTAGAGAATTTAAAAACCTACTACTTTTATTTCCAACTTTTTTTTTATAACGCTTAGTTTAGCGGTAATTAGCAATTTTCTGTTTTTTCCCACAAAAACGTGTAAAAAAATTGATTTTTTTAGAATTTCAGCCTTAGTATGCATTTTACGAAAAAAATTTATAATCAAATTTATAGAAAATTAAAAGATCTACAACTTTCATTTAGAGCATTTTTCTCTACAGAGGCTAGTTTAGCGTGAATTTGTGATTTTCTGTATTTTTAAGCCAAACTGAAGTTGATTTTCAATTAGCGTCATTCACTCATGGTTATAATAAGATTATTTTTCTGGGGTTAGTTTTTTGTTTATTTCTAATGTTTTATTACTAATGTTAGGTTATATTGTTCATTATTTGCATTAACAAAAGAACGTCGTGTGAGTGTTTTACACCAGATTTTTTTTATTAGAAAACAGAGGCATTTACCAAATCTTCACATGGGTGTCACTTACGAAATCAGTTATTTTATAGTAAAATTATTTTATGTTTATTTCTTTCAGTAGATTTTTTCTACAGGAAAATAATACACAGTGATTTTTTAGTCCTGTTACCCAATTGTTAATGTCTGGTAATATTTTTCTAAAACAAATAAATTTTGTTTTGTGACACTAAGTTGGTAGCCCTACTCAACCAGTATGGATATGGCAGTGTGAGTTGATTCTCCTTGAGCTGTGTAAAATTTTGTGCCATTTCCGGTCGTGCTACGAACAGAATGTCTTTTATCCTAAAACAATCTCTTGTTTAAATCTGGAGGCTGAAGCTCTAGAACTAATCGTATGTGATACGGATACAATTTCAATTTTTTAGCAGCTTTCTGAGCACTCGAACATGACAAATCAACATGCGAGGAAAGTTTTTGTAAACTTTTCCATGGAGAATTGAGCAATCTTGTTTTCACATTCTCTTAACGTCATCTGTCAAGAGAGTTGGTCGACCACTACGTTTTCTGCTGCAAACAATACCTGCCTCTAAAAATCAGTTAGTTAGCCTAGAAATTGACTAGAATAGAGTGGAGGAACACCAAAAAATTTAATTTGAAATGATTCTTTTACACTCGCATACGATTTTGTAGCAAATTATTGTTCAAGAATGAAAACCCGTTGTTCTAGGGTAAAAGACGTTCTGTTCGAAACACAACTGGAAACAGCAAAAAATTTTACGCAACTCAAGGAGAATCAACTCAAACTGTCGTATCTATACCGGTTGAGTAGGGCTACCAACTTTGTGTCACAAAACTAAATAACCCTTTCTTAGAAAAAAATTACCAGATATTAACAATTGGGTAACAGGACTAAAAAATCACCCGGTATTAAAATTTATTATTACTTCCCAGTCGAAATACAATGTACTGAATTTAGCTGGTTAAAATACTATATGTCATTAGAATCAATAGTTTTATTCATTTAGTTACCTCAGCCACCGCTTGTTTCGCCACTGTACAATATGTACTGCGCAAACTGCAATGCAAAAGGCGGGAAGTATTTGAAATCAGGTTGCTTTTGTCCGTTGTTTGTTCACACAACCGTAACTTCCAAACTCAAAATTTGCTGAAACAGTGGGTCTTTTCTGCCCCCCCCCAAAGCATATATTTTCACATTTTTACTTTCTCTTGCCTATATGAATTAATAGGACGGAAAGTATTCTTTTCATGACGATTTTTCGAAATCGAGTTTTCACCGAATCTATAAGTTTTCAGACCCCCTGAACCCTAAAAACATGTTTTTAGCGATTGGTCTGGGTGTGTGTCTGTGTGACTGTGTGTGTGTGTGTGTGTGTGTGTGTGTGTGTGTGTGTGTGTGTGTGTGTGTGTGCGTGTGTGTATACAAAATATCTCAAGAACGGAACATCGTACACACTTGAAACTTGAAACTTAAGTTACATACCACGACCGGACCCGACACGAACATTTTCATCAAAATCAGTCAAACGTAAGAAGTAGTTTATTCGTATAATTATTCACTTTTTTGTGATATTCTCAAAAACTAGTCCTACGATTTTTTTTAAAATCGCCTGGTTTTTTTTAAATTTTTTATTCTCTGCAAGATAGGGTAGGCGTCATGTTTGCTGAAATTCTGGGTGAGGCTGTTTTCACGTAAAAACATAGTTTTTTTTAAATTACGGCTTTAATATGCAATTAAAAGCAAACATTTATATAATAAAAAATGTAGAGAATTTAAAATCCTACAACTTTTATTTCCTAAATTTTTTTGTATAACCCTTAGTTTAGCGGTAATTAGCGATTTTCTGTTTTTTCTCACGAAAACGTGTGAATAATCTGTTTTTTTAAGATTTCGGCCTTAGAATGCATTTTACGACAAATGTGTATATAATTATATTTATAGAAAATTAAAAGATCTAAAACTTTTATTGAGAGCATTTTTCTCCACGGAGCCTAGTTTAGTGAGAAAGAGTGATTTTCCGTATTTTAAGTCAAACTGAGGTCGATTTTCATTTTGGGTCTTTCACTCATGATTAAAATTAGGTTATGTTTATTGAGGTTAGTTTTTTGTTCATTTCTACTGTTTTATTATTAATGTTAGGATTATTGTTTATTATTTTTATTGGCAAGAGAAAGTTGTGTGAGTGTTTCACACCAGATTTTGTGGATATTTTTCATGTAGGTAATTCTTACAGTATTTTTAATGATAAAAACGGGAAAAATATTTAAAAAAATCTGGTGTGAAACACTCTCACAACTTACTCTTGCCAATGCAAATAATTAACAATAAACCTAACATTATTAACAAAATATTAGAAATAAACAAAACACTAACCTCAAAAACATAACCTTATTTTAATCATGAGTGAATGACGCAAAATGACAATCTAACTCAGTTTGGCTTAAAAATACGGAAAATCACGCTTTCACGCTAAACTAGGCTCTGTAGAGAAAAATGCTTAGAATAAAAGTTGCAGATCTTTCAATTTTCTATAAATTCGATTATATACACTTTTATTATAAATTGCATACTAAGGCCGAAATCTTAAAAAAATCGATTTTTCTCACGTATTCGTGAGAAAAAAACAGAAAATTGCTAATTACTGCTAAACTAAGCGTTATACAAAAAAATATTAGAAATAAAAGTTGTAGGTTTTTAAATTATCTACAACTTTTATTATAAAAATTTATTTGCTAAATTGCATATTAAAGCCGTAATCTTCAAAAAAATAGTAGTTTATTCGTATAATTTTTCACTTTTTTGCGATTTTCTCAAAAACTGGTGCTACGATTTTTTTTAAAATCGCCTTATTTACTCAATTTTTTATTCTATAAAAGATAGGGTAGGCGCCATGTTTGCTGAAATTCTTGGTGAGGGTGTTTTTATGTAAAAAAAGTGTTTTTTTAAGATTACGGCTTAAATATTAACTTTAGAGCAAAAATGTATATAATAAAAGTTGTAGAGAATCTGAAAACCCACAACTTTTATATCAAGTATTTTTTATATAACGCTTAGTTTAGCGGTAATTAGCAATTTTCTGTTTTTTCTCACTAAAACGTGTGAAAAATCGATTTTTTTAAGATTTCGGCCTTATTATGCATGTTACGATAAAATTGTATATAATCAAATTTATAGAAAATTAAGAGATCTACAACTTTTATTTGTTAGCATTTTTCTCTACAGAGCCCAGTTTAGCGTGAAAGTGTGATTTTCTGTTTTTTTTAAGCCAAATTGAGTTCGATTTTCATTTTGCGTCATTCACTCATGATTAAAATAAGGTTATGTTTTTGAGGTTAGTTTTTGTTAATTTATAATATTTTATTAATAATGTTAGGTTTATTATTAATTATTTGCATTGGCAAGAGAAAGTTGTGTGAGTGTTTCACACCAGATTTTTTCGTGTTACATTGTTTACTAGTTTTAAAGTGGATCCTTTGTTAGTTTATTCTCTCCTGGTATTCGTGGAGCCGAAAAACTGATAGAAATGTAGTTACGATTAACCAGATAGTAATAGGTTAGGCATATAGTTTGATTATTTGCATCAACTACACCACTACCTGTGGTGTAGTGGTCAGCGCAACTGGCTACTATGCCAGGGTCCCGGGTTCGATTCCCGGTCAGGTCAGGCATTTTTTACTTTCGCTTGCCTATATGAATGGAAGGAAAGTATTGTTTTCATGTCGATTTTTCGACATCGAGTTTTCACCGGATCTACACGTTTTCAGACCCCCTCAACCCAAAAAACATGTTTTTAGCGATTCGTCTGTGTGTGTGTGTGTGTGCGTGCGTGCGTGCGTGTGTGTGTGTGTGTGTGTATGTGTGTGTGTGTGTGTGTGTGTGTGTGTGTGTGTGTGTGTGTGTGTGCGTGTGTGAACAGAATATCTCAAGAACGGAACATTGTACGAACTTGAAACTTAAAACTTAAGTTACATACCACTACTGGACCCGACAAGAACATTTTCATCAAAATCGGTCAACCGGCAGTAGTAGTTTATTCGTGTAATTTTTCTCTTTTTTGCGATTTTCTCAAAACGTAGTCCTATGATTTTTTTTAAATCGCCTGGTTTACTCATTTTTTTATGCTCTACAAGATAGGGTAGGCGTCATGTTTGCTGAAATTCTCGGTGAGGCTGTTTTTACGTAAAACAATTGTTTTTTTTTTAATATTACGGCTTTAATATGCATTTAAGCTTAAAAATTTATATAATAAATAATCTAGAAAATTAAAAATTCTACAACTTCTATTTGAAACATTTCTTTGTATAACGCTTAGTTTAGCGGTAATTAGCGATTTTCTGTTTTTTCTCACGAAAACGTGTGAAAAATTAATTTTTTTAAGATTTCGACCTAAGTATGCAGTTCACGACAAAAGTGAATAATTAAATTTGTAGGAAATTAAAAGATCTACAACTTTTAACTGGAGCATTTTTCTCTGCAGAGCCTAGTTTAGTGTGAAAGAGTGATTTTCCGTATTTTTAAGCAAAATTGAAGTCGATTTTCATTTTGCGCCTTTCATATATGATTAAAATTAGGTTATTTTTTTGTTTATTTCTAGTGTTGTATTACTAATGTTTGGTTTATTGTTAATTATTTGCATTGGCAAGAGAAAGTCGTGTGAGTGTTTCACACCAAATTTTTTTCATCTGTAAATCACCACATATCATTACCTACGCACAAGCCCAAGGCTTATGTAGGCATCATCACTCAATAAAAAATCTGGTGTGAAACACTCACACAACTTTCTCTTGCCAATGCAAATAATTAACAATAAACCTAACATTAGTAATAAAACATTAGAAATAAACAAAAAACTAACCTTAATAAACATAACCTTATTTTAATCATGAATGAAAGACGCAAAATGAAAATAGATCTCAGTTTGGCTTAAAAATACAGAAAATCACTCTTCCACGCTAAACTAGGCTCTGTAGAGAAAAATGTTCGAAATAAAAGTTGTAGAGATTTTAATTTTCTATAAATTTGATTATATATCTTTTTGTCGTAAAATGCATACTAAGACCGAAATCTTTAAAAAATTAATTTTTCACACGTATTCGTGAGAAAAAAACAGAAAATCGCTAATTACCGCTAAACTAAGCTTTATACAAAAAATTGTTTGAAATAAAAGTTGTAGGATTTTTAATTATCTACAACTTTTATTATATACATTTTTGCGGTAAAATGCATAATAAAGCCGTGATCTTGAAAAAACTATGTTTTTACGTGAAAAAAGCCGCCTAACCGAGAATTTTAGCAAACATGGCTCCTACCCTATCTTGTAGAGAATAAAAAATTAAGTAAACCAGGCGATTTTAAAAAAAAAATCGTAGGACCAGTTTTTGAGAAAATCGCAAAAAAGTGAAAAATTATACGAATAAACTACTACTTCCGGTTGACCGATTTTGATGAAAATGTTCGTGTCGGGTCCGGTAAGGGTATGTAACTTAAGTTTCAAGTACATACAATGTTCCGTTCTTGAGATATTTTGTATACACACACACACACACACACACACACACACACACACACACACAGACACACACACAGACTAATCGCTAAAAACATGTTTTTTGGGTTCAGGGGGTTTGAAAACGTATAGATCCGGTGAAAACTCGGTTTCGAAATTCGACATGAAAACAATAATTTCCTTCC
This sequence comes from Catonia carolina, assembly GCA_035578175.1. Taxonomy (NCBI): domain Eukaryota; kingdom Metazoa; phylum Arthropoda; class Insecta; order Hemiptera; family Achilidae; genus Catonia; species Catonia carolina. The sequence continues at coordinate 2,220,225 of JAQMRL010000020.1, read as the reverse complement.
TATATATTCATATAGGCAAGAGAAAGTAAAAAAAACATCGTGTGAGTGTTTCACCTGAGATTACCGCAGGTTCTTTGAGGTATTACTGTATGATGATATTTTTTACGCAGCGTCGGTGTAACTAAGCTATGCATTGTATAATAACGAGATATTATTTGCAAACCATTACCGTATGTGGTACGAGGGTAAAAAGGGTTTTACTTGCCCATTAAATTAATTAAATTAAGGAATGATGGTACGATTATAAAAAACAATACAAGTACTTGAACTTTTAAAAAAAGTTGTCTAGTTCACAAATCGAAGTGCATTACTTAACAGGATTGCTGGTGCAGTATTTTCTCTAGGTAGATAAATTTCTGCGGTTCAGGATTGTCTCTTTTGAATAGCAAGCGAGCGAGCGGTCTTTGTTATTCCGTTCACCTTGCAATATGTCAGAAACACGAGGCGGTGTCCTACGATGAGACCTTTGTTTTCTATCACAATTTCTATTCATGATTTAATCCCTTCTTAAATCGGATTTATACAAAATTAAACGATTTTTCAATTTCAATTTATACTTTATCTGGTTATTTATTATGTATTTTAATATCACATACTCTATTTTTATCATAGCCTGTATCAAAAGTTTCGATGTACATCGGAGCAAGAGAGCTCAAAAGTTAACAAAAAGAATCTATACTTTTTACTTTCTCTTGCCTATATGAATATATACGAAGGAAGGTATTGTTTTCATGTCGATTTTTAGAAATCGAGTTTTCACCGGATCTTCACGTAAACAGACCCCCTCAATCCACACGAACATGTTTTTACCGATTGGTCTGTGTGTGTGTGTGTTGTGTATGTGTGTGTGTGTGTGTGTATGTGTGTGCGCGTGCGCGTGTGCGTGTACGCGTGTGCGTGTGCGCGGGTGCGTGTGCGCGGGTGGGTGTGTGTGTGTGTGAGTGAACAGAATATTTCAAGAACGGAAAATCGTAAAAACTTGAAATTTGAAACTTAAGTTACTCACCAGACCGGACCCGACATGAACATTTTCATCAAAATCGGTCAACCGGAAGTAGTAGTTTATTAGTGTCATTTTTTAATTTTTGCGATTTTCTCAAAAACTGGTCCTACGATTTTTTTTAAATTCGCCTGGTTTGCTAAATTTTTTATGCTCTACAAGATAGGGTAGGCGCCATGTTTGCTGAAATTCTTCGTGAGGTTGTTTTCACGTAAAAATTTGTTTTTTTAAAATTACGGCTTTAATATGCATTTTAGCGTAAAAAATTTATATGATAAAAAATGTAGAAAATTTAAAATCCTACAACGTTTATTTGTAACATTTTTTTGTATAGGGTGATTCAAAAAGAGCGCCGGTTTTGATATATCAAATTAAAAGATTTATTTTATTGAAAAACTGAAAATAAGTACATCAACAAGTTCATCTTACCTTCCTATTTCATGTATGAAAAATGATGTCATGCATGTGTCCTCCTCTACTGCGCTGGCACGCATCAACTCTGTCCATGAAATTGGATATTACTGCACGACAAGTTTCGACTTCCATTTGCCCGATAACCCGTCGAATTTCCTCCTTCAAGTCATTGATGTTTCGGGGTTTATTGGCATACACCAATGACTTCAGATGACCCCAAAGATGAAAGTCACAAGGCGTCAAGTCACACGACCTTGGTGGCCATTGATGGTCGGAATTACGAGAAATGATGCGATCCTGGAACCGTTCACGGAGCAACAACATTGTTTCTCGTGCAGAAACTGAATTTTATACGGGTGATATTGGAGATCGTACCGAAGAATTCTCCGTACAGAAGAACATCGTAAACCCAATTGTTGAGAACGGCGACGTATTGATTTTGCTGGGCTAACAGCCACACTGTCACGAACCAACGCAACGTTCTGCTCAGTTCGGCCAGAACGACGACGTCCAGAACTTTTAAGGTCGACTGTTGAACCCGTCTCAAAAAACTTTTTCATGAGCCTGCGAACTGTTGATTCATTCGGTGTTTCATTACGTCCTAGAGTACCGCGAAGTCGCCTGACAGTAGCCGCATAACTCTCTCCACTCTGGTAAAATGTTTTGATGATTAACACTCGTTGTGCAAAAGTAAACTTCTCCATGGTTAGACACAGACTGCGAGAGTACTACACTGCGAACAAGAGAAACTACAACTGAATCGTCAATCGGAATGTTCTCCGAAATATAAATGAGGTCTAACAATGTTGCCAACCGATAAACAAAAATTTACCAGCCGTTTAAAAACCGGCGCTCTTTTTGAATCACCCGTTATAATGCTTAGTTTAGCGGTAATTATCGATTTTCTGTTTTATTCTCACGAAAACGTGTGAAAAATAGATTTTTTTTCAGATTTCGGTTTTAGTATGCATTTTACGACAAAAATGTGTACTTGATATAATGAAATAATGAAATTTATAGGAAATTAAAAGATCTACAACTTTTATTTAAAGCACTTTTATCTAGAGCCTATTTTAGCGTAGAAGTATTTTAACGCACACGCACGCACGTACACACACACACACACACACACACACACACACACACATACACACACACACACATTCACAGACTAATCGATAAAAATATGTTTTTTAGGTTCAGTGGGCCTGGAACGTGAATATCCGGTGAAAATCGATTTGGAAAAATCGACATGAAAACAATACTTTCCTTCCTATATATTCATACAGTCACGAGAAAGTAAAAATACCTTCAATACACACACACACACACACACACACACACACACACACACACACACACACACACACACACACACACACACACACACACACACACACACACACACACACACACACACACACACATTCACAGACTAATCGCTAAAAATATGTTTTTTGGGTTCAGTGGGCCTGGAACGTGAATATCCGGTGAAAATCGATTCGGAAAAATCGACATGAAAACAATACTTTCCTTCCTATATATTCATACAGTCACGAAAAAGTAAAAATACTTTCGGTACACACACACACGCACGCACACACATACACGCACGCACGCGCGCGCGCGCACACACACACACACACACACACACTAATCGCTAAAAATATGTTTTTTGGGTTCAGTGGGCCTGGAACGTGAATATCCGGTGAAAATCGATTCGGAAAAATCAACATGAAAACAATACTTTCCTTCCTATATATTCATACAGTCACGAGAAAGTAAAAATACTTTCGGTACACACACACACACACACACACACATTCACAGACTAATCGCTAAAAATATGTTTTTTGGGTTCAGTGGGCCTGGAACGTGAATATCCGGTGAAAATCGATTCAGAAAAATCGACATGAAAACAATACTTTCCTTTCTATATATTCATACAGTCACGAGAAAATAAAAATACATACGTATCTACTACCAATATACGGACATAATTCAATGAAAAATTTATCCAATTTAGTTCCTTGTTGAATTAAGGGACAGTAGAGACTGGTTAGAGCAGAGATTTTTTAAAATTAAAAAGATATTTAAAAAAAAATTTTTTTAAAAGATTTTTAAAAAATTACTGTGTAGTTTGTACAAATGGGTTAAAAGAAATTTTAAAAAAAGGATTTTAGCGTGATTTTTTCGTTAATTTAATCAGTTTTGAGATTCTGTATTTTTCAGTTTATTTTCATAACCTATTGTACTCGACATTTGCAATAAATGCAAAAAATTAGTCTTATTTTAAACTGAAGTTGATAGTAGCCTTTTGTAATCCCGTGGGCGTAGTGGTTAGCACAACTGGCTTCTACGCCAGGACACCGGGTGTTTTGGGTTCAGGGGGTCTGTTTACGTGTAGATCCGGTGAAAAATTAAATTCTTAAAATCGATATGATAACAATACTTTCCTTTTTATGTATTTATATAGGGAAAGAAAAAGTAAAAAGTGAAGAAAAGAAATTCAAATTTAATTTTTTTGAACTGTGTAACATTTTTATTAATGTTACTTAATTTAAATTATTAATCTTTTCCTTTTTTGTCTTGTTGCATTTAAATTTTGTTATCTTTTAATGTCGCCGTAATCCGTTATCTCGTTATCGATTTGCATTTCGTTCTGTCTTTGTACTGCCGACTGCTGTTATCTGTATTCTGTCGTGTCGATTCTGTCTCTTCCTGCTTTTCGTGTTCTTGGGGACATGTCTATCGGGATGGAGGGGGTCGGTGACGTCAGAGCCGAGGTTTCCTTTTGAGAAATTTGGTTCTTCTCGCTCTCTTAGCAATTGGTCAGGATGATGTACGGGTCGTAAATTTTGTATGTGCCGTAATTATGTTTTTTTGAGTCTTTTCGGGGCGTAGTTATGCTGCTGTGCTGTTTGACTAATTGCTATCCCGTTTTTACGGTAAGTCTCTTTCTTTCTTTTGCTGGTAGTTAAAACCCATTGAAGCCGAAAATGTTTTTTTTTAAATTTTGTAAATTTTGTAAACCCCTTTTTGGTAATTTAAATTTTTTAAATTTTATACTTAATGCTTTTTTAATTGCTATTTAAATTTTTTTTTCTTTTTCTGTGCTGTTGGGGTTTATCTCTTTTTATTCTTTTGTTTGTCTTTTGCGGTTTGCCCCTCTTTTTCTAAGTCCTGGTTTTCTGCTCTTTGCAGGGACCAGCTTTGGGGTGCTGATTCTTCCATTTCTTACTTATCTAACCCGTATGATGCGGCAAGAAATCCAAATGGTGAATTTTGGATTTTCCAGCTTTACCCGAAAGCTTCGCATTCAAATACTTTAATACTACTCATCTGTAATTCTTTTTTTTTTGGGACAAGATAAAATTTTCCTGTTTCCGAATTATCGCCAATGATTAACTTGGATTCTCAAATTTTTAAAATGGACACGTCGCCTTTTTGCTTGAACTTGTCTACAGCTAGTTAACTAGCAAAGTTCTTCCGGGATCGTCCTCTTTTCTTCATATTCTACTCTTCTTTCTTTTATAAAATTACTAATTTTAAATATTAGTTATAAAATGTAATTTCATAATTATTATTATTATTATTTTGTAAATCATAATATGATTCTAAATTTCCTCATGTTTGCGAAAGTATGCAATTTTGCATAATCTGGTCAAAACATGTTTTGCGCCTACCTCATTATCTAATTATTGTATTATATTGTACTGTTTCTTATCTGCCTTTCCTGCGCGACCGTTTGTTCGCTTATCTCTTGGCCGCTGTTGCTTTTGCCTTTTATCTATGGCCTAATTTTCTATGGCCTATTCTTTCGTCCGTACGTTATTTGTCTTGTTACAGTATGCATTTTAACTTGTTGTGATGAAGTTGAATTATTTTTGGTTAAATAAATTAAAATATTATTATTATTGAAACTTTACTCCTTTTTTAAATATTTCGTAATGTAGTTACGGTGTTAATTCTGGGCTTATGCCTTTTTCAAAATTTAATATAATTATGTTCTTCGTTTTTTTTATCCCCTTTTATGGTAAGTTTTTTTTACATCTGTCACTTGAATTTACTAATATTATTTTGTATTGTATTTTATTAACCTTTTGTATCTTGACTACTGCACCTTCTTTTTTTAAATTCCATTTTGTATTTTTTTATATTCAAAGAATTAAAATTTTCTTTTCAATTAAGCACAATTCTATTAGATTTTTACAATGTCTAATGATGACTTAATCTGTAGTTTTTAATTATCAAATTCGTGTAGGAGTTTTATAGAATTAAATCTGTTCTCTTTTTAAGGTAAATTATTATCACAAATAAGTTAAAATATAAAGGATCGTAGATTCAGTAGCTTTTTATTCTTTCATTTTCAAGATTTTTGATCATGTTATGTCTGCCTGAATTTCATTGTAGATAAATACATTTTCTTATTTAAAAAAAAAAAAATAATTTCATAAAATACGTTGAAATGTTCAAACATTTATTATAAAATATAAAATCTGTGATAATGAGCATGAAATTATTTGTAATTAAATGAAGAAGACAGGCTCTTATCAATTTATTTTATTTTGTTTTATAATAGGCTAAATATATAATTCTAAAATTTGTTTTTGTCCTGTAAAAATTGCCCTGCAGAACTAATTTTGTTTGGGGTTTATTTACAGGGGTCGCAGTATTATGAATATTGGAAATATATATATATATATATATATATAGCAGATAAGTAAATTCACCTTGTACAATTAATCAAAATATTTTTTGTCTGATGGTGCCCTTAAGGCAATTATTTTTTCAACTGTACTATCTATTTAAATATATATTGTAACGTTCCAGCTGGACAAAACCATAACTTTGTATTTTAATTTTTTTTTATAATAGAAACATTTACTAAATTTATTAAAACATTTCTTTAATTAAAAATATTTTTTTTCTATTCTGAATTGTGTATGTTCTTTGTAACAATATTTTGGCTTTCTATAAATGTGTTTCTTTAACATTATAAAAAAACTTTTATATTATTTTAGTCATTTATTGCATAAATGATGATTTTGGTAAAATTAAATTCTGTTACACAAAATATCTTGTGTTTCCTATAATGTAACAAATTAATTTTTTTCTTCTAAAATTTTTTACTATAAGATCAAAATTTGAAGTAATAAGCTAATCATGTTTTACTTATTTAAATTTTTTATTTAATGTCTTTTATAAAAAAAAAATCTGATTATTTACCGATTCTATTTGATTCATTTATAATAATTATTATTATTATACCGAATTGGTCTTTAACTTAATGATTTTTCTCAAATCTTTACTGGATCCAGTGCTAAGCATGCTAAAATAATTAATTATTGAGCTCATATCTTATTATTATATTTGATTAATTAATTATGGTAAATTTTATTCATTTTTTTGCGTAACTTTGTAATTTTCTTATTAACTGAATTTAAAATTTATTGTCGTTTACATTTACCAAGTTTACCTAATCTATAAAATTAAATTGTATTAAAATTTTTTTACTAATTCAAATTTTTTTGTTAATGTTTTCTTTACACCACATCACCGCAGTCTCTCCTTTTTGGGGGTTTTTGTCTTTCTTGTCCCCTGTGCCAATTTTGCTTTGGTAGCGATACTTTGGAGTTTCGCGTGAGCAAAAGGGGGTTACAACTGTTAGAAAAAGATTTCTGAATTATTTCTTTTTCTTGCATGTATGAATATATAGGAAGGAAAGTATTGTTTTTATGTCGATTTTAAGAAATCGAGATTTCACCGAATCTACACGTTTTCAGACCCCCTGAACCCAAAAAACATGTTTTTAGCGATTGGTCAGTGTTTGTGTGTGTGTGAACAGAATATCTCAAAAACGGAACATTGTACGAATTTTAAACTTAAAACTTAAGTTAGATATCACTAGAGGACCCGACACGAACTTCATCAAAATCGGTCAACCGAAAGAAGTAGTTTATTCGTGTAATTGTTCATTTTTTTGCGATTTTCTCAATAACGTCTCTTACATTTTTTTTAAATCGCATAGTTTAGTAAATGTTTTATGCTTTACATGATAGGATAGGCGTCATGTCTGCTGAAATTCTTGGATAGGCTGTTTTCACGTAAAAAAGTTGTTTTGTTTTAAGATTGCGGCTTTAATATGCATTTTAGCGAAAAAATGTATATAATAAAATAGTATACAATTTAAAAACCTACAACCTTTATTTCAAACATTGTTTTGTGTAACGCGAAACATTGTTTAGTGGTAATTAGCGATTTTTGTTTATTTTCTCACGAAAACGTGTAAAAAATGGTTTTTTTGTTTTATATTTGTTTTATATTTCGGCTTTAGTATGCATTTTACGACAAAAATGTATAATCGAAGTTATAGGAAATTAAAAGATCTACAACTTTTATTTAGAGCATTTATTTCTACAAAGGCTAGTTTAGCGTGAAAGAGTAATTTTCCGTATTTTTAAGCCAAACAGTTGATTTTTATTTTGCGTCTTTCCCTCATGATTAAAATTAGGTTATGTTTATTGAGGTTAGATTTTTTGTTTATTTCTAATAGTTAATTACTAATGTTAGATTATATTGTTAATTATTTCGCATTGGCAAGATAAAGTGTTGTGAGTGTTTCACACAGAATTTTTTTTGATATCAAAATAGGAAATTAATTTTCTTTAATAATAAGAAATTTGTGTAAATTGAATCGCATTTGAAATTGACAGTTAAAATAACGTTAGGTTTTTAATTACCTGACTTAGGGCGGTGCAATTTGTTGGTTTCCGGATGGTGTTGATATGACAACCGCAACGGACAAGTGTCTCTCGTTAACTGGCACTGATAAGTTGTGGGCTTAACTTGTATATATGTATGTCATATATCCAACCCCACCACTCTCCCAATCGACGGACATCGAAATTATATTACAGATGCAAGTTTCAACTATACCAATCGTCGAAAACTTGTTTAATGGGGTGCAGAGGACCTAAAAACGTGTATATCTGCTGAAAACTAAAACAAAAAAATCTGGTGTGAAACACTCACACAACTTTCTCTTGCCAGTGCAAATAATTTAAACAATATAACCTGACATTAGTAATAAAAAATTAGAAATAAACAAAAAACTAACCTCAAAAAACATAACCTTATTTTAATCATGAGTGAAAGACGCAAAATGAAAATCTACCTCAATTTGGCTTAAAAACATGGAAAATCATTCTTTCACGCTAAACTAGGCTCTGTAGAGAAAAATTCTCAAAATAAAAGTTGTAGATCCTTTAATTTCCGATAAATATGATTATATATATATATATACTTTTGTCGTAAAGTGCATACTAAGGCCGAAATCTTAAAAAAATCGATTTTTCACACGTTTTCGTGAGAAAAAACAGAAAATCGCTAATTACCGCTAAACTAACCGTTATACAAAATATTGTTTGAAATAAAAGTTGTAGGATTTTAAATTCTCTACAATTTTTATTATATAATTTTTTGCGCTAAAATACATATTAAAGCCGTAATCTTAAAAAAAACCAACGTTTTTACGAGAAAACACCCTCACCAAGAATTTCAGCAGACATGACGCCTACCCTATCTTGTAGAGAATAAAAAATTGAGTAAACCAGGCGATTTTTAAAAAAATCGTAGGACCAGTTTTTGAGAAAATCGCAAAAAAGTGAAAAATTAGACGAATAAACTACTACTTCTGGTTGACCGATTTTGATGAAAATGTTCATGTCGGGTCCGGTAGTAGTGTGTAACTTAAGTTTCAAGTTTCAAGTTCGTACAATGTTCCATTCTTGAGATATTTTGTATACACACACACACACACACACACACACACACACACACACACACACACACACACAGACAGACAGACCAATCGCTGAAAAATGTTTTTTGGGTTCAGTGGTCTGAAAACGTATAGATCCGGTGTAAACTCGATTTCGAAAAATCAACATGAAAACAATACTTTCCTTCCTATATATTCATATATTGCCCATAACAGGCAGGTGGAGTGTCAAATTATTTACACTCAATCTGTTAGTTGCAGGGCTAAAATAAATAGTTCTGTTTCTTATCACATGGTCAGCCAATTAAATGACTGAATCATTTAAGAACAGAAGAGGTAAAGGTGTAAAAGACACTAATCAGAGTTATCTCCTCTGAAAGTAATGAATTTCATTCTACAGCCAGACCCTGTGGTGAATGAAGTGAAGGTGTCATTTGCAGAGTGGAAAATATGTGCTTTTCAGAGGGCCCGGCATGCTGATAAGCATACTTTTCCACTCAGTGAGGAAGGCAATGGTAAACCACCTCACTCCTCGATTTACTTAGTAAAACCTCTACAGGTTCAAACCAGCCTTTTGGCTGATGACCTAAACAACATATTCATATAGGCAAGAGAAAGTAAAAAAAATTGGTTTGAAACACTCACACGACTTTCTCTTGCCAATGCAAATTGTTAATAATATAGGTAACCTAACATTGATAATAAAACATTAGAAATAAACAAAAAAAAACTTACCTAAAAACATAAATCTTATTTTAATGAGTGGAAAACGCAAAATGCAAAAACCTCAGTTTAGCTTAAAAATACGGAAAATCACTCTTCCACGCTAAACTAAGCTCTGTAGAGGAAAATTCTTATAAATAAAAGTTGTAGATCTTTTAATTTCATATAAATTTTATTATATACACGTTTGTCGTAAAATGCATACTAAGGCTGAAATCTTTAAAAAAAATTGATTTTTCACACGTTTTCGTGAGAAAAAAATCACTAATTATCGCTAAACTAAAAACAATTACCGTTATACAAAACAATGTTTGAATTAAAAGTTGTAGGATTATAAATTCTCTACAACTTTTACTATATACATTTTTGCGCTAAAATGCATATTGAAGCCGGAATCTTAAAAAAAATCTTTTTACGAGGAAACAGTCTCGATTTTTAAAAAAATCGTATGATCCGTTTTCAATAAAATCGAAAAAAGTGAAAAATTACACGAATAAACTACTACTTCCGGTTGACCGATTTTGATGAAATGTTCGTGTAGGGTCTTCTAGTATTATCTAAATTAAGTTTTAAGTTTCAAGTTCGTACGATATTCCGTTCTTGAGATATTCTGTTCACACACACACACACACACAGAGAGAGAGAGACAAATCGCTAAAAACATGTTTTTTTGGATTCAGGGAGTCTGTAAACGTGTAGATCCGGTAAAAACGCGATTACTTAAAATCAACATGAAAACTTACCTAAGTTACCTAAGTTACTTTCTTCCTATATATTCATATGGGGCAAGAGATAGTAAAAATTCTTTTGTGAAACACTCACACGACTTTCTCTTGCCAATGCAATTAATGAACAATAAAACTTTTTTTGTCATCAGTCTCTCAACTGTCCTATCTTGCGCAATTCGTGTCATATCTACATACCTAACTTCTAACTTTGCCTCCTCTACAATTTACTCCCTCAATATTACCCTCCATTATTGATAGCCCAATACCTAGATGTCCTAAGATATGCCATATACTTCTTTTTTCATCCACTCGCCTAAGAACCTCTATATTACCACTTATTTTGTCCACCCACCTAATCTTTAATATTTTCCTATAGGTCTAACACCACGTTTCAAAAGCTTCTATCCTCTTCCTTTCTATAATCCATATCACCCACGTTTCACTCCCTTATAATAATACACTCCATATAATGTTTTAAGAAATTTTTTTCTAAACTGTAAGTCAATGTTTGTAATCAGTCAGCCGTTTTTCATTTCAAAGGCTTTTCTAGCTTGAACAATTCTACTTTTGATATCATTTTGTGCTTCTACCATCCTGTGTTATTTTATTTTAATATACAATATACCTAACATAAGAAATAAAATATTAGAATTAAACAAAAAAATTAACCTCAAAAAACGTAACCTAATTTTAATCATGAGTGAAAGACGCAAATGAAAATCAGCCAAAGTTTGGCTTAATAACACGGAAAATCACTATTTCACGCTAAACTAGGCTTTGTATAACGTTTAGTTTAGCGTTAATTTGTGATTTTTTTAATAAAAATCTATAGAAAAATGAATTTTTTTAAGATTTCGCACTTAGAAAAGAAAAGATTTCGCATTTTACAACAAACGTGTATAAATCATACTTATTGAAAATTAAAAAACATAAAATTTTTATTTCAAGTTTTTTCTACAGCGCCTAGTTTAGCGTAAAAGAGTGATTTTCCGTTGGTTGATTTTAATTTTGCATCATTCACTCATGATTAAAATTAGGATATGTTTTTCCGTGTATTTGTAATGTTTTATTACTAATGTTAGGTTATATTGTTCATTATTTGCATTGGCAAGATAAAATCGTGTGTTCCATACCAGAATTTTTTACATATCCTTGCACATGGTCTTTTTAACCATAGTTGGTAATGTCAAATTCCATCGCCTCAATCATTGGAATGGATGTGGAAATACGAATAGATGCGAGTACAAAAATAATACAAAATGTTAAGATTAAAAATTGTTTTTTTTTCTGGAACTGAAGTATTATTATTATTATTATTATTATTATTAGTCGTAAAACTCCCAAAGTGGAAGACGGTAAGTAAAGATGGTTCAGTTTTGGGGTTTCTTGTTGTTCTTTTTATTTGCCCACCAGTTTTTCATTTCTTGCGAGAATTTAGCTTTTCTTTCTTCACCCCATTTTACTCCAGTTCTCGGAGCTTTTGTCTCTGGTTTATTATTAATATTTTTTTTAAAATCTGAACTCGTGCCGGAATATAGAATAATCCGGTTTACAAAATGCCGGACTAAAGAGATGTTATTGTAAATCAGAAGCGTATTGCAGTTATTTTAAGATCCTATTCAAGTACCTCACCGATTGTGCCACCGACGCTATTTTAATTTCTGCACATTTCGTTTATTATTTCGATAGATTGGGAAACTTTTTGTATCTGAGGGAAATTTTTTTACTTAAAACAGGGAAATTCTATTGTGCAGCATCACTGAAGTGTGTAGTAGTAAACGTAAGTTGTCGCAGAGAGGTTGGCCCGCCGCAATTATGTTCCGTGCAGCGAACAAGAAACTTTTATAACTTATCAATTTTCTTTTTAATTTCAGTGCGCGTGAGAAAATTAAATATTTCAGTTTCTTAAGGTAAGTAATGGATTTAATTTAATTTTGTAAATATTTTGCTGAAATTTTTAATATGAATTACATAAAACTTTTCAAGGAAACTTTTTGTACAAAACAATTTATCAGTTAAGTTCACTATCTTTATCATAAAAGAAACAATATTTTTATAATATTTAATATCTTTAATTGTATTTTCATATAATTTTAGTAAATATTTTATTGAATTTCTAATTTGTCGGACCAATAGGTTTTAAAATGGATTTTTTACATTCTTTCTTTATAAATTTACAAAAATCATGAATGTATATTTTTTTTATTAATTCTTAAATTTTTTTTACAAATAATAACAAAAATATCTAAAGTTTTATGAAATTCTTAAAGAACTGGGTTAAAAACGAAAATTCTTCGTAATCGAGCACAGCTTTTTAAGAAGATAATCTATCAACCCTAATATATAAAACAGTACATTATTACAAAATATTTTAAAAAATTATTAATTGTATCTAAACTAGGCTCTAAAGAGAAAAATTGTTTCAATAAAGTTAAAGATGTTTCCTTAGAGGTGTAATAAAAGACATTAATCAAAGTTATCTCCTTTGAAAGTAATGAATTTCATTATACAGCTAGAACGTGTGGTGAATGAAGTGAAGGTGTCATTTGCAGAGTGGAAAATATGTGCTTTTCAGAGGGCCCGGCATGCTGATAAGCGTACTTTCCCACTCAGTGAGGAAGGCATCGGTAAACCACTTAACTCCTCGTTTTACTTGGTAAAACCTCTGCGGGTTCAATCAAACCAGCCTTTCGGCTGATCACCTAAACAACAACAAATGTTTCCTGTAACTGTTATTATTAAACGCTTTTGTCGTAAAATGAATAAAGGCCGCAATCTTAAAAATCCCTTTTTCCCGATTTTGATAAAAATATACAAAAATCACTAATTGCCGCTAAACCAAAAATGTTATAAAGTTTTAGATTTTTGAATGTTCTACTAAGTCCGGAACCTTAAACCATTCAACTTTTTATAGAATTTAAAGAAAAAACTGAAAATCACTGATTACCGTTAAACTAGGCGTTGAAAATTTTTTGAAATACAATTTATAAGTTTTTAAAATATACTACAACTTAGATTGTATGCACTTTAGTTTTAAAATTGATATTAGGGCTGTAATTTTAAAAAACAGTTCTGTAGTTTCAAAAACAGTTTTTGAGAGCACAGCCTCTCCAAGAATTTCAGGAGACATGAAATGAGGCGATTTTAAAAAAAAATCGTTGGGCCATTTTTGAGAAATAGACTACGCAAAATAATAAAAAATTGCACGAATAAACTACACTACTTCTTGTTGACCGATTTTGATGAAAATGTTCGTGGCGAGTCATCTAGTGGTATCTAACTTAAGTTTCAAGTTTCAACTTCGTACGATGTTTCGTTCTTGAGATATTTTGTTCACACACACACACACACACAGAGATCAATCGCCAAAAACATGTTTTTTTTTTGGGTTTAGGAGGTCTGTAAACGTATTGATCTGGTGAAAACTCGATTTGTTAAAATCAACATGAAAACAATACTTTCCTTCCTATATATTCATATAGGCAAGAGAAAGTAAAAATGTAGTAAATGAGGCGATTAAAAAAACATCGTAGGGCCGTTTTTGAAAAAAAATGCGAAAAATTAAAAATTGCATGAATAAACTTCCGGTTGACCGATTTTGATTAAAATGTTTTTGTCGGGTCCCCTAGTAGTACCTAACTTAAATTTCAAGTTTCAAATTCGCACGATGTTCCATTCTTGAGATATTTCGTTCACACACACGCGCACACACACCCACCCACCCACCCACCACACACACACACACACACACACACACACACACACACACACACACACCTCAATCACTAAAAACATGTTTATTTGGTTCAGGGGGTCTGAAAATATGTAAATCCAAATTTAACATTTATTACATTTGCTCTATGTATTATGTATTTGCCCATAACAGGGAGGTGGAATGTTAAATTATTTGCACTCGATCTGCTAGTTGTCGCTCTTATCACATGGTCACCCAATTATTTGACTAAATAATTTAACAACAGAAGAGGTAGAGGTGTAAAACATACTAGTCAGAGTTATCTCCTCGCATAGTAATGAATTTCATTATACAGCCAGACCCTGTGGAGAATGAAGTGAAGGTATCATTTGCAGTACGGAAAGTAGATGCTTTTCAGAGGGTCTAGTATTTTGATAAGCAAACTTTTCAATTTGGTGTGTTGTGGCAATTGTAAATCACCTGACTCTTCGTTTTACTTATTAAAGCTTCTATAAAATCAAATCAGCCTTTCGGCTAATCACCTAAACAACACAATGTGTTGTTTAGGTGATTAAACAAGAATAACATAAAATACTATAAAGTTCAAAGTAATTAAAAATTTTAACAAAAAGTACTGTTTGATAAATAAAATGAAATCTTGTAAAAATATTATATTTACAAGAATAATAATAATGTGATTTACGCAAAATACAATAATAATTTAGACAAATAAATTTTAAAATTTTAATAAAACCTGTATGGTAAAATAAAAAATAAAATATGAAACCGTTTTAGGCTTTGTAAAAATTGTTTGTTTTTTTGAATTACATCAGTAATTAAATTGTAAGTGACTGAAAACGTAATTAAAATATTTTTTTAAATAAAAAATATTTAGCACGTTTCCCACATAAAATTTTGCTAAATTTATTCTAATTTTACGTTTTCTTGCGCTATATGATAGTATTTTCTGATTTTTGGAGACGAAGGTTCCTGGTTCAAATCCTAGTTGAGGTAGTTACTTTTATACGGATTTGAATACTAGACAGTGGTTGCCGGTGTACTTTGATGGTTGGGGTTTAATTAACCATACTCTCTGAGGAATGGTCGACCTGGGTCTGCACAAGACTACACCTCATTTACACGTCACACACTTCATCCTCATCTCATTGGGTCATGGGGTTGCTTATTGTTCTGAATTCAACAGATTGCAACGTACACATTAGGAATTAAAAACAAAATATGATAGTATTACAGAGAAAGAAAAGTAATTGTTTTCATTTAGATTTTTCAATATCGAGTTTTTACGCATTGTCTTAGTTGGTAACGTGCTCGCCTCTCATCATGCGGTTTTGGGTTTGAATCCCATTCAGGCACGGCATATTTTCATACGTTACAAAAAAATCATTTCATCTTTCACCGTGTGCATTAGCAGTAATTGCAGAACAGCCAGACGTTAACCAAAAAAAAGAGTTTTTACCGTTTAATCAAGTTTTAAGCACCCTGTAAACAAAAAATGTTTGAAGCGATTGGTCTGTGTGTGTCTGTTAAAAAAATATCTCAAAAACAGAACATGGAACAACGTTGGAACGTGAAACCGTAATAAAATTCTACTAGAGAACCCGACACGAACATTTTCATAACATCGGTCAACCGGAAGTAATAGTTTATTCGTGCAATTTTTCACTTTATTGCGATTTTCTCAAAAACATCTACGATTTTTTTTAAATTTGCACGAATAAACTACTACTTCCGGTTGATCGAGTTTAAAGAAAATGTTCGTGTCGGGTCCTCAAGTGGTATGTAAGTTAGGTTTCAAGTTTCAAGTTAGTACAATGTTCCACTTGAGATATTCTGTTCACACATACGCGCGCGCGCGCGCGCACACACACACACACACACACACACACACACACACGCACACACACACACACACACCAATCGCTAAAAACCTGTTTTTTGGGTTCTGGTGGTCTTAAAACGTGTAGATCCGGTGAAGAGTGGATTTGTTAAAATCGACATAAAAACAATACGGTGACACTTATCGCTAAGGTCCGTTTCGGGATCTAGGTAATTAAATAATTAATTCACTAAAGTTTACAATTACAAATATTTATTACAACTAAAAGATTTACAAAATAAATAATAAACTAATTATAATGGAGTAATACAATAAGTAACTTAAATAATTTACTTAGCACTACTTACAAATAATTATACACAAAGCACATACACAAGATAATAGTTAACCACTACAATGCTCGGATACGTAACCTGTACTACGCACCGTTAACCACTCAATAAACACTCGTCAAAGATCAAACTTGTAGATCTGGCCTTCGGGCCAGCCCAGTCAGTCAGCTGGTAGTAAGTCGCTATTATTTGTTAAGTAACACCGGTTGGGCAAGCGATTTTGTATGGTGACCAGCTGACAGCCATCCATGAACAAACTCTACTGGGGGTCCCTGTTCAAACTCATGTATTATTCAGGTCAAAAAATACAGCAAAAGCAGCGATCAAATTGGGTAGTTGTCAAAAATGTACAGTTCCCGATAGCAAATAAAAGCTAAAAAAAAAGGTCAAACGGATACTAACTCACTGACCGGACTCGGGCGCTCTTTATATAGCTTGATCAAAAAGAATACTCTCGAAAGACACCGAAATTCGATACAAATAATAAAGTACAAAAACCCTTTATAAATGAGTACTAGAAAAAATCTATTGTAAACAAGTAAATAGATCTAAATAGATCTAAATAGTAAATACAGAGTGATTTTTTAGTAAATATCTAAATACAGAGTGTAATATAGTAAATACAGAGTGATTTTTTAGTCCTGTTACCCAATTGTTAATGTCTGGTAATTTTTTTCTAAGAAAGGGATATTTTGTTTTGTGACACAAAGTTGGTAGCCCTACTTAACCGGTATAGATACGACAGTTTGAGTTGATTCTCCTTGAGTTGCGTAAAATTTTTTGCTGTTTCCAGTTGTGTTACGAACAGAATGTCTTTTACCCTAGAACAACGGGTTTTTATTCTTGAACAATATTTTGCTACAAAATCGTATGCGAGTGCAAAAGAATCATTTCAAATTAAATTTTTTGTTGTTCCTCCACTCTATTTTAGTCAATTTCTAGGCTAACTAACTGATTTTTAGAGGCAGGTATTGTTTGCAGCAGAAAACGTAGTGGTCGACCAACTCTCTTGACAGATGACGTTAAGAGAATGTGAAAACAAGATTGCTCAATTCTCCATGGAAAAGTTTACAAAAACTTTCCTCGCATGTTGATTTGTCATGTTCGAGTGCTCAGAAAGCTGCTAAAAAATTGAAATTGTATCCGTATCACATACGATTAGTTCTAGAGCTTCAGCCTCCAGATTTAAACAAGAGATTGTTTTAGGATAAAAGACATTCTGTTCGTAACATGACCGGAAATGGCACAAAATTTTACACAGCTCAAGGAGAATCAACTCACACTGCCATATCCATACTGGTTGAGTAGGGCTACCAACTTAGTAACACAAAACAAAATTTATTTTTTTTAGAAAAATATTACCAGACATTAACAATTGGGTAACAGGACTAAAAAATCACCCGGGTAGAATAAAAGGTAATCAAACGACCCTTTCTTAAATAGTTGTACAACAATAACCCTACCTTATCATACACAATAGCGCTGTCATTTAAATAATCTTTATGAATAGGTATCCTTTTATAGCTAACCCTATTGTTACTTTTCCCTCTATTATCCTCTCTTTACCATTTTATGAATGAAGAACTAGAAATTTCTTGAACCATATTCGTCTTCGATATTGTCACAATACTTTCCTTCCTATATATTCATATAGGCAAGAGAAAGTAAAAATGTCAAATTTTATAAAAATAAGGACGACACCTCGAAATAGTGCCACCTGGTGGACGTTTGTAGAAACTTGTAGTAAAGGGTTGAAAAAAATTTACACCCTGGTTTAAATATTTTAATTAAATTTAATAATTGTATTTACTTGTTGACCTTTGAGTTAGTCAATTGAATCAGGTGGTAAAATTTCACACAGAGTAATTCATGTCAGGTCGTTTTTCAATTTCAAATCGATTTTGTAATGGTATAAACAAACAATAGTGGGTTCAGTTAATTGCATATTCTCTTCAAACAGCTTAAAAGCAGTTATCTCGTCTGTGTTGCTCAAACAAAAACAGTTCCGATTACAAACTGAAAAATTGACTTCCGCTTAAAAATTCAAACAGACATAATTCCTGAAGTGTTTAATTAATTTACTAAAGAGTGGGATATTGATTTTTAGGGTTCGATAAAAAAAATTCCGGTTTAGGTTATTATAAATAGATTAAATAAACCTGATGAGAAACACTTATACGACTTTCTATTGCCGATGTATTTTTGTTTACTGTATTATCTACAGTTCAGCCTTTCTTAGTTTGCTCCTAGTGTCAACAAACCGAAGCCACATACTACAGGGTGCACGCTAGGGTCCACGACTTTATGAATGTCGGATTCCTATTAAGTTAACTTTGTTTTAAATTATAAGTACTTAACGTACTTATTAAAAACATCAGTCATGATGTGATGTAGGCCTAACAATTTCATTTATAAAAATACTTTTAACAGTATTTTGTATTTCAACCCACCGGGTTGGTCTAGAGGTAAAGTCGTCGCCAAAATCAGCTGTTTAACAGCTGAGTTTTGGAGACGAAGGTTCCTGGTTCAAATCCTAGTAAAGGTAGTTACTTTTATACGGATTTGAATACTAGACAGTGGTTACCGGTGTACTTTGATGGTTGGGGTTTAATTAACCATACTCTCAGGAATGGTCGGCCTGGGTCTGTACAAGACTACACCTGATTTACACCTCATACACATTATCCTCATCTCATTGGGTCATCGGGTTGCTTATTGTTCTGAATTGAACAGATTGAAACGTACACAAATTAGGAATAAAAAAAAATTGTAGCTACCTATTTAAATACTTTTGAAAGTAATTTTTTGTTACTTTTTAATTAGCGTGTACACATTTATCTATAACGCGCATGCTCGGTGACGTCACTATTTGTTTACATTAGGAGCAAACTAAGAGAGACTGGGCTTTATCTGTGTCTGTACAGTAAATTACTACAGTAGAGTTTCAGTTATCCGACCTTCGGTCATCCGACATCCGGATTATTCGACGTGGCTGACTTAGACGAAGGAAATAATTTCACTGAATCGTTCCAGAAAATCAATATAAAAGATGTTATGTTTTGGATCGCTGACTGCTGGAACATTAGTTCTCCTGATACGTTGCCGAGATCGTGGAAAATTTTACTATCAGATGACGAAGAAAACCAAGAAAATACGAATGAACAAAACAATTTAATTGACCTAACTCAAAAGATTCCCGGTTGTGAAAACGATATTCAAGAATGGATCATAACAACGACGAACAATATGAGTTGACTGATGATGACATAATTACAACAGTAAAAACTCTGGTGTGAAACACTCACACAACTTTCTCTTGCCAGTGCAAATAATTAACAATAAACCTAACATTAGTAATAAAACATAAGAAATAAACAAAAAACTAACCTCAGTAAACATAACCTAATTTTAATCATGAGTGAAAGACGCAAAATGAAAATCAACCTCAGTTTGGCTTAGAAATACGGAAAATCACTCTTTCTCTCTAAACTAGGCTCTGTAGAGAAAAATGCTCTTTATAAAAGTTGTAGATCGTTTATTTTTCTATAAATTAAATTTTATACACTTTTGTCGTAAAATGCATAGGCTTACTAAGACCGAAATCTTAAAAAAATCAATTTTTCACACATTTTCGTGAGAAAAAAAACAGAAAATCGCCAATTACCGCTAAACTAAGCGTTATACAAAATAATTGTTTGAAATAAAAGTTGTAGGATTTTAAATTCTCTACAATTTTTATTACATAAAGTTTTGCGCTAAAATGCATATTAAAGCCGTAATCTTAAAAAAACAACGTTTTTACGAGAAAACACCCTCACCAAGAATTTCAGCAGACATGACGCCTATCCTATCTTGTAGAGAATAAAAAATTTAGTAAACCAGGCGATTTTAAAAAAAATCGTAGGACCACTTTTTGAGAAAATCACAAAAAAGTGAAAAATTACACGAATAAACTACTACTTCCGGTTGACCGATTTTGATGAAAATGTTCATGTCGGGTCCGGTAAGTGTATGTAACTTAAATTTCAAGTTTCAAATTCTTACGATGTTCCGTTCTTGAGATATTTTGTATACACACACACACGCGCGCGCGCGCGCACGCACACACACACACACAGACCAATCGCTAAAAACATGTTTTTTGGGTTCAGGGGGTTTGAAAACGTGTAGATCCGGTGAAATCTTGATTTGTTAAAATCGACATGAAAACAATACTATTTGTTATATTCATATAGGTAAGAGAAAGTAAAAAAATAAAATTACAGTCTTCAAAAAGAAAAAAAGACGCTATCGTTTTCATAGATAATAGTATAATGTATTCATAAATTACACATCTGTGTGGTAGAGCCTACGTGACGTGGTGTATTCATTTTTAAATAAAACCATTCCAGATGGGATTATTAATGATAGTACATATACTATCAGTATACGTACTATCAATTTTTACCGTTCTTTATATCGGAAACCATTTTTTTTAATAAAGAATTTATTTTAGAATATTTTAACATATTTTGTGACAGGGGTAGATAATTAATTAACCCGTAGTTTTCATTAATTTATCTTCCAAACCACTCACACCCTTACACCACCAGGAATCGAACCACAAAAACACAAGCGCACGATAATCTCTCTCTTATTCCTTCTCTCTCATTCAAGTAAGGAAGTTTCTCAATTAAAATTTTCGCTATTATTATAATATTCCTTTAGCCGAAGGTCATTAAATCTTAATTTTGATAATACAGTATGGTAAACATAATATACGTATTTATAAAATATTGTAAAATCGTCTTCTTCTTCTGCTTATTCTCCTCCTCCTTCTTCTTCTTCTTCTCCTTCTTAGCAAATATGTGGGGCGTGAGTGAAAAAGGGTTCTGCGGGAATGCAGTCAACGGCAAGATAGCGTGCACTGTCTGGCCAATTTTGAGTATCGCAACTTCCAATTTTGAGTTTCTCTGTTTTAACTACTCTATTCAATTCAATTTATTTACCATTAAATATTTAACAAATTATTACATACAGTAGATTACACTATAAAAGAAGAAAAGAAACAAAAAAGAGAAAAAACCAAAAAATATACTGTGACACTTATCGCTAAGATCCGTTTCGAAATCTAGGTAAATAAATATTAATACACTAAAGTTTACAATTACAAGTAAAGGTATCAGACGAACTAATGTCCCATAGCCGAGTGAGTGAGAGGGAGATATGTGACATAACTACGCATGCGCTCAAAATTCTTTACCGTTATAATCCAAATCTGAAAACATACTACAGTCGTTATCTTGCTTGTTAGTTTACTGCATCCATAAACGCTTACTCACAACAATGAGTAAAATTAAAGTAAGTGTTATTGGAACGGCGCGTATGTGTTGTGGGAGTGAGAGCGTTATGCATTCTCTCACTCCCACGGCTAGGGGACATTAGTTCATCTGAATACTATATTTATTATAACTAAAAGATTTACAAAATAAATAATAAACTATACAGGGTGATTCACGAAGATATGAAGAAACTTTGGTAGCCCATTGTACATGTAAAAATAATGAAAAAAGTTTATATAAACATGGATCCGGAAATGTTTCGTTACCGAGTTACGGCTAGCGAAAGATTTCGCCCAAATTCAGCTCACCAGGTGAAATGAGGTCTTCCTGAAATTCTGGTAAGGTAGATTAAGAGGCGAATGCAATCGTTTCTTATGGTTTTTGACCTGATAAATTGAATAAAACATGTCCCAGAACGGTAAGTCTAATAGTTTTTAAGAAAACTGGTGTCAAATGCAAAAAATGGAGTGGAAAACACATTTTTTCATCTTTGGGCTAGAATAACTTTGTTATTTTACCAAGAAACAGTTAAAGTTTTTGAAGAAACCATGTAGAAAATTTTATTCTGAACAAACCGGTGTAAATTAAGTACACAGAAAGCGAATAGTTTTTGAGAAAACCAGTGTCAAATGCAAAAAATAGAGTAAAAAAATAACACATTTTTTCATCTTAGTTTTTCCGGTTAATTTTACTTTGTACTTTAATGAATAAAAATTCATTTAATCAAACATCTATTCGCTTTCTGTGTACTTAATTTACACCGGTTTGTTCAGAATAAAATTTTCTACATGTTAAATTCAAAAACTTTAACTGTTTCTTGGTGAAATAACAAAGTTATTTTAGCCCAAAGATGAAAAAAATGTGTTTTCCACTCCATTTTTTGCATTTGACAACGGTTTTCTTAAAAACTATTTAACTTACAGTTCTGGGACCGGTTTTATTAAATTTCTTAGATCAAAAACCATAAGAAATGATTCAATTTGCCCCTTAATCTACCTTACCAGAATTCCAGGAAGACCTCATTTCACCTGGTGAGCTGAAATCCAGGCGAAACTTTCGCTAGCCATAACTCGGAAATGAAGAATTTCCGGACCCATGTTTGTATAAAAAATTTTCATTATTTTTACATGTACAATGAGCTCCTAAAGTTTCTGCATATCTTCGTGAATCACCCTCTATAATGAAGTAATACAATAAAAATAACTCAAATAATTTACTTAGTACTACTTACAAACAATTTTATACACAAAAAAAATCTGGTGTGAAACACTCACACAACGTTCTCTTGCCAATGCAAATAATTAACAATAAACCTAACATTATTAATAAAATATTAGAAATAAACAAAAAACTAACCTCAAAAACATAACCTTATTTTAATCATGATTGAATGACGCAAAATAAAAATCGAACTTAGTTTGACTTAAAAAACCGGAAAATCACACTTTCACGCTGAACTAGGCTCTTTAGAGAAAAATGCTATAAATAAAAGTTGTATATCTTTTAGTTTCCTATAAATTTACTTATGTACACTTTTGTCGTAAAATGCATACTAAGGCCTAAATCTTAGAAAAATCGATTTTTCACACGTTTTCGTGAGAAAAAAACAGAAAATTGCTAATTACCGCTAAACTAAGCGTTATACAAAAAAATGTTTGAAATAAAAGTTGTAGAATTTTAAATTCTCTACATTTTTTATTTTATACATTTTTACGCTATAATACATATTAAAGCCGTAATCTTAAAAAAACACTTTTTTACGCAAAAACAGCCTCACCGAGAATTTCAGCAAACATGGCGCCTACGCTATCTTGTAGAAAATAAAAAATTGAGTAAGCCAGGCGATTTTTAAAAAAAACGTAGGACCAGTTTTTGAGAAAATCGCAAAAAAGTGAAAATTTATACGAATAAACTACTACTTCCGGTTGACCGATTTTGATGAAAATGTTCGTGTCGGGTCCGGTAAGGGTATGTAACTTAAGTTTCAAGTACATACAATGTTCCGTTCTTGAGATATTTTGTACACACACACACACACACACACACACACACACACACACACACACACACACACACACACACACACACACACACACACACACGCACGCACGCACGCACACACACACACACACACACACAAACACACACACACAATCACACACACACACACACACACACTCACACACACACACACACACTCACACACACACACACACGCTCGCGCGCGAACACACACACACACACACACACACCCACACACACAGACCAATCGTTAAAAACATGTTTTTTGGGTTCAAGGGGTCTGAAAACGTATCGATCCGGTGAAAACTCGATTTCTTAAAATCGACATGAAAACAATACTTTCCTTTCTTATATATTCATATAGGCAAGAGAAAGTAAAACTGAATACAATGCACATAAACAATAGTTGACCACTACAATACCTCGGAACCGTTGACCTGATCTAACACACCGACAGCACATTTAACGAACACTCGTTAAAGATCAAACAAATTCTAACTAATTAGTAATTAGCATTTTTATGGTTTTTTCTCACGAAAACTTGTGAAATATCGATTTTTTTAAGATTTCGGCCTTAGTATGCATTTTACGACAAAAGTGTATATAATTAAATTTATAGGAAATTAAAAGATCTACAACTTTTATTTTAAGCATTTTTCTCTTCAAAGCCTAGTTTAGCGTTAATGAGTGATTTTCTGTATTTTTAAGCCAAACTGAGGTCGATTTTCATTTTGCGTCTTTCACTCATGATTAACCCTTTATAGGGCAATATTATGGGGCAAAATATACATGTTGTAAAATGTTAAATTTTGTTTTATAAGGTTTTGCATAATATATTTCTAGTGCCAGAACAGTAAGATATTTCAGCACTATTATAAGAATAGAACAGCTCTAATATAAGATTTATGTCTTTTTTATGTTAAGCCCTGGTAAGTATACTTACCAAGGAACGTTAATTGAAATGGGAATCACATAATATTTAGTGGTCGTCGTCGTCGTCTTCATGGATTAGGCTGTGCGTTAGCCTGTTCCGGCGTCCATCTCTTCCTCGGTCTACTAATACATCTTTTACCTGTCAGATTATGGATCAATGCATTTAATGGAAGGCGATCTTGGGACATTCTTAACACATGCTCTGACCACTTTTCTTTGAATGTCCTTATAGTGTTCAACAATGGTTGGGCACCGCATTCATTCCTTATTACTTCATTACGAATGCGATCCTCTCTTGTGCAGCCCTTAACTTGCCTTAGAAATCGC
Organism: Catonia carolina; assembly: GCA_035578175.1. Lineage (NCBI taxonomy): Eukaryota > Metazoa > Arthropoda > Insecta > Hemiptera > Achilidae > Catonia > Catonia carolina. The sequence goes on along the minus strand of JAQMRL010000020.1, from coordinate 2,195,090 downwards.
ATTTCCGCTGACTGAATTCTCGATTCCTGTTTTCTCGTCAGCACCCATGCCTCACTTCCATAAGCCAAAGTTGGGATCGCCATTACTTTATAAAACTTTAGCAATGTGTTTTTCCTGGCTCTACTCTTGAGAGATCGACTTATTGCACCACATACCATGTTGAACTTAGTTACTTTTTGATGCACATCATGGTCATAATCATACGTAACATCGCATCCCAAGTATTTAAAATTAGCTACTTGCTCCAAACTCTTGCTTCCAATCACTATTTTAGACCTTGTAGGCCATTTTCTATGGAAAGCCATAATTTTTGATTTGCCTGCAGAAATTTTCATATTTTGCCAATTATGAAGAGCTTATGCACTGTCATTTGCAGCTTGTCCTCGGATTCCTGTATAATCACAGTGTCGTCAGCAAATAATAAATAGTTCATAAAAGTATTGCGGGTAAGAGCGATACCCTTGTCTACTTCATGCTGCCACATAGACATAAGCTCGTTGACATATATATTAAATAAAGCAGGTGTAATTGGACAACCTTGTTTGACTCCTTTATTTGAAACCCATCATGTTTAGTGGTAAGAATGAATATTAAAACAATTTGTAGTCCTAAATAACAGAAAAATGTGTAGAATAACTTATCTCAACTTTATAATTGCATGTACTTATGCTTGCTTTCCCATAAAAAAACTAATTTTCTAAGCACTATACAAAAGTAACAACAAAACAACACGATAGCGTGCGCTGGTATGAATCCTTACCACATTCGTACAACTCATGAAGCAAATGGTCGCTGCGCATTTATTTCAAAATGTGGATAGTCTACTACTTACCAGAAAACATCTATAAAACCATAAAATGCCAATAGGGTTCAACTGCATAGCTAATTTTTTAAAAAATCGACCTTATGGCAGTGGTAAGTATATTTACCAAAGACCTATAAAGGGTTAAAATAAGGTTATGTTTATTGAGGTTAGTTGTTTTGTTTATTTCTAATGTTTTATTACTAATGTTAGGTTATATTGGTCATTATTTGCATCGGCAAGAGAAAGTTGTGTGAGTGTTTCACACCAGATTTTTGTTCATAAATCCATTTCTCAACACATAACATACTACTAACTAATTGAACATATTACTGTGACAATATCGAAGACGAATATGGTTCAAGAAGTTTTTAGTTCTTCATTCATAAAATGGTAAAGAGTAGATAATAGAGGGGAAAGTAACAATAGGGTTAGCTATAAAAGGATACCTATTCATAAAGGTTATTTAAAAGGACCGTGCTATTGTGTATGATAAGGTAGGATTATTGTTGTACAACTATTTATGAAAGGGTAGGTTGATTACCTGTAACACCTTTTATCTATTTACAGTAGATCTATTTACTGGTTTACAATAGTGTAGACTTTTCCAGTAAAAAGGATTTTTTGTAATTTAATATTTGCATTAAATTTCTCTGCCCCTCTGGAATTATCTTTTTGATCGAATTTCTGTGTCTTTCGAAAAACCTCTTTCATCTAACTTATATAAAGGGAGCCCTGGGTGCGGTCGAGAGTTAGTATTCGTTTGATCTTTGACGAGTGGCTATCGGTGCGTAGTGCAGGTACGTTCCGGGCATTGTGTTGGTCAACTATTGTTATAGTGTCTTTGTGTGTGTGGACTGTGTAAATTTATTGTGTATGTGCATTGTGTATTCAGTTTTATTTTGTATGTGCATTGTATATAATTGTTGTAAGTATAGGGTGATTCAAAAAGAGCGCCGGTTTTTGAACGGCTGGTAAATTTTTGTTTATCGGATGGCAACATTGTTTGACCTCATTTCTATTTTGGAGAACATTCCGATTGACGATTCAGTTGTAGTTTCTCTTGTTCGCAGTGTAATACTCTCGCAGTCTCTGTCTAACCATGGAGAAGTTTACTATTGCGCAACGAGTGTTAATCGTCAAAACATTTTACCAGAGTGGAGAGAGTTGTGCGGCTACTGTCAGGCGACTTCGCGGTACTCTAGGACGTATGAAGCACCGAATGAATCAACAGTTCGCAGGCTCATGAAAAAGTTTTTTGAGACGGATTCAACAGTCGACCTTAAAAGTTCTGGACGTCGTCGTTCTGGCCGAACTGAGCAGAACGTTGCGTTGGTTCGTGACAGTGTGGCTGTTAGCCCAGCAAAATCAATACGTCGCCGTTCTCAACAATTGGGTTTAAGATGTTCTTCTGTACGGAGAATTCTTCGGTACGATCTCCAATATCACCCGTATAAAATTCAGTTGACACAACACTTGAAAGTGGCAGACCACCAGAAGAGACGACAGTTTGTTGACTGGGTATTGAGAAAACGGCAGGATGATGACACCTTCGCAAACAAAATAATTTTCAGTGATGCACTGCACTTCCACTTAAACGGTTTTGTTAATAAACAGAACTGCCGTATGTGGGGTTTAGAAAACCCCACATACGGAAACTTGTCCCACATAGTCGAAACTTGTCGTGCAGTAATATCCAATTTCATGGACAGAGTTGATGCGTGCCAGCGCAGTAGAGGAGGACACATGCATGACATCATTTTTCATACATAAAATCGGAAGGTAAGATGAACTTGTTGATGTATTTATTTTCAGTTTTTCAATAAAATAAATCTCTTAATTTGATATATCAAAACCGGCGCTCTTTTTGAATCACCCTATAGTATTGAGTAAATTATTAAGTTATTTATTGTATTACTTCATTATAATTAGTTTATTATTTATTTTGTAAATCTTTTTGTTGTAATAAATATTTGTAGTTGTAAACTTTAGTGTATTAATTATTTAATTACCTAGATCCCGAAACGGACCTTAGCGGTAAGTGTCACAATATTTTAGTTAGATGTTAAATTATTAAAAGGAAACTATTTAAATTATACACATCATTCACCAATAAACGTCATTTTAAAACAAGAGGAGAGAGAGAGGAGAAAGTCCCATTAGAGGTATTAGTACAGAATAGATAAAAGTTTACTTCAATAGTAAGTTGTAAGTTGCATAAGCACGTTTTCCTGGAAAAGTCTATAGAAAATGTTAAATAAAATGAGGTTAACTTTTCCCATCTAAAAGTTTCCATGTCATCTAATGAAGCAAAGTTAGAAACATAAGGTACCTATTCTTTACCACTAACAAGGCTTAATGAGATACACCATGATAAATGTGATGCGAAATAGTGCCAAACACTTAAACGGATTACGTCCAAGAATAGCAATTAATGTGAAATATAAATAAATACAGGGTGTCAATGAAGCTTCAACTTTTTACTTTCTCTTGCCTATTTGAATATATAGGAAGGAAAGTATTGTTTTCATGTCGATTTTAACAAATACACTCTTCACCCGAATATACACCTAAACAGACCCGCTCAACCCACACACACAACATGTTTTTAGCGATTGGTCTGTGTGTGTGTGTGTGTGTGTGAACAGAATATCTCAACAACGGAACATTGTACAAACTTAAAACTTGAAACTTAAGTTATATACTACTACCGGACCCGACACGAACATTTTCATCAAAATCGGTTAACCGGAAGTAGTAGTTTATTCGCGTAATTTTTCACATTTTTGCGATTTTCTCAAAAACTGGTCCTACGATTTTTTTTTAAATCGCTTGTTCACTACATTTTTTATGCTCTACAGGATAGGGTAGGCGCCATGTTTGCTGAAATTCTTGGTGAGGCTGTTTTCATGTAAAAACATTTTCTTTTTAAGATTGCGGCTTTCATATGCATTTTAGCGCAAAACTTTATATAATAAAAGTTATAGGAAATGTAAAATCCAACAACTTTTATTTCCAACATTTTCGTGTATAACGCAAATCGTGTATTTTACGACAAAAAAATATAATCAAATTTATAGGAAATTAAACGATCTACAACTTTTATTTAGAGCGTTTTTCTCTACAGAGCCTAGTTTAGCGTGAAAGAGTGATTTTCCATATTTTTAAGCCAAACAGGTCGATTTTCATTTTCCGTCTTGAACTCATGATTAAAAAATAATGTTATATTTTTTGAGGTTAGTTTTTTGTTTATTTCTAATGTTTTATTACTAATGTTAGGTTATATTGTTTAAATTATTTGAATTGGCAAGAGAAAGTTGTGTGAGTGTTTCACAGCAGATTTTTTTTCTGGTGGAGGAACACCAAAAAATTTGATTTGAAATGATTCTTTTACACTCGCGTACGATTTCGTAACAAAATATTGTTCAAGAATGAAAACTCGTTGTTCCAGTGTAAAACACATTTTGTTCGTAACACTACGGAAACGGTTCAAAATTTTATACAGCTCAAGTAGAATCAATTTACACTGCCGAATCTATACCGGTTGAGTAGTGCTACCAATTTTGTGTCACAAAACAAAATTTCCCTTTCTTAGAAAAAAACTATCAGACATTAAAAATTGGGTAACAGGACTACAAAATCACTTAAATCTATGAATTTTTTTTTATTCCTAAAAACCCACCGGGTTGGTCTAGAGGTAAAGTTGTCGCCGCGAAGAAGAAGGTTCCTGGTTCAAATCCTTGTAAATGTAGTTTAGTTACCCATACGCGCGCGCGCGCGCGCGCGTGTGTGTGTGTGTGTGAACAGAATATCTCAAGAACGGAACATTGTACGAAGTTAAAACTGGAAATTTAAGTTACATACCACTACCGGACCCGACACGAATATTTTCATCAAAATCGGTCAACCGGAAGCAGTAGTTTATTCGTGTAATTTTTCACTTTTTTACGATTTTCTCAAAAACTGGTTCTACGATTTTTTTTAAAACCACCTCATTTACTAATATTTATATGCTCTACAAGGTAGGATAGGGGCCATTTCTTCTGAAATTCTTGGTGAGGCTGTTTTTTCTAAAACAATGGTTTTTTTAGATTGCCACTTTAATGTGCATTTTGGCACAAAAGTGTATATAATAAAATTTGTAGAGAATTTAAAATCGTACAACTTTTTATCCAAACATCTTTTGTATCATGCTCAGTTTAGCGTTAATTAGCAATTTACTTTTTTTCTCACGAAAACGTGTGAAAAATCGATTTTTAAGATTTCAGCCTTGGTATGCATTTTACGACAAAAATGTATATAATCAAATTTATATGAAATTAAAAGATCTACAACTTTTACTTAAATCATTTTTCTCTACAGAGCCTAGTTTAGCGTGAAAGAGTAATTTTCCGTATTTTTAAGCCAAACTGAGGTAGATTTTCATTTTGCGTCTTTCACTCATGATTAAAATTGGGTTAAGTTATTGAGGTTAGTTTATTGTTTATTTCTAATGTTTTATTACTAATTGTTTAGGTCATCAGCCAAAACGTCGTCTGCATCACGAAGTGACGTATCTCAAAAAAATCGAAATTTGAGTTAGGTCGCCTATGAATGTGTCTGGGTGTACTCTACAATATCACGAACTGACTTATCAATATCTTCGTTATTAACAAAGATACGAGCAATAATGTTTCTGCGTAACTCACAAAAAGTGATGAATTGTACATCACGTACTGTCGTATCTTGAGATACGTCACTTTGTGAAACTTGTATTGTGTCCTCACTCTGTCGTATCTGTAGATTCGTCAGTTTGTGATGCGGTCGCTTACCTAATGAAACCGAAACTGTATGTGACGTATTCAAATAAGTACATTATAAAATAAAACTAATTAATAAAATTGGCTTTTATATAGGTATCTCCTTAACTGGGTTAGGCAGCAATCGTCAGGATATATTATGATATCCATATTCCACGAAGAAGTAATTTTCCAATTTACTTTTAACTGAATACGCACTAGTTTACATTTTTATGAAGGGAGCACTGATAAATTACCTTAATCGAATTATATCATTGTACCGGGTCCCATGTTCGATTCTCGGTCAGGTCTGGAATTTTTTTCATCACTCATTTTCGTACATCATCATTCTTCACCGTCTGTTTTAGCAGAAATTCCAAAATAGTCAGACGTAAAAATATGTAGGCTACCCATGATTACTTGCTCTTTATCAGTATGTTAGTAGACGTTTGCGAGTGTGTTTGTGGTTTGATAAATCTTAGTTTACTTCGTAAAGTTATATTGTAACAAAAGAAGAGTCGTGGGAAGCGATTTGTTTCGATCTGTTTAAACCAATTGAATTGAAAAAGAGGTAAAAAATGTGTTTCTCTTTTTGGACGGAAGGAGTGACGAAAGTAAAAACTTAATAATAGCCATCATGCTTTTGTATGTTGTCCCTATTTCGACTAATAGGCTATTGAAAGTATTTCCCTGAGATTTTGTGAGCCTTTCCACGGACAAAATGAGGGTGATTCATGACATAGTAGGTCTGCTATAAAGTCTGCTATTGAACGTTCAGGCGATTTATTTGTACCATCTCAACTTATTCCTATTTTTAAATTAGCTTGTAAAAACAACCTTCCTTGTCAATCCACTTCAGTATGAAGATTTGATCGATTTTAAAGAAATTTCTAAGATATTGAGAGTAGGCCTATTGTTAAACAGAAAAGATTCAACAGGCGAGAAAATAAACTGGTTGCGTATGATGAAAATTCATGTTCCCAAAATTTTGCCAGATACAATTTATTTTAAGAACAGCCACCTTGTGATGAATATTGGCATTTTAACATTGGAAAGCTAAAGTCAATAAAGAATATTGAACCCAAAAAATTAAATTTAGTGCCTGCATAAATTACAAACGGTAAGTACAAAGATTTGTTATCTTTATGTAATGCAGTGTCACCCGTCGCCAAGTTAGAAGAACACAAGAACTTTTAAAGAAATTTACCTCATTCAAATTAGAACAAAGAATTTAATGCCTTTTATAAATCTTTAAAACTAATATCATTCAGCTTATAAATATTACGTTTATGCCAATGTAGTTACTTTCTGTTTCCAGGCATTGCCAACAAAACATTTTGTTATCGTTTGTAATGGAGTAGGCCTACTAAATAAAATTTTAGTTTTTGATTACTAATAATAACGTAATATATTATTATTTTAGGTTTCTGTGTTTTTTTACGTACGTATTTTGTATATTTTGCTACGTAGTTACTAAACAGCTTTCAGGTAACCCTATAGTGTTACTGTAAGTGTCATTGTCCAGTAATAATAATTTTTTAAATTTTTTGCATCAGCTTATGATGTCATTATTTTTCTAAAAAGTAACATTCATCAATGAAATTAGTTAATGCTTAGTAGTTTCGTAGTATTATTTTCAAGTTATTGGTATGTTTTTTTTAGAAAATAGGAACTACATACAAAAAAAATTTTTTTTGTACTTATTTTGTTATGCATTGTATTAACAAATTTTCTTAAATTTGTATTTTTTTGTAATAAATTAGCTAGTTGTCTGTATTAATGTAGAATTTATACTAAAAAGAGTAATCATGTGTTTATTAGTAGTAATTTTCTATCAGGATACTTTTATCTATAGAGATACGTCATTTGTTTATATTACATAATACGTTGCCGTGAATCACGTACTGTCGTAACTCGACAAATTTATACATTATTGATAAAAATCAATAACTTACATTAATATCATATAAGTAATAAAAAAATACAGTCTTTTGTTGATTATTTAAAGCAATAATTACGGTTTTATTGTAAATAATTGCTGAGATGTAGAGTGGAGAACTAAACGCAAAACTTTAAACGGCTCTCCTAGAAAAACATGATTTTTGAGATACGACGGTTTGTGATGCAGCCGACGAAAAGGCTGGTTTGAACCTGTAGAGGTTTTACTAAGTAAAACAAGGAGTGAGGTGGTTTGCCATTGCCTTCCTCACTGAGTGGAAAAGTACGCTTATCAGCATGCCGGGCCCTCTGAAAAGCACATATTATCCACTCTGTAAATGACACCTTCACTTCATTCACCACAGGGTCTGGCTGTATAATGAAATTCATTACTTTCAGAGGAGACAATTCTGATTAGTGTCTTTTACACCTCTACCTCTTCTGTTTTTAAATGATTCAGTCATTTAATTGGCTGACCATGTGATAAGAAACAGAACTATTTATTTTAGCCCTGCTAAAAATTATTACTACTAGTAATAATTGACCACAATTATTACTAATGTTAGGATTATTGTTAATTACTTGCATTGGCAAAAGAAAGTTGTGTGAGTGTTTCACACTAGATTTTTAAGTTTATACTTACGTTTTATATGTTGGAAATATCAGGAGACCTGTTGGTACAACGGTTATCTTTAAATGCAAGATTCGGAAATGTGTGTGTGTTATTACCCTATCAGTGGTTCCATACAGCAATGAGCAGTAGCATGCCATAAATATGTAAACAATACTTCCCCTTTCCTATATATTTCTACAGGGCAAGAGAAAGTAAAAATCATGTAAAATGATTTCCTAAAGAAATCAGTGATTTTTAATTGATTGTTATCTGTCAATATGAGAGGGGTTGGAAACGAGATAAAGTGAGTATTAAACAGAGAACGAATAAGAGTGAGTGAATGAGTGAGTGAGTGAGTGAGTGAGAGAGAGCGAGAGAGAGACAGCGTGAGAGAGTGAGGGAGAGAAGTGCCAGATTAATGTAATTAAAAACACTTGAGGTGTATAAAGTGATGTTGGATCCCGATGCGCGATTGACATTCCAAAGTTAATTGACAGTCTCTCCGCTAGAGGATGCTCTCTACTATCAACAATTTCTCTCTAGGGGGAAATTCTACCAAACAACCCCCCCCCCCACAACTACCTCATCATAATAAACCAAAATCATCCGGCTTATTTTTCGCTTAAATTTAAATATTTTAAAAGAAAATTTATGCTCTTTAAATTTAAATTTTATTCAATATTTCATGATGACTTCTTTTTTGTTCTTCAAGGCTTAGGGAGTCGTTTGTTCCGGACCACAAACTTGAAACTCTTAGTTTATATCCACGTTTTTCGAGGTCGTCTCACATCTCTCTGTCCAATCGGTGCATAACTGTGTACATGAAGGGGTATTCTGTGGTTTTCCCCTCCATCGCCCTCGATACCCCTCAATCTTTTCATTGAGCTCCTTCCTTATGTCCATATTTCGCACTCTATCCAATCTTGAGAATCCCTTAACTCTTCGCAGGAATCTCATCTCCGCTGCTTTGATCCTTTGTACAGCTACGCCCGTCTAACAACCGACCTGAATAACCAATACAAACTAGGGGAAAGAAAGGAGTAGAGGGATATTTCATGACTGCAGTTTCTTGCGTTCCTGAAATAATTGTCACTGCCCGCTACTAACACATTCTGCCAAAAGAGTATAACAAAAACAAAAGGAATGCATGAATGCAACATATTTGCGATAAGTATATCACAAGAACGTGCGCGCGTAGGGTCCGTACTGTTTCTTTTCAATTAATTCTTGGAAATAGATAGATATAGATAGATTGATAAATAGAGAGAGAAAAAGGGAGGAGGGATAGTGTGAGAGGGGGAGAGGAGATAGATAGATAGAGAGAGTGAGGGGGAGGGAGAGAGAGCGAGATAGAGGGACGGAGAAAGAGAGAAAGGGCGGGAGAGGAGGAGAGAAAGAGGGGGAGGGAGAGAGAGGAGGAAAGAATGAGGGCGAGGGGAGAGAGCGAGATAGAGGGACGGATGGAGAGAGAAGAGCGGGAGAGGGAGGGAGAGGATGATAGAAAGAGGGGGAGGGAGAGAGCGAGATAGAGGGACGGAGCGAGGGAGAAGAGAGGAGGGGGAGGGAGAAGGGAGGGAGAAAGAGAGCGAGAGAGAGGGAGGGAGAAGAGCGGGGGAGAGAGGGGGTGGGGAAGGGAGGGAGAGAGAGAGTACATCGAGACGCGATAAATGTTTTTTATTTATGGCAGTACACTAAAGGTATGACATTGCAGATCCCGGTTGTTATGTGGGCGTACCAATACATTAATCTTGTTGGTCACCCATGCTCCACTCCCGTACATTATTGTCGGAGTTGCCACCATCTTGTACAGTGCTTTTGGCGAAACGGTACAGTCACTTGAGTCACGAGTTTGTCCTTGTTTGCAACGAGGGGTAAAGAAGGAAAAGTATCAGTGCGCATGCGCGACTGCTTTAATTTCAGTACGACAAACACAACAACTTATACTATACCCAGAGCATATACAGTATATCGCGGAACCTTTTGTAGGTTAACTATACGAATATAACTGTTTTTTTTACCGTAAAACAGAAATGTTAGTTTTTGGATAACGTGGGCAGACTATTCACAGTGCTGAACGAAATCTAATATGCAGTGTAATGAATTGCTGTGAAGTTGAAGCTAAACAAAAATGCGTTTTCCTGCCTCTTAACAAAAGCCATGAGTGAGTAGCTAACTGCTGTGATGTTTCTCTTTCCACAATTCGAAACGTAAAGAAGGAAATTAAAGACGTGAAGAAGCTATTCTTCAACAGTTTTGTTGATACTTGGTAAAAAAAGGAAACGGTTAGGTAGATACTAGTGAGACTGATAATGAAGACGTCGGTGACAGTGATAGTAAAGAAGGCGATTCATTCGTAGAAAATTTTGTTCCAATGGAATAAGGTAGCTGGTAGTTACAGTAAATCAAACATTTCGACTATCGGTTTCATAATCATAGACACGCGAGTTTGAACCCAAAGCATCTCCAAAACTATCAGTCGAATTTCAATATACTTTACAACAAAATTTAGCTCATTTTAGTCTGCGTTCACCTATAATAGTTTTGTATTTTTTGCCATATCGAGGCAAATTTATATTTTGTATAAATTGCCATATCGAGGTTGTAAGACAAAAAGACCCGGTTTTCTTGATACCGCAACAAATTTCATGCGTTTAGAGGCGTGTAACTCGATAAGTATTTGACCGAAAAGTTTGAAATTTTAACACAACATAGACAATTATATTCTTACAGCGTGTACGAAATTTCAAAATCGTAAGTTATTTAAATTTTGATTTATTAACAATATTCTGAACCCTTGCTATCTCGGTAACCGCTCGATCGTTCGGCACGGGCAAACTATCGTTTTATTCAGCGTTAAAAAACTTAGTATAGATATATTAATAGTATGAAATATTGATTGGCCAATGTTGTGGTAGAATTTTTAGAATTTTGAAAAATAGACTGGGTAATGCGGGGGGTGGGTGTTAGGCCTACTATCGATTTTGCTTGAATCTGACTGTCTACCTGAATTGACAATGTAGTCTGTCAATTCAGGTAGATAAGTTGTCACACGCGCACATTCACGCACACACACGAATCGCTAAAAAAACATATTTTTGGCTTCAAAGGGCAACGCAAGTTAAAAAAAAAACATTTTTTTTACTACAATAGCACTGGTATATTTTGAGTTGTAAGTTGTCACACGCGCACATTCACGCATACACACGAATCGCTAAAAAAAATATTTTTGGCTTCAGGGGGCAACGAAAATTAAAAAAAAAACGATAAAAACATGTTTTCTGGGCTCAGGTGGCCTGAAAACTTGTATTTCATTACTTTCCTTACTTTTATTTCTTATAGGTAAAGAAAAAATATGTCCGTATAATCGTATTTTTTGTTATAAGTGTTTATAAAAATATGAAGTTGTGGAAAATGAAATGTATGATAAAAAATGAAGTTTATTGGCTATAAAGTACTTGAAGGGCCTTGGCCAACGTAGCTATGCTACATTTCAATTACAAAAGTAATATGTTGTGTTTGTTTCCGCTAGAAGAGCATGACGCTGTCTTTGACATTGCTTCGTAGAATTTAGAAACCTTACATTTTCTTATTCTACGACGATACATGAACTACTGTAAAATTGTAAATTAAAACAAAGAAAATCTTTTATACCGGGTGTTTCAAAACGCTTTAACTAGCTTTATTTTCGTATTCTACAGAGTGGCTCATATGTCGGTTTCCCTAATATTCACGGAAATCGGAAGAAAGGTTAATGGAATAAGAAACCTATAGATTAAAAAAAAAAACAAATTTGTTACAGTTCAGCTGTTCTTAGTTTGCTCCTACTGTCAACAAACAAAAGCCACCTACTACAGGGTGCACGCTAGAGTCTGCGACTTTACAGATGTCGTATTCCTATTAAGTTAACTATTTTTTAAATTATGAGTACTTAAAGTACTAAAAAAATCAGTCAAGATATGATGTAGGCCTAACAATTTCATTTGGAAAAATACTTTTAAAAGTACTTTGTATTTAAATATTTTTTATTAAATACTTTATTTAAGTATTTTGTTGTTACTTTTTAATCAGCGTGTACACATTTTGATTTAATGCGCATGATCAGTGACGTCATTATTTGTTTACATTAGGAGCAAACTAAGAGAGGCTGTACTTTATATGAACTGTAGGTATAGTATTCAGATGAAATAATGTCCCCTAGCCGTGGGAGTGAGAGAATGCATAACCCTCGCACTCGCACAAGCCATACGCGCTGTTCCAATAACATTGTCGTATAATTTTACTCATTGTTGTGAGCAAGCGTTTATGGATGCAGTAAACTAACAAGCAAGATAACGACTGTAGTATGTTTTCAGATTTGGATTATAACGGTAGAGACCTTTTAGCGCATGCGTAGTTATGCCACATATCTCCCTCTCACTCGCTCGGCTACGGGACATTAGTTCGTCTGATACCTATACATATTATATTACCTTGAAAATGTTATATCAGGTGTTAAAAATGTCCACCATGATTCTGTATACACTTTATACACCGATATACTTTATACACTCAATCTGTTAGTTGCAGGGCTAAAATAAATAGTTGTGTTTCTTATCACGTGGTCAGCCAATTTAATGACTGAATCATTTAAGAACAGAAGAGGTAGAGGTGTACTGTGACACTAATCACAGTTATCTCCTCGGAAAGTAATGAATTTCATTATACAACCAGACCCTGTGGTGAATGAAGTAAAGGTGTTACTTACAGAGTGGAAAATATTTGCTTTTCAGATGGCCCGGCATGCTGATAAGCTTACTTCCTCTGATTGTAATGAATTTCATTATACAGTTGGACCCTGTGGTGAATGAAGTGAAGGTGTCATTTGCAGAGTGGAAAATATGTGCTTTTCAGATGGCCCGGCATGCTGATAAGCGTAGTTTTCCACTCAGTGAGGAAGGCATTGGTAAACCACCTTACTCCTCAGTTTAGCTGATGACCTTAACAACAACAACACAGACTTAAAACTGATTCACAAATTTTCAACAGTAAAATTTTATCGTCATTTACATAGTGAAATGCAATTTCAATTGAACTTTTTGGTTCATGCAGGTTTTGTGGTTGGAGAATACACTAGTTCCTTTACAGTGCCCCACAGTAAAAAAACACATGGCGTTAGCAGTACTTTTGTGACGCTTCCACCACAATTAAAGCATTAAAGCATTAAATTTCAATAAAAAATTTCAATCCTTTCATGTAATACAATGATTTTCCTGTTGTCATTTTGGTCATCAGCCGAAAGGCTGGTTTGAACCTCTAGAGGAGGTTTTATTAAGTAAAACCGAGGAGTGAGGTGGTTTACTATTGCCACAACTCACTGAGTTGAAAGAGTATGCTTATCAGCATACCCAGCCTTCCAAAAAGCACCCTTTTTCCACTTTGCAAATGACACCTTCACTTCATTTAACACAGGGTCTGGCTTTATAGTCAAATTAATTACTCTCAGAGGAGATAACTCTGATTAGTGTCTTTTACACCTCTACCTCTTCTGTTTTTTAATGATTCAGTCATATAATTGACTGACCACGTGATAAGAAACAGAACTATTGTTTATAGCCCTGAAACCAACAGATCGAGTGCAATTAATTTAACACTCCACCTGCCCGTATGGGGATACCGTATTTTACTCGTATATTTTCCTGAAAAATACAAAATGGTGGATAGAATGACAACAAAGTAACACTCAGCAATTTTCATATGAAATATTTTGTTTGTTTGAAGCGCGAGCTAAGCCGTTTTGAAACACCCGGTATATCGTAGTACTTTTTTATTATTACAAGAAACTGCAATGTTCTTTAATTTATGAGTAGTCTACGCTTTTGCCTTAAAATAATATAAAGCTGTAATTTAAAAGAAAAGCAATTTCACAAAGAGAGAAAAGGTTATAATCCTCTTCAAAGTTTTTAGATTTTATTTTTATACAACCTTGTTGAAAATAAATCTGTAGTTATTATAAGAAGTTAATCGAACCGTTTTCGAAGAAGAAAATAGATTTCTAAATTTTTAAATGGAGTTTACTCCAATTAAGGGAATTTTCACTAGTCAGATTATTGTAACAACTTTTCCAGATTATTTTAAGTATCTCGCTATAAGAACTAATTACAATTTTTAGTAATTAATAATTAACTTGTAATTAACCTGTAATTGGATATCATTATAAGAAATCTAGGAACCCCAGACAGGGAAGCCGATATTATAAAGGACGCTCTAACGGGGACTTTCTCCAAGGTCAAACTAAGACAGGAAATCTCAAAACCATTCGAGATTAAAACGGGAGTGAGACAGGGGGACGGACTCTCCCCTATACTCTTCAACTGCGTGCTGGAACAAATAGTTAGGGACTGGAGAAAGCGGATGCGGGAGGCGGCAATAGAGCCAATATATCTAGGATATAAGAAACAGGGACTCACAATAGATTGCCTGGCTTTCGCGGACGACTTCGCCATAATAACTGACACTCTGGAGGAGGCAGCACAGGCGGTTAACCTACTGGAGGAAGTGGCCAATACAGTGGGTTTATATATATCGGCAGAAAAAACAAAGTTCATCACAAGCCACAAAACACAAGAGGACATCGAGACTAACATAGGAACATTGCAACAGGTCGAATCGTTTAAGTATCTGGGAGAACACATCCACACAAACGGTCTGGATAAGCCCGGGATAGAGGAAAGAATACGGAAGATGTGGAACGCATTTAGGACAACACGAAGCGTATACAGCAAGAAGTGCATCTCCAAAAATGCTAAGAAGCGACACTATCACACGGTAGTCCAACCCGAAGCACTGTACGCCAGTGAAACGCTGCTTCTCAATAGGGGCCTCAGGAAGATTGAGGGATTGGACAGGAAGATAATACGGAAGATAAAGGGGGGCAGGATGACCACGGAGGGATGGAGACTGCAGCACAACCAAGACGTGTATAAATTCTCAGAGAGCATAGTCTCACGGATGAGGAAGCGCAGACTGCTATTCTTTGGGCATCTCAGCAGGATGAGTGGCGATAGATTGGTCAAACAGGTATTCGACTTTGTGAACCGGGGAAAGAAGAACTACACATGGGCCAAGGAAACTAAACTGGATCTGGAACAGATAGGATTAACACCGCGGGACACACAGGACAGAGAGCACTATAGAGCAGTGATAAGGGAATCTGGGGCGATCGAGAGCAGGAGGATGCGCCGGGGAAATGGCGGCGAATGGTCAGAGGAAAGGAGACACCAACAAAGCGCGAGAATGAAGGCGTTATGGGCCGAACGCAAGGGAAGCTGGCAAATACAGTAGGCCAGAGGAACAACTTGGTAACGTGATCCATAGCAGGTCAATTCGTGAACAAAAAAAAATTAACTTGTAACAAGAAGTGGTGTGTTAAATTGTTTCCACTCGATCTGCTAGTTCCAGGGCTAGTGAAAATAGTTGTGGTTCTTAACACATGGTCACCCAATTGAATAACTGCATTTAATAAACAAAGCAGCAAAGAACCATTTAACAACAAAACAGGTACAGTATTCAGATGAATTGAAGTCCCCTAGCCGTGGAATGCATAACGCTCTCACTCGCACAACCCATATGCGCCGTTCCAATAACTTTTGTCGTATAATTTTACTTATTGTTGTTAGCAAGCGTTTATGCATGCAGTAAACTAACGACCAAGATAACGACTGTAATATGTTTTCAGATTTGGATTATAACGGTAAAGACCTTTGGGCGCATGCGTAGTTATGCCACATATCTCCCTCTCACTCGCTCGGCTATGGGACATCAATTCATCTGATACTTATACACGTGAGACATCTGGAAATCAGCGGAATCACCCTCTTCTACAGTAAATCAATCCTGTCCCGATCTCATAAAGTAGCCACTCTAATTTCCTGAGCTGGTGTTGAAAGAGATGAATGAAAGTGAGAGAGTGAGTGTTGGTCAGTGACAGCGAGAGGGAAATTAGGCTACGGTTCCCTTCCACGCCCCGCTGATTTTTCTCTTGTAGTATTATATAAACAGTTCCGAGGGTGGTGGAGGGTTGTTTGCTGATGTCGGATCAAGTGGCCAGGCGGCGAGTTTTTGGTTGGTACGGGGTTGCAGTCTCTTTGGGATTGGACGAGGACGCCTCAATTGAGTCCAAAATTACTTCCCCCATCGTGAGGGGGTGAACATGAGTTTTTCTCGCCGCTTCGGATAAAGAAAAACCTTTATTCACGGAAAAATCCTTTTTAAAAATAAAAAATGTATTAGGCTTATGTGATATTGCGTTTGTTCTAAAATTAATTAATTAACACTATTTGTGGTACTATAAATACCGAAAAAATATTTCATGACGCTCTACAGAGCCTGGTTTAGCGTCAATTAGAGATTTTCTGTATGTTTAAGTTCTGCAAAGGTTGATTTTCATTTTGCGTCATTCATTCAATATTAACCCATTAACGCCGAAATTTTTTTTTTCACCCGATCTTTTTAATTTTTGTGTATATGACAATACACATATAGGACATATTATCTGTGAAATATTATTAAATTAACTGGAGCCAAACGTGAGATATGGGGTGTGATCATATGGACACGCTAGGCGCTTGTGGGGTCGGAAAATTGATACTTTTAGATTATAGTATCGCATTAGGTTCTGTGTAAAATAAACCTCAAAATAACAATTTTAAATGTATTTTTTTGTACAAATGCGTTACTTACTTATAATACAATACATATTAGTAGTCTATTTATAAAACATTTTTTTTATCAAATAATATTTAGGTATAATTTTATAACAAATAGTCTGTTTATCCTATAACAAACAGATTAGAAGAAACAAATGTTTAAATTCGTTGAAAAACATATACGTGTATAAAACTACTATAAACAAATAAAAAAATGTAAGAAATACGTAATATAAAGTATAAAATAAAAGTGCAAAATATTTATAAAAATATAAAAATAACATAAACACAGGTGAATATTGCAAAATTGTTAATAAAACGATTAGTGTAAGAGTTATAAAATATTAAAAAGTTCCGTAGTTACATGAATAACTTATCTACTGTGAAATAAAATAAAACTATTTACACATAATCCGACATTACATTTAACGCACTCCGTTCTTACAGTACTTGTACAGGACCCAGCACAGCGACGTCTATTGCATGGTTTTACGAGATGCCCAAGCCCATCTAATCTTATGTCACCACTTACCCTACAGTTCATTTTACTGAATTTTGAAATTGATGGACGTCCTGGCCCCATTGATAACTGTCTGTACTTTGTTAAATATGTGATGACTATTTCCCGTAGCTCTTGGTGGTAAACCTTCATCACTCCAATTCAAAACTTCTCGTTTAATTTTTTTTCTTGGATTTGCTAGACATACTCGTATTTTATTGCTTTAATTATTAGGCACGGCATTATCGTTATCATTTACAGACTTATCTATATTCTGAGCAGAATCAGTCACTACTACTTCCACATTACTTGCTAACTGCCTACCAGTCAAGTTATCTAAATATCCGCCGCCATCTTCGTCACCAGAATCCTCATCAGTGTCAACATTGATTGAAGGTGGTTCAATGAAAATACTGTCAACATGCCCAATATCATCGGATTCAAGCCAATCAACCGCTTCTTGCAGAGTTAAGCCCCTAAAAGTTATAAAAGAACAGTAATTACTTCTTATGAACGGTATAAGGTATTTGACCCAGCAAGTGCCTAGCGTGTCCATATGATCACAGTGACATATAATGCGGAATAAATTCATTTACGAAGAAAATAATAAAGGCATATCATTATACAAAACAACAGTGGTATGTGTACATTACATATTACTGCATAACAGAAATATAAAGTCATCAATAAGGAAATAATAAATATTTTCGTCAGTCGGCAGTCGCTGAATGCCGCCGCATCATACTTGCTATGGAAATCGTTGTCCATTGTGCCTTACTCAAATCAGCTAAAGACACGTTATGAAAGGGAAACATTCGCCAGGACACCTACACGTACATTAGCACCCGTACCAACATTAAAAACCGAAATGTTCGGCAAGAAAACTTATAGAAGATGAAAGCGTCCGCCCGTGATCATACGATCACGCACGGCGTTAATGGGTTAAAATTATGTTATGATTTTCATTTTACATTTTAATATAGTCCATTTGAAATAGCATGATAGTATTACTTTAATGGAATAAAGGACAGAAGGAATTTTTTTATGTGTTCATGCGTCAGTGCTACCATTTAAAATAATAAGAATAATTAAAAGGGAAATTTTACTTTTGGAAAGGGACTTTTTATTCTGAAAAGTTACCACCATTCACACACTTACTATCGCCGGCCGCGTTGGCGATGTTGGTAACGTGCTCGCCTCTCATCACTCGGTCTTGGGTTCGAATCCCACTCGGGCATGGCATTTTTCATACGTTACAAAAAATTCATTTCATCCTTCACCGTCTGCATTAGCAGCAATTTGCAAAACAGTCGGACGTAAAACAAAAAAAGGACACCTACTATCATGCTATTTTGAATGGACTGTAATATATTTTAATTTACATTGCCAGGAGAAAGTTGTGTGAGTGTTTAACACCATATTTTGTATTTTAGTAACCTTATATTGGGAAAAACAACTTTTATAAAATACAAAATGTGAGATATTGCGTTTGTTAGTTAAGTAATAACAGAACCCTCTTTGTTGGATAGATACCGAAAGATATTTCATTGTGTTGTATCGTTTGCACGGTGCTCGTTGTGATGGGTTGCCATTATCCTTTCACAAAAAGTGGACCCTTCCACGGACTTAGCTCAGTATAGCCTACATCAGATAAGAGAATATAAAAAGTTACCTCGCCTATAAAATTAATAAATATAGCCACTTACCGCACTTACAAGTAACCAACGCTACAGCTATACCTACACTACTCTCTCTCTCTCTCTCTCTCTCTCTCTCTCTATATATATATATATATATATATATATATATATATATATTTTATTTAAAAGTTTATTTAACAGCTCTTTTATTTTTTATCTAAACTAGAATATTAAACCAACGAATTTCAATAAATATATTGGTAATTGGTTGAGTGTCAAATTATTTACACTCAATCTGTTCGTTGCAGGGCTAAAATAAATAGTTCTGTTTCTTATCACATGGTCAGCCAATTAAATGACTGAATCATTTAAGAACAGAAGAGGTAGAGGTGTAAAAGACACTAGTCAGAGTTATCTCCTCTGAAAGTAATGAATTTCATTGTACAGCCAGACCCTGTGGTGAATGAAGTGAAGGTGTCATTTACAAAGTGGAAAATATGTGCTTTTCAGAGGGCCCGGCATGCTGATAAGTGTACTTTTCCACTCAGTGAGTAAGGCAATGGTAAACCACCTCACTCTTCGTTTTACTTAGTAAAACCTCTAGAGGTTCAAACCAGCTTTTCGGCTGTTGACCTAACATTATTGGTAATATTGATTTTTACTTTCTCTTGCCCTGTACGTATAAATAACGGGTGTTTAATTAAGGACGCAACCCTGATTATAAGAAGATAGTAATAAATCGGTAAATTTTCTCTCCCTCAATCGGTATTTTGGCAACAGTGTACTCAAGGTCAACTACTTAAGACAGTTAAAATTTTTCAGTCAAGCATTAGTGTGGTGACAGCAGTCGTTTCGTTATATTGTGTCAGCATTGGTTTTTTCCAAGGAAGAACCGGGTGTTTATTTAAGGACGCAACCCTGATTATAAGAAGATAGAAGTAATACATCGGTAAATTTTCTCTCCCCCAATCGGTATGTTGGAAACAGTGTATTCAAGGCCAACTCCTAATATAGTTAAAATGTTCCAGTCAAGAATTAGTGTGGTGACACCAATCGTTTCGTTATATTGTGTCAGCAATGGTTTTTTCCATAGAAGAACGCGTGTTTATTGTAGAGACTTACACAGCGAATAAATCTTACAAATGTGTGCAAGATAAGTTTCAGTTGAAATTTCCCTTACTGCTGTTCCGAATAAATTGTCAATATTGCGTTTGATTAGTAAATTCCGGAGAACTGGGAGTGTACTCAATGAGAAACCACCTCGCCAGCCAAAGTTAACTAAAAAGTTAACTAAAGTTAACAAAGTTAACTGCGGAAGTTCTCGAAGATTTGAAAAATCGCTTAGAAGATTATCATCGCAAGCTGGGCTAACATTACTACGAAAAAGTTTCATGCATCCTTATCGCGTTGGCATTGCATTTGTAAGATTTACTCGCTATGTAAGTCTCTACAATAAACACGCGTTCGTCCTTGGAAAAAGCCATTGCTGACACAATATAACGAAACTACTGCTCGCACTCCTAATGCAAGACAAAAAATTTTCATTTTTCTGTTTATTCATGAATTGGCTGTTATTTCTCATTATCTTCCTTGTGCCAGACTATCATAACTCTAAAGAGACTATAATTGTTTATTTTGAACATTGTGATAGTAAATTTTTCTAAAAATGTTCTCTCATCACATGCAAGACTAGCACAACTTCAGTTAATATAGTCTTGCACATGACGGGTAACATTTCTGTCATTCAAGACTATCGTAAGTCGATATACGATAGTCTAGCATTGAATAATATTCTTTGAAACGTTTAGAAGCATAGTGGAAGACAATCGCAACTCGGCAAACACAATGCCCTCTATACTAAAAACGAAAGATTTAGGCACTGTTTTTACGTGTTAGAATAAATTAATAAAAGTAGTTTATTCTCTATACCTACTATTTATTTACTGCAGTATTATTATTAATATAAATAGAATAATTCTATTATTCTACAATTATTGTAGTACACCAGGTATTCCGATGAGATAATCATGATATATAAATAAAAATTAATTAGCCCTACATAAAAGTTAATAAAAACAATGGGGAAATAATCACAACCAAATCGAATAACTCTTAAGAATATAATTACCAAACTAAACTTTACATCCAATATTCTTTTCAAGCCTAAACGCCAACAGACGAACCAACAGCCCTACTTGTTGGCTATTATCAATTGTTTTGTTCTCTGTTATAATATTTTTGATTATTTTATAATACTTTAAATCTATGAACTCATTATTGTATGCAGTAATAAACGTACATAATAAAGAAATTGTAGCATATAGAAGCATAGAAGACAATAAATTATTGATGTAGAGAAAACTTATCATGTCTGGGCGACCGGAAAATAAGAAACAGCCTTCCGTACTTTATTTTCATTTTGATACTTTTTTCCTGATGGTTCTTGGGCGACTACCAATAAAGAGAAAGCAGAAATGCTTACTCAGCACTTGCATAACACATTCCAACCGCACAACATACAACACGAAGATCATTCAAACATAGAAAATTTCGTTAATGGTCCTCTGCAACTTAGCCTTCCTCCAAAGCCAGTTTCCCCCGGGGAACTCTTCCAAGCAATTCACGATCTGCCATTAGGTTAAGCCCCGGGATATGATCTTACTACTTCATTACTTTTTTGCCATCTTCCTAGGAAAGCCATTATACTCTTGACTCACATCTATAATTCCATACTCCGAGTCACTCACTTCCCTATTCAGTGGAAGTACTCTATCATAATTCATTCCTTAAAACCAGACAAGCTACCTCACCAACTAACTGCTTACAGACCAATTAGCTTACTCTCTATTCTCTCTAAACTACTTAAGAAACTCCTACCACGCCTATCCTGATCATCATTCCTGATCATCAGTTCGGATTTCATTTATCTCATTCCACACTTCAGCGATGTCACCGCATTATTGATATAATCTCTTCAGCTCTTGAACAGTCAATACTGTTCAGCCGTGTTTCTTTATGTAGCTCAAGCTTTTGATCGGGTCTGGCATGATGGACTCCTATACAAATTTAAACTAATACTTCCAGATAGCCTATACCCAGTAAAAAAGTATTTTCTAGTGGAACGTTACCGTAGGGTATGAAACAAAATGTAATTTACATCTTGTTTTAATTTTCGTACAAAATATGAAGTCTAAAGGTAATAAAATATTTATACGTGCAGTAGTTCTGTACAACCAAATACGATAAGCTAATTTGTAAACATGAAAATAGAACAGGTCAAAATTTTTCACTTTTTAATTTGAATTCGTTTTTCATTTTTTGAGCGTAAAGGGCGAAGTAAACTTTAAAATAAGGTATAAGTTTCTCAGTCAATAGGAGCAGTAAGAGAGAAGAAATTCCTATACTGTATTTTCATTTTACAATCCTATTTACGATGTATGAAATGTATTGATTCACTGTTTTGTTTCAATGCGAGACTATTGCATATGCAATTTTAATGACAATTTTTGTTTAAAAAGGAAAATTGACCAATTAACTTACATTCTGACGGTAAAAGAAATAATATCCCCAAATTTCATGTATGTAACTTGAGCAAAAAGTTAGAATCAATTAAAATTGGATTGTTGTTTTCTCAAAATATAGGTTTTTTGACTTAGGATAGTCTTGCATTAGGGGTTCGATGTATTAATTCACTGTTTTGTTTCAATGCAAGACTAACACATATGCAATTTTAATGACAATTTCTGTAAAAAAAGCAAAATTGACTAGTTCACTTATATTCTTGGGGTATAAGAAATAATGTCCCAAAATTTCATATCTGTAACTTATTTGAGGGAAAAGTTAGAATCATTTAAAGTTTTGGATAAAACTTTGATTGCTGTTTTCTCAAAATATAGGTTTTTTGACTTGTGATAGTCTTGCACTAAGGCTGCGTGCTGTCACCACACTAATGCTTGACTGGAACATTTTAACTGTCTTAGGTAAAATTGGCCTTGAGTACATACCGATTGGGGGACAGAAAATTTACCCATGTATTACTTCTATCTTCTTATACTCAGGGTTGCGTCCTTAATAAAACACCCGTTAATAAGAAGAAAAGTTTTGTTTTTACTTCGAGTTTTCCAAATCTAGTTTTTACAACATAACGTTTCCAGGATCCCTGAATCAAAAACAACATGATTTTAGCGATTGGTGTGTGTGTGTGTGTGTGTGTGTGTGTGTGAAAAATATTTCAAAAACGGAATATCGTAAAAAGTTAAGAACTTAGAACTTAAGTTAGGTACCATATGAAGAACCGGTACGAACACTTTCATCAAAATCGGTCAACCAGAAGTAGTATTTTATTCGTGTAAATTTTCACTAATTTGCATTTTTTTAAAAATGAATTCTACGATTTTTAAAAAATAGCTGTATTTACTACATTGTTTTAGGCTTTTAAAATTTTTTTTAAGATTGCGGCCTTAATTTGCTTTTTAGGGCAAAATTGTGTATTATCAAAGTTGTAAAACATTTAAAAACTTACAACGTTTATTTTAAATATTTTTTCACAATGCGTAGTTTTACGGTAATTAGTGATATTCTATTAGCTTCTTAAAAATCTGTGAAAATTGTATTTTTAAGATTGCGGCCTTACTATGCATTTAAGAGAAAAGTGTATGAATAAAAATTATACGTCGGCCGCATTGGCGTAGTTGGTAACGTGCTCGCCTCTCATCATGCGGTCTTGGGTTCGAATCCCACTCAGGCATGGCATATTTTCATACGTTACAAAAAATTCATTTCATCCTTCACAGTATAGTCAATCCAATCACAAGATAGCCTTTTGCGTATGTATGGGCTGTGAAAAAGGAAATGAAAAATTTGCAGTGCTGCCAACCTCAACAGTGAGACACTACTCGTACATTTCACTACCGTGCAGTTTCTAGATACATTTTGATAGCTGTTGTTTATTCCGAGAAAATGTTTTCTTCATAAACCTTATAAGAAATAAATGTGACCTGTAATATTGCCTACAGCTTAATTATATGACTAGGAATGTTTGATTTACTATAATTACAAATGAATCCCCTTCTTTACTATTGTTTTCATTATCAGTCCCTGTAGTATCTACCTAACCATTTTCTTTTTTTACCAGGTGTCAACAAAACTGTTGAAGAATAGCTTATTCACGTCCTTAATTTCCTTCTCTATTTTTCGAATTGTGGAAAGAGAAACATGACAGTAGTTAGCCGCTCACTCACGGCTTTTGTTAAAAGGCACGGACAGGCATTTTTGTTTAGCTTCAACTTCACAACATTTTATTACATTGGGTTCAGCACTGTGAATAGTTCGACCACGTTTTCGAGAAACCTACATTTGTGTTTACGGTAACAAACAGTTATATTCGAACAGTTAACCTACAAAAGGTTCCGCGATATACAGTATATGCTCTGGTTGTAGTATAAGTTGTTGTGTTGGTTGTACTGAAATTAAAGCAGTCGCGCATGCGCACTGATGGTTTCCCCCCTTTACCCCTCGTTACAAACAAGGGGAAACTCGTAACTCAAGTAACTATACAACCGAACGTCGTCGCAAATGATCATTGTAGTTGAACTCTGGTTAAATAAACAAAGAAAAAAATAAGTTATAGAAAATAAAAAAAACTTAGAAATTTTGTTTTAAGCACTTTATTTTACAGAATCTAGTTTATAGGCAATTACTGATTTTCCGTATTTTTAAGTTGTAAAGGAGTGGATTTTAATTTTGCGTCATTAATTCAAGATTAAAGTTAGGTAATTTTTCATTTAACACTGTTTGTTGTTTAGGTGATCGCCCGGAAGACTGAATTGAACCTCTAGAGGTTTTACCAAGTAAAACGAGGAGTGAGGTGGTTTACCATGATTTCCTCACTGAGTTGTAAAAAAGTCTATGCTTATCAGCACACCAGGCCCTCTGAAAAGTATCTACTTTCCACTTTGTAAATGACACGTTCACTTCATTCACCACAGGGTCCAACTGTATTATGAAATAGGAGATAACTGAGACTAGTGGCACAGTACACGTGTACCTGATCTGTTGTTAAATGCTTCACTAATTTAATTGGGTGATCATGTGATAAGAAACAGAACTATTTATTTTAGCCCTGCAACAAACAGATTGAGTGTAAATAATTTAACACCCTATCTGCCTTTTATCCGCAATATTTTATTACTAAGTTGTTGTTGTTTAGGTGATCAGCTGAAAGGTTGGTTTGAACCTGTAGATGTTTTACTAAGTAAAAGGAGGAGTCAGGTGGTTTACCATTGCCACAACTCACTGAATGGAAAAGTATGCTTATCAGCATACCGGGCCCACTCTCCAAATGACACCTTCACTTCATTCAACACAGGGTCTGGCCGTACAATGACGAAATTCATTACTTTCAGAGGAGGTAACTCTTGACTAGTGTCTTTTACACCTCTACCTCTTCTGTTCTTAAATGATTTAGAAATTTAATTGGCTGACCATGTGATAAGGAACACAACTATTTATTTTAGCCCTGCAACTATCAGATTGAGTGTAAATAATCTGACACTCCACCAGTCTGTTATGGGCAGAATTACTAAGTAAATAAACTGAATTGAGATTGATTGCAAAATTCGATATAAATCGAAACAAATATAATATCAAGTATGTATTTTATTGTTGTCGAGTGAAAATAAAATGTGATACAAAATAATAAATAATCGTCATAATTAAATCGAATTACAATGTGTATTTATTCGGTGTAGTAATTAATTTGAAAAACAAGCTTTAAAATAGATAAAGAGAAGAGTAGATATTTAAATCACTGTCATTAACCGTCCGTTTATATAGTTTACTTATTAAATGATCCCATTCGGTCATTAATTACTTATTAATTTATTATTTAATTACATCATTTAGTAATAAAGGAATATCCTATATTATTGCAAAATAATCGCTTTTGTTTAATACGATTTATATCCTTGAATAATGTCCCAAAACCCCCGGTTTTATTTTTCAGGTAAAGGTTTACATTCTGGTCTTGCCTCTAATACCCTTCATTTGGAAATCTTTCATCGTGGTATGGTGATACATAACAGACTGGTAGAGTGTTAAATATTTGCACTTGATCTGATAGTTCCAGGGGTAATAAAATATACTTCTCTCTCTTATCACAAGGTCACCATATTATATTACTGTAGCATTTAAATACCGAAGTAGTACACGGGTAAAAGGTACTAGTCACAGTTATCTGCTATTTCATAATACAGGTAGACCCTGCGGTGAATGAAGTGAAGGTGTTGAAGGTGTCATTTCTTCTTCTTGATGTGCCTATCCGTTACGAATGTTGGCGATCATTATGGCAATCTTCATCTTGTCTGCAGCAACTCGGAAAAGCCGTACCGAAGTTGTATTGTACCAGACTCTGAGGTTCTTCAACCAGGATGTTCTTCTTCTACCTGGTCCTCGCTTTCCAAAAATTTTCCCTTGTAGAATGGCTTGCAGGAGGGCATATCTGGTTGCATTTCTCATAATGTGCCCGAAGTACTGTAGCTTTCGAGACTTGATAGTGGTCAGTACCTCCCGATTCTTCCCCATTCTTCTGAGAACCTCTTCATTTGTTACTCGATCAGTCCAAGGGATCTTTAGTATTCTCCGGTACAGCCACATCTGAAACGCTTCCAATTTCTTGCACATATCCTCGTTCAGGGTCTACGATTCAGCACCATAAGTGTCATTTGCAGAATGATAATTATGTTCTTTTTAGTGCGCCTACTTTTATACTCAGTAAGCAAGCCCTGGTATAGATACTGAAGTCACGAGATTGCCTTTTGCGTATGTATGGACTGTGAGGAAGGGAAGTGAAATATTTGCAGTGCTGCCAACCTCAACAGTGAGACACTACTCGTACATTTCACTACCGTGCAGTTTCTAGATACATTTTGTAAGCTGTAGTTTATTCCGAGAAATTGTTTTCTTCATAAATCTTATAAGAAATAAATATGACCTGTAATATTGCCTATAGCTTAATTAAATGACTAGAAATGTTTGATTTACTATAATTACGAATGAATCGCCTTCTTTACTGTTGCTGTCATCGGCGTTTTCATTATCAGTCTCTTTAGTATCAACCTAACCGTTTTTTTTACCAGGTGTTAACAAAACTGTTAAAGAATAGCTTCTTTACGTCCTTAATTTCCTTCTTTATTTTTTGAATTGTTGAAAGAGAAACATGACAGTAGTTAGCCGCTCGCTCACAGCTTTTGTTAAGAGGCACGGATAGGCATTTTTGTTTAGCTTTGACTTCACATTTCATTACATTGCGTTCAGCACTGTGAATAGTTTGACCACATTTTCGAGAAACCGAAATTTGTGTTTACAAAGAGTTATATTCGTACAGTTAACCTACAAGAGGTTCCGCAATATACTGTATATGCTCTGGGTATAGTATAAGTTGTTATGTTTGTCGTACTGAAATTAAAGCAGTTGCGCATGCGCACTAATGCTTTACCCCTCGTTGCAAACAAGGGCAAACTCGTGACTCAAGTGATTATATTTCTTCTCAGAGTAATGAATTTCATCCTTTCACAGCCAGGCCCTGCGGTGAATGAAGTGAAGGTGTCATTTGCAGAATGAAAATTATGTTCTTTTTAGTGCGCCTGATGTGCTGATAAGCATACTTTTATACTCAGTAAGCAAGGCCTGGTAAACCACCTCACTCCTTATTTTAGATGATAAAGCCTCTAGAGGTTCAAACCAGTCTTTTGGCTGATCACCTAAATATCAAAAATACACGGTGATTTAATTATTTTCTGCTGATTCTTCTGTCTTGTTGCTGCTCTTCATAGCTACTTTATTAGCGGATCTTTTGTTCTTTTAGCTTCTTTTTAGCTCCTTTTAGCTGTTCTTGTTTGAAATATCTTTTGATACAAATATTTGCAAAAAAGATTTCACCCCCTACTTTCTTCAATGTTTTTATTTTTTCTTGCCTATTTGAATATACAGGAAGGAAAGTATTGTTTTCATGTCGATTATTCGGAATCAGTTTTTCACCGCATCTACACGTTTTCAGACCCCCTGTACTCAAAAAACATGTTTTTAGCGATTAGTCTGTGTGTATATGTGTATCTGTGGCTGTGTGAGTACAGAATATCTCAACATTGAAACAATGTATGAAGTGAAAACTTGAAACTTAATTTAGATACCAATAGAAGACCCGACACAAAATCGGTCAACCGGAAGTAGTAGTTTATTCGTGTCATTTTTCACTTTTTTATAATTTCCTCAAAAACGGTTTCTACGATTTTTTTAAATCGCCTCATTTACTATATTTTTTATAGGTACTCGAAAAGATAGAGTAGGCGCCACTTCTGCTGAAATTTTTGGGGAGGCTGTGCTCTCGTAAAAACAAATGGTTTTTTTAAGATTTCGGCCTTAAAATGGTTTTTAGGGCAGAAGTGTATATAATCAAAGATGTAGACAATTTAAAGATCTACCACTTTTATTAGTAATTTTCTGTTTTTTTTCCATAAAAATCTGTAAAAAATTTATTTTTTCAAGATTTCGGCCGTAGTATGCATTTTACGACAAAAGTGTATAATAAAATTTATAAAATATTAAAAGATCAGCAAATTTGTTTAAAAGAATTTTTCTCTAAAGACCTATTTTAGCGTGAAAGAGTGTTTTTTCGTATTATTTGGCCAAACTAAGGTTGATTTTAATTTTGCATCATTCACTCGTGATTAAAATGTGGTTATGTTTTTGAGATTTATTTTTTTGTATTTCTAATGTTATTATTACTAATATTAGGTTACATTTATTATTATTTTCATTAGCAAGAGAAAGTTGTGTGAGTGTTTCACACCAGATTTTTATTTTAATATATTTGTTGCATACGTGTTCATGAAGAAGAATTTTTGCATATAATTATAAATTTAGTTAAGAATATTGTACGTAGTTTCTTAACTAAGTAGTAAATTATAATGAATATTTAACGAAATAAATATTATTATTTAGTAAAGTGTAAAAATAAATATTGAAATTAGGATAAATAATGTTTTACAATTTCAAAACTAATTCGTTCTGTTAATTATATTGAAGAGGGAGAATGGTGAAATTAATATGTAACAGAATTTGTGGCCAGATGTATATAAAAAAGTGGGCTTTGATTTGGCCAATTTTCTCTTTGTCAGTAACAACCCAGTCCAGTTAAAGTTTCACCAGTTTAACGAATAAATATTTAAATCCTTTGATGATTCCGATAGATGTTTTCCCAGAATTCATTTTCACGGACAGTTTCTGTTTGGTGTAGGTAGTTTAACTAGAATTTCATGTATTAGATTTTCATGAAACACAATTTAGAATCTGTTAATTCATGTAATGTGTATTTCCAGTAGGTTAAACGAAATAAGATTTTATGTATGTATGTACAAGTTAATATTAAATACCTAAAAATTTGTTGTGAAACATTCGTACAACTTTCTCTAGCCAATGCAAATAATTAACAATATAACCTATGTAACTTTAGTAATAATTGATTAGAAATAAACAAAAAACTAACCTCAAAAAACATAACCTTATTTTAATCATGAGTGATTGATGCAAAATGAAAATCAACCTAAGTTTGGCTTAAAAATACGGAAAATCACTTTTTAACTCTAAAGTAGGCACTGTAGAAAAAGGTGCGCCAAATTAAAGTTGTAGTTTTATTAATTTCCGATAAATTTGATTATATACACTTTTGTCATATAACGCGTACTAAGGCTGAAATCTTAAATAATCGATGTTTTTTTACACATTTTCGTGAAAAAAATCAATAATTACTGCTAAACCAATCTTTATACAAAAAAATGTTCGAAATAAAATTGTAGGATTTCATATATCTACAACTTTTATTATGTACATTTTTGTGATAAAATGCATATTAAAGCTGCAATCTTAAAGAAACAATTTTTTTCTGGGAGAGCGCCGCCTTCCCAAGAATTTCAGCAGACATGGCAACTACCCTATCTTGTAAAGTATACAAATTGTAGTAAATAAGGCTATTTAAAAAAAATCGTAAAAGCTGTTTTTGAGAAAATCGGAAAAAATTGAAAAATTACACGAATAAACTACTATTTTTGGTTGACCGATTTTGATGAAAGTCTTCGTGTCGGGTTCGGTAGTATTACCTAACTTAAGTTTTAAGTTTCAAGTTCGTACGATGTTCTATTCTTGAGATATTATGTTCACACACACACTCATGCGCGCGCACGCACACACACATATAAACCAATCGCTAAACATGTTTTTTGGGTTCATGGGGTCTGAAAACGTGTATATCCGGTGAAAACTCGATTTTTTACAATCGACATGAAACAATACTTTCCTTCCCATATATTCATATTGGCAAAAGAAAGTAAAGTGCACACTTTCAAAAAAACCGGCTACAAACTGGGTAATTTTTATGCGTAAATTGCTGTATCTGGCGGCAAATTTTTATATAAGAAAATTTACGTTAAACGAATGATCGGAGGAAAGAACTGGCTTTAACTTGCTGTAGCGTTAAAAAATTTCCGTTCGGTAGTTTTTGAAGAGCTCTGTAAAGGGAGATGGCACGATGGTTTTAACTCAAAATTTCTATTTTTGGTTTTTTATGTTTTTCAATAGTTTAGTCTTAGATCTACCAGAAAAAAACGTTAAATTAAGTCAAAAAATAAATTTTTTAATGAAAAAATTAAGTTTTTATCAAGTTTACACAGAAGAATTATCATGTTACCAAGAACGAATATTTTTCACAATTTTATATTGCTCGTTTTAGTGAAAAGATAATTTTAGTTTTTAAAATATCTGCATCACGGTTTTTAATATTCTCAGCTGTTGGTTCAGCTTTTTAAATAACTTGTTGAGAAATTTACTTGTTTCTGTTCAATTTGTTGTTGGTTTGTGTATTTTTGTTTCTTGCGTTTTCCCGTAAATTTAGATTTTTAACACTAGGTACATTTTTCTCAGAAAGTATTAAACCTACCAGGGTGAAATTTTTACCAGTTAATCATCTTGTATATCCACATATACCGACATTTTTATGACTTCTTCAGGTGCTCCAAAAATTAGTAATAAGCAAAAAACTTAGAAAACAATTCGTAAAAATTTTATGTCATTTATAATTTAAAAAATCTGGTGTGAAACACTCACACAACTTTCTCTTGCCAATGCAAATAATTAATAATAAACCTAACATTATTAATAAAATATTAGAAATAAACAAAAACTAACCTCAAAAACATAACCTTATTTTAATCATGAGTGAATGACGCAAAATGACAATCGAACTCAGTTTGGCTTAAAAATACGGAAAATCACGCTTTCACGCTAAACTAGGCTCTGTAGAGAAAAATGCTCTAAACAAAAGTTGTAGATCTTTTAATTTTCTATAAATTTAATTATATACACTTTTGTCGTAAAATGCATACTAAGACCGAAATGTTAAAAAATCGATTTTTCTCACGTTTTCGTGAGAAAAAAAAACAGAAAATCGCAAATTACCGCTAAACTAAGCGTTATACAAAAAAATGTTTGAAATAAAAGTTGTAGAATTTTACATTCTCTACAACTTTTATTATATAACGTTTTGCGCTAAAATGCATATTAAAGCCGCAATCTTAAAAATAAAATGTTTTTAGGTAAAAACAGCCTCAAGCAGAATTTCAGCAAACATGACGCCTACCCTATATTGTAGAGCATAAAAAATGTAGTAAACCAGTTGATTTTAAAAAAATTCGTAGGACTAGTTTTTGAGAAAATCGCAAAAAAGTGAAAAATTATACGAATAAGCTACTACTTCCGGTTGACCGATTTTGATGAAAATGTTCGTGTCGGGTCCGGTAAGGGTATGTAACTTAAGTTTCAAGTACATACAATGTTCCGTTCTTGAGATATTTTGTACACACACACACACACACACACACACACACACACACACACACACACACACACACACACACACACACACACACACAGAGAGAGAGACACACACAGACCAATCGCTAAAAACAAGTTTTTTGGGTTCAGGGGGTCTGAAAACGTATAGATCCGGTGAAAACTCGATTTCGAAAAATCGACATGAAAACAATACTTTCCTTCCTATTTATATTCAAATAGGCAAGAGAAAGTAATAACAAATTTAACATTGGCGGGATGCAAAGTACAGTCTCTCCTTTTAAAAAATAACGAACTTCTTCCGTGGTTGCCATTACAGTGCTGTAATATTAGTTTCACGTAATGTTTTAGTTAGTACAAGGGAGTGACGGCTATTTACAGTATCATTGTCAGTTTTAATATAGTCGAGCTAAGAAATTTAGTTTTCTGTAATACTGTTTCTAATTTAATTTAAGAGTAAAACATTTTGGTACATACCGAGGGGTTAATGTCAAACAACACTATCTACAAAAACCTACTTTTTTAATATTTTTTAGGAAAGCGAAAAAACTACTTGTAATCTGATTGTCTTCCTATTATTTCAGTTATTTATACATGTAGTCAACTATAAAATTTAGTGTAATTTAATTTATTTCTTAATGGTAAATGTGCCCATAACGGCCAGATGGAGTGTTAAATTAATTGCAATCGATCTGTTGGTTCCGGTGCTACAAAAAATAGATCTGTTTCTCCAATTATGATTGAACAATTTAAGAACAAAAGAGGTAGAGGTGTAAAACACACTACTCAGAGTTATCTGACCTCAAAGTAATAAATTTCACTACACAGCAAGACGCTGTGATGAATGAAGTGAAGAAGGTGTCATTTGCAGGGTGGAAAGTGAGTGCTTTTCGGAGGGCCTGGCATGCTGATAAGTATACTCTTTCAACTTGGTGAGAAAGGCAATGGTAAACCACCTTACTCCTCGTTTTTACTTAGTAAAACCTCTAGAGGTTCAAACCAGCCTACCGGCTGTTGACATAAACAACAACCACAATGGTAAATGGTAAATAAATGGTGATGGCTCTCCTGAAAAATTAGGTTTTTGTAGACAGTGTTGTTTGACATTAACCCCTCGATACGATTCATGTAATGTTACAGGCAATGGTACATAAATTCAATGTACAGTTTATTTATTTATTTTAAACGAGTTTGTAATATTTAGAATTTTCAATATAAAATGCGATGGGCGTCATTCTCTACTACTTAGTAAAATATTTACCTTATTTAGACAGACCGAACGAGAAACTTTACTAAAACTCGTATGTATAAAATTAGGCCAGTTTCTCAAGTCAAATATACACGTCCTGTTCACTCCGAAATGTTAAGTAGCAACTTTGTTGGCCTACTCCGACGGAAAAGGAAGCACCTAGTAATCTAACAGTGAGAGAGCGATGGAGATATGTCAGGAGGGGCAATTTCACGGCAATGATTTAGCTTCCAACCTCTGTGCGATCTCATTTTGGAACTACCAACATTGCAGCCAGAATAGAGTAATCAGGTTGGGAAACTTAACCGCATTAATTTTTCATTGTTCCTATATAAAGCTTTCTATATAACATTCTGACCCACCGGGTTGGTCTAGAGGTAAAGTCGTCGCCTAAATCAGTAATTTAACAGCTGATTTTTGGAGACGAAGGTTCCTGGTTCAAATCCTAGTAAAGGTAGTTACTTTTATACGGATTTGAATACTAGACAGTGGTTACCGGTGTACTTTGACGGTTGGGGTTTAATTAACCATACTCTCTCAGGAATGGTCGCCCTGGGTCTGTACAAGACTACACCTCATTTACACGTCGTACACATCATCCTCATCTCATAAGGTCATGGGGTTGCTTATTGTTCTAAATTGAACAGATTGCAACGTACACAAATTAAGAATTAAAAAATATATATATATGTAACATTTTGCTGTATTTTTACATTCTCTTGACTATATAAATATATAGAACGGAAATTATCGTTTTCATGTCGATTTTTTGTTATCGAGTTATCACCGCATATACACGTTTTCAGACCCCCTGAACCCAAAAAAAACATGTTTCTAGCGATTGGTATGTGTGTGAACAGAATATCACAAGGACGAGATATCGTACGAAGTTGAGACTTGAAAGTTAAGTACCGTTAGAGGACCCGGACATGAACATTTTCATCAAAATCGGTTAATCGAACGTAGCCTAGTAGTTTATTCGTGTCATTTTTCACATTTTTACGACTTTTCCAACGGCTCATACGATTTTTTTTAAAAATCGCCTCATTTACTAAATTGTTTATGCTCTACAAGATAGAGTAGGCGCCATGTCTGCTAAAATTCTTGGGGCGGCTGTTTTCTCGTAAAAAAATGGTTTTTTAAGATTGCAGCGTTAATATGCATTTAACCGCAAAAATGTTTTTAATTAAAGTTGTAGAGAATTTAAAATTCTACAACTTTTTTCAAACAATTTATTTTGTTAACGCTTAGTATAGCGGTAATCAGCGATTTTCGGTTTTTTTTCTCACGAAAATATGTAAAAAATCTATTTTTTAAAGATTTCATTCTTGGCATGCATTTTACGACAAAAGTGTTATATCAAATTTATAGGAAATTAAAAGATCTACAACATTTTTTTAAAGAATTTTCTCTACAGAGCCTAGTTTAGCGTGAAACAGTGATTTTCCGTATTTTTTAACCAAACTGAGGTTGATTTTCATTTTGCGTCTTTAACTCATGATTAAAATTAGGTTATGTTTTTTAAAAGTAGTTTTTTGTTTATTATGTTTTATTACTAATGTTAGGTTATATTGTTAATTATTTTTGCATTGGTGAGAAAAAGTTGTGTAAGTGTTTCACACCAAATTTTTTTGGATCATTCACTCATGATTAAAAAGAGGTTTATTTTAAATGTTTCATTACTAATGTCAGGTTGTATGGTTTATTATTTGCATTGGAAATAATAAAGTTGTGTGAGTTCTTCACTCCAGATTTTTTTTCTTGTTCCTTTAAATAACGTCTTTGAGCTGAATTATTGTTGAAATAAAGCAATGATAGTTACGTTATTAGGAGGTTAGTTTTTAAATAGCATTTTGGTTAGGGTTTACTGGATAAAACTTTTCTGTGCAATATTTTCCTTGCTTTTCTTAGTTTTCTTTGAGGCTTTTAAATGAGATGCCACTCGCCACGGGTTACCTACTAAAAGTTTTAAGTCGCCACCCACGGCGTGTTTATATGAAAACTTTCAACATCATTTTCAAACTTAGTCTGTATTGCAAAAAAAAACTCATCTTGTAGGTTACTTGTCCTAAATATAACATTTAAAAATATATGTAGGAATTTATACGAAGTCCCGTCCAACTACTTCATCATAATGAATGATGGTTTACCGTGAAGTTACAACGTGTACAAAATACTTTAGCACATATTTATAAGCACAATTATTTAAAAAAAAAATCTGCTATGAAACACTCACATAACTTTCTCTTGCCATTGCAAAAATGAGCAATATACGAGGGTCATTTGTAAAGTAAGGTCCGATTCGCGGTAACTATAGTCTATTCCAGTTAAGTTGGCAGTGCCTACAAAATAAATTCCGATTCACAGGCGGTGCACGAAGGAACAGTCAAACCGCATTTTGATAAAGATCTACCCATACGTAGAGGTAAAACTTGAAGTAACTTTTTAAGAAACTTTAAAAATGAAAATAATTAAATGAAATTTTTGTTGCTTCGTCCAGCAAATTGCTAGTCGTGTTAACTCTGTTTCGCTTTTTAGTTGGCCAGTAATTTTCTTTTCCTTAATTATTCTGTAAACTGATCGTTCAGAGACGCATACCATTGCTGAAGTTTTTGCTACAATTTCACTAATTGTTATATTAGCATGTTCAGTTTTAAAAGATTTCAAAGCATTTATAATTAATAGTTTTTGTTTAGAATTAATGCCTTGTCCGCGCTTGTTTCGTTTAACCGGAGAATCCATTATTGTTGATTTAAGAGAATGTAACTACGAACTATAGTACTACTTATTAAAATTAAAACAACACAATAACAACAAATATTAGTATCATACGTTTAAAAATATCACAAATACTATTATAATAAGAATTAACACTAATATTAACACGACTATGTAGTAGGTACTACACTATTCGAATGCAGAAGCAAAACTGATATAATTGCATGTATAGGCGTACGTGATTCAGCAGCCTACAAGTGAAACGGTTGTTGTGTTAAACACAAACAACCAATGAGCAGTTGCCGTGCCACATTCCACACCAATGAATCTACTGACAACTTAACTGGAATGAACTATAGCCACACGGCGAGCGAACAGCGCAATGCGCATGCGCGACGACTCCCAACATGCCTTGCGTACGAAACGACGCCATTTGCAGTATTATCTTTGTTATGGGCTGTTTACTGTGCATCTTTGATGTTTAAAGCCCGGTCCAGACGCTACATTTTGTCCTACGGTTTTAACTGTGCAGTCAAAACGTTGCATATAAGAGGTAGTGTTTGGACAACAAAACGAACGTTTTGCGTGAACGTAATGAAGACGGAGAGTCATTCACAAAACGACAGATGAAAGCATCGTCTTACCGTTCATTTTCCCTATCGTTAGACAAGTCGTAACATGTAGACACTTGTTACGTTTTGTCCGTCTTCTTTCACTGCAGTTTGAGACATAATTGTTGAGTGCGTACTGCTTACTGTGTCTTTTTACTACTAGTTAAAATTTTTTATTAGTTAACTATTAAAAATTGAAATATTAATTAGTTAAAAATGTCAGACCTACGCCAGTGTACCCGTGAATTTCGTACTAAACTAATCGAACTCTACCAAAGTTATACTTGTCTTTGGAAAGTAAAATCTAAAGAATATAGTGATCGTGATAAAAAATGAGAGGTGTACGACATTCTCGAGAGTAGGGAATTAAAAAAGTAGGGACATTCATGAGAGTAGGGAAATACAACTGGTAAAACGTACAATAAAACGTAATGATGTGGACACAACTTTTTATAATGTTTTATCTGCAACGTCTTCACTGCATAGTGAAAACGTAGCACAAATCGTGGCGTCTGGACCGGCCTTAAGACAATTGTTCATCCCGCCGACTGCGAAATACGGTCAGTGATTCGTTTTTTGACAGCAAGGAACATTTGTGCCGTAGATATCCATTGAAAAATAAGTGAAGTGTGTGGCCTTAATGCAATGAGTGACAGTAAAGTGCGCAAGTGGGTGAAAGCTTTCAAGGAGGGAAGGGACAATGTCCATGATGAACCGCGATCTGGCCGACCAACGGTAATCACGGAAGATTTGGTCAAAGCTATTTGGTTGGGAACAGATCGACCACCCGCCATACAGCCCAGACTTGGCGCCAAGCGACTTTCACTTGTTTCGCTACCTGAAGGAGTTTCTCGGCGGTAAGCGCTTCAACTCTGATGACAAGGTAAAAGAAGCTGTTCATGACTGGTTATATTCCCAGGCGGCAGAGTTCTACGACACTGGTATTCAAAAGCTTGTAGAACGTTATGATAAATGTTTTTAAAAAAATGGAAACTATGTAAAAAAATAGATTAGGAAGTCAGGAATTAAATAAAACAAGGTTTTTGATCTAATCTGTTGTGGTTAATTTTTTTACAAAAACGGACCTTACCTTACGAATGACCCTCGTACCTAACATTAGTAATAAAACATTAGAAGTAAACAAAAAAATATAACCTAATCTGAATCATGAGTGAATGTTGCAAAATGAAACTTAACCTTAATTTGGCTTAGTCATACGGAAATATCACTTTTTGACACTAAACTAGGCTCTAGAGCAAAATTTTCCAAATAAAAGTTGTAGACCTTTTAATTTCCTATAAATTTAATTATACATTTCTGTCGTAAAATGAACACTAAGGCTGAAATATTTAAAAAAATTGATTTTTTTTACAAATTTTCGTGAAAAAAACACAAAATCACTTTGTAATTACCGATAAACTAAGCGTTATACGTACAAAAAAGTGTTTGAAATAAAAGTGTTGTGGAATTTTTAATTTTCTACAACTTTTACTATAATATAGTTTTGCGCTAAAATGCATATTAAAGCCCCAGTCTTAAAAAAAAACAATTTGTTTACGTGAAAACACCCTCACCAAGAATTTCAGCAAATAAAACGCCTACCCTATCTTTTAGGGCATGAAAAATTGAGTAAACCAGGCGATTTTTAAAAAAATCGTAGAACCCGTTTTTAAGAAAATTGCAAAAAAGTGAAAAATTACACGAATGAACTACTACTTCCGGTTGGCCGATTTTGATGAAAATGTTCGTGTCGGGTCCGGTAGTAGTATCTAACTTAATTTTCAATATTTTCAAGTTCGTACAATGTTCCGGTCTTGAGATATTCTATTCACACACACACACACACACAGACACACTCACAGATTAATTGCTATAAACATGTTTTTTTGGGTTGAGGGGGTCTTTTTACGTGTAGGCCTAGATCCTGTGAAAAGTCGATTTCTTAAAATCGACATGAAAACAATGCTTTCTTTCCTATATATTTCTATTGACCAAGAGAAAGTAATATATTTAGGAATGTATATGAAGTTCCGTCCAACTACTTCATCATAAGAACGTTGGTTTACCTTGAAGTTACAACTTGTACAAAA
This sequence comes from Catonia carolina, assembly GCA_035578175.1. NCBI lineage: Eukaryota > Metazoa > Arthropoda > Insecta > Hemiptera > Achilidae > Catonia > Catonia carolina. The sequence continues at coordinate 2,156,568 of JAQMRL010000020.1, read as the reverse complement.
TACCTTAGCACATATTTAAAGGTACACTCATCTAAATGAAAATCTGGTGTGAAACACTCACACTATTTTCTCTTGCCTACGCATGTAATGATCAATATAAATTAACATTAGTAATAAAACATTAGAAAATAAACAAAAAACTAACCTCAATAAACATAACCTAATTTTAATCATGGGTGAAAGACGCAAAATGGAAATAAACCTGTTTGGCTTAAAAATACGGAAAATCACTCTTTCACGATAAACTAGGCTTTGTACAGAAAAATGCTGTAAATAAAATTTGTAAATCTTTTAATTTCCTATAAACTTGATTGTATACACTTTTGTCGTAAAATGCATACTAAGGCTGTAATCTTAGAAAAAACCATTTTTACTTTCTCTTGCCTATATGAATATATAGGAAGGAAAGTATTATTTTCATGTCGATTTTTCGAAATCGAGTTTTCACCGGATCTACACGTTTTCAGACCCCCTGAACCCAAAAAACATGTTTTTAGCGATTGGTCTGTGTGTGTGTGTGTATACAAAATATCTCAAGAACGGAACACCGTACGAACTTGAAACTTTAAAACTTAAGTTACATACCACTACCGGACCCGACACGAACATTTTCATGAAAATCGGTCAAACGGAAGTAGTAGTTTATTCGTGTCATTTTTCACTTTTTTTGCAATTTTCTCAAAAACTAGTCCTACGATTTTTTTAAAATCGCCTGATTTACTCAATTTTTTATTCTCTACACGATAGGGTAGGCGTCATGTTTGCTGAAATTCTGGGTGAGGCTCTTTTCACGGAAGAACATAGTTTTTTTAAGATTACGGCTTTAATATGCAATTTAGAGCAAATATTTATATAATAAAGGTTGTAAAGAATTAAAATACAACTTTTATTTCAAACATTTTTTTGTATAACGCTTAGTTAAGCGGTAATTTGCGAATTTCTGTTTTTTTCTCACGAAAACGTGAGAAAAATCGATTTTTTTATTATTTCGGCCTTAGTATGCATTTTATGACAAACGTGTATATAATTAAATATGTAGAAAATTAGAAGATCTACAACTTTTATTTAGAGCATTTTTCTCTGCAGAGCCTAGTTTAGAGAGAAAGAGTGGTTTTCCGTATTTCTAAGCCAAACTGAGGTTGATTTTCATTTTGCGTCTTTCACTCATGATTAAAATTAGGTTATGTTTATTGAGGTTAGTTTTTTGTTTACTTCTTATGTTTTATTACTACTGTTAGGTTTATTGTTAATAGTTTGCACTGGCAAGAGAAAGTTGTGTGAGTGTTTCACACCAGATTTTTTTACAGATTTTCATGAAAAAACGGAAAATTAGGAACTAAGTGTTTGTTATACAACAAATTGTTCGAAGTGAAAGTCGTAGCATTTTAAATTCTCTACAACTTTAATTATATACATTTAGCGCTAAAATGCATATTAAAGCGCCGCAATCTTTAAAAAACAAATTTTTTCGAGAAAACAGCCTTCCTAAGAATTTCAGCAGACATGGTGCCTACGCTATCTTGTAGAGCATAAAAAATGTAGTAATTAAGGCGATTTTTAAAAAAATCGTAGGAGCCGTTTTTGAGAAAATTGCAAAAAAGTGAAAAATTACACGAATAAACTACTACTTCCGGTTGACCGATTTTAATGAAAATGTTCAAGTCGGGTCCTCTACTGGTACTCAACTTTCAAGTTTCAACTTTGTACGATGTCTCGTTCTTGTGATATTTTGTTCACACACACACACTCACGCAAACACACACCAATCGCTAAAATCATTTTTTTGGATTCAGGGGGGTCTGAAAACGTGTAGATCCGGTGAAAACTCGATTTGTTGAAATCGACATGAAAACAATACTTTCCTTCCTATATATTCATACAGGCAAGAGAAAGTAATCACCTAATTTTAACCAATAGTAAATGACGCTAAATAAAAACGAACCTCCTATTCGATTTAAGAATACGGAAATCACTAAATGACGCCAAATTAAGTTCTGTAAAAAAGTTGATTTTTCTGCTTGTTCTTTCTACAACGATTTGAATTCGCATAAACGAATATAGATTTCTTATTTGCAAATTTTACAACGTTGAAAATAAACCGGTGACGTCAGCGGAAAAATGTTGAACTGTGTAAAAATTCTTAAAAATATTTAAAGAATATGGCAGTATACTTGCAAGATTAAATTTTATCTCCAGTATTTTTTAAAATCATTTCAAAGAAAGAATCGCAGTATGTAGGATACTAAATTTTATTAAATATTTTACGTACAAGTCATAAAAATATCGTTTACGTTTGTTTCTGTAACCATGTTGCTAAAATATTTACATGCGTATCAGCGCACACGTTTATGTGCCGCATGGAAAATTTTATGGTCTTTTTAGTTACGTTTGGATTTGAATAGTTAAAAGCTTTTCACATAAACAATCCCGCAGGAAAATATAAAAATAACACGTTTTATATTTTATTTATTTAAGATACATTTGAAGTTATAAAATTTAAAAAAATCTGGTGTGAAACACTCACACAACTTTCTCTTGCCAATGCAAATAATTAACAATAAACCTAACATTAGTATTAAAACATTAGAAATAAACAAAAAACTAACCACAAAAAACATTAGTGAAATACGCAAAATTAAAATCGACCTCAGTTTGGCTTAAAAATACGGAAAATCGCCCATTCACGCTAAACTAGGCACTGTACAAAAAAATGCTTAAATTAAAAGTTTTAGATCTCTTAATTTCCTATAAATTTTATTATATACACTTTTGTCGTAAAATGCATTCTAAGGCCGAAATCTTTAAAAAAATCGATTTTTCACACGTTTTCGTGAGAAAAAAACAGAAAATCGCAAATTACCGCTTAACTAAGCGTTATACAAAAAAATGTTTGAAATAAAAGTTGTAAAATTACATTCTCTACAACTTTTAATATATAACGTTTTGCGCTAAAATGCATATTAAAGCCGCAATCTTAAAAAGAAAATGTTTTTACGTAAAAACAGCCTCACGCAGAATTTCAGCAAACATGGCGTCTACCCTATCTTTTAGAGAATAAAAAATTGAGTAAATGAGGCGATTTTTAAAAAAATCGTAGGACCAGTTTTTGAGAAAATCGCAAAAATGTGAAAAATTATACGAATAAATTACTACTTCCGGTTGACCGATTTTGATGAAAATGTTCATGTCAGGTCCGGCAGTGGTATGTAACTTAAGTTTCAAGTTTCAAGTTCGTACTATGTTCCGTTCTTTTGATATTTTCTACACACACACACACACACACACACACACACACACAAAAACACACACACACATACGCATACACACGCACACGCACATACACACACACACACACACACACACACACACACACACACACACACACACACACACACACACACACACACACACACACAGACCAATCGCTAAAAACATGTTTTTTGGGTTCAGGGGGTCTGAAAACGTATAGATCCGGTGAAAACTCGATTTCGAAAACTCGACATTAAAACAATACTTTCCTTCCTATATATTCATATAGGCAAGAGAAAGTAAAAAACACCTTTAAATTCAAAATGTGTTTTTCTTAGTGAATCGATCAGTGGTTATCCATATTTTTGTTCGTTGAAATTGGTAAAAATTAGTTTTCAAAATGGGAAAATTTTGTAAAATAGCTATTATATATTATATATGATATATATATATACTATTAGTCTAGATATATAGCTACTATATATATATATATATATATATATATATATATATATATATATATATATATATATATATATATACCTACTATTATATAAGTACTATTTCCCATGGAACCGCGCAGCACGTCAAAACAAAAATGTATTAAAATTGTGATTAAACTTAGCGCGATCTATTCAGTTACAAAAAAAATATTCTTGCTTATCAAATGAAACTTGTTATACATATACTAATTGAAACATATATATAGTTACGGATTAATTTTACAGCAAACGCCGTTTCTCCGTTCCCAACTTCCATTTTCCTCTATCGAAGCAAGCGTCCTCCTCCAGGTTTCTAGCATCAATTGCCTCCCCTATATCGTCCTTCCAACCCCTTCGTGGTCGCCCTCTCTTCCTCCTTTCTGGTGGGATCCATTCTAATATTTTTCGGGGCCATCTATCTGCTCCCATCCTCTTCACATGGCCGAACCATATCAACTGTCTTCTTTCCGTCTCTTCATTAATTGTTCTTGATAAATCCATGTTGTTTCTTATCGTTTCATTCCTTACTCTATCCAATTTAGAGATACCACAGCTTCTTCTGAGGAAGTCCATTTCAGCCGCTGCAAGTTTCCTTCTGTTGGCCTTACTAACATCCCATACTTCCGATCCATATAGTGTGACACTTTCAACTAAACTTTTATATATTCGTTTCTTTGAATTTATGTTTATTGTGTTTTGCCATAGAAGAGAGTTGATTGTCCTTATAACTGTTCGTCCTTTATTTATTCTCTCTTGTTATCTCATCCTTACTATTGCCATACTTATTGAAAGTTACTCCTAAATATTTACTTCTCCTGACACCTTTTATTATATCTGCCCCAAGTGAAAGATCCCTAACTTCTTCTTCCTAATTGAAACATACTTAATACAAAATACGACAATACCAGTAGAAAGAATTCATAGAGTAGGCCTATTATAAAACATCCGGTCTGTGCCGGTTGTTTTCACTGAAGGCATTGGTAGAGTGAAACATGATTACGCATCCTTTTTACTGACTTTCAAGCCGTAGTCTGTTTATATATGCTACACGGTTCTGTGATACATATAGGGTGATTCAAAAAAAGCGCCGGTTTTTAAATGGCTGGTAAATTTTTGTTTATCGGTTGGCAACATTGTTTGACCTCATTTCTATTTCGGAGAACATTCCGATTGACGATTCAGTTGTAGTTTCTCTTGTTCGCAGTGTAGTACTCTCGCAGTCTGTGTCTAACCATGGAGAAGTTTACTATTGCACAACGAGTGTTAATCGTCAAAACATTTTACCAAAGTGGAGAGAGTTATGCGGCTACTGTCAGGCGACTTTGCGGTACTCTAGGACGTAATGAAGCACCGAATGAATCAACAGTTCGCAGGCTCATGAAAAAGTTTTTTGAGACGGGTTCAACAGTCGACCTTAAAAGTTCTGGACGTCGTCGTTCTGGCCGAACTGAGCAGAACGTCGCGTTGGTTCGTGACAGTGTGGCTGTTAGCCCAGCAAAATCAATACGTCACCGTTCTCAACAATTGGGTTTACGATGTTCTTCTGTACGGAGAATTCTTCGGTACGATCTCCAATATCACCTGTATAAAATTCAGTTGCTGCACGAGAAACAATGTTGTTGCTCCGTGAACGGTTCCAGGATAGCATCATTTCTCGTAATTCCGACCATCAATGGCCACCAAGGTCGTAAGACTTGACGCCTTGTGACTTTCATCTTTGGGGTCATCTGAAGTCATTGGTGTATGCCAATAAACCCCGAAACATCAATGACTTGAAGGAGGAAATTCGACGGGTTATCGGGAAAATGGAAGTCGAAACTTGTCGTGCAGTAATATCCAATTTCATGGACAGAGTTGATGCGTGCCAGCGCAGTAGAGGAGGACACATGCATGACATCATTTTTCATACATGAAATCGGAAGGTAAGATGAACTTGTTGATGTACTTATTTTCAGTTTTTCAATAAAATAAATTTCTTAATTTGATATATAAAAACCGGCGCTCTTTTTGAATCACCCTATACGTATAATATAAAACTCCTTATATAAAATGAGGTGAAAAGATTTTCGTTCTGAATAATTCAGTATAATAAATTCGGTAAAGGCACAAATAATAAAATATTTTGAAAAGAAAAAATCTGGTGTGAAACACACAACTTTCTCTTGCCAATGCAAATAATTAACAATAAACCTAACATTATTAATAAAATATTAGAAATAAACAAACAACTTACCTCAAAAACATAACCTTATTTTAATCATGAGTGAATGATGCAAAATGAAAATCAACCTCAGTTTGGCTTAGAAATACGGAAAATCACTCTTTCTCTCTAAACTAGGCTCTGTAGAGAAAAATGCTTTAAGTAAAAGTTGTGGAAATTTTTTTTATTTTCTATAAATTAAATTATATACACTTTTGTCGTAAAATGCATACTAAGGCCGAAATCTTAAAAAAATCAATTTTTCACACATTTTCGTGAGAAAAAAAACAGAAAATCGCAAATTACCGCTGAACTAAGCGTTATACAAAAAATTGTTTGAAATAAGAGTTGTAGAATTTTAAATTCTCTACAACTTTTATTATATAAAGTTTTGCGCTAAAATGCATATTAAAGCTGTAATCTTAAAAAAACAACGTTTTTACGTGAAAACAGCCTCACCCAGAATTTCAGCAAACATGACGCCTACCCTATCTTGTAGAGAATAAAAAATTGAGTAAAGCAGGCGATTTTTAAAAAAATCGTAGGACCAGATTTTTAGAAAATCGCAAGAAAGTGAAAAATTACACGAATAAACTACCACTTCCGGTTGACCGATTTTGATGAAAATGTTCGTGTCGGGTCCGGTAGTGGTATGTAACTTACGTTTTAAGTTTCAAGTTCGTACGACGTTCCGTTCTTGAGATATTTTGTATACACACACACAGACACACACACAGACCAATCGCTAAAAACATGTTTTTTGGGTTCAGGGGGTCTGAAAACGTATAGATCCGGTGAAAACTCGATTTCTTAAAATCAACATGAAAATAATACTTTCCTTCCTATATATTCATATAGGCAAGAGAAAGTAAAAAACTACTTCTAATATACTTCTACGTACTTTTACGCCGGGGTCCCGGGTTCAATTCCCGGCTTGGGTCTGGAAATTTTCATTAGGTAATACCCACCGTGGGCACTAATAACCGAGCTCTTGATGCAACATTAAATAAACCAAGAAAATCTGGTGTGAAAGACTCACACGACTTTCTCTTCCCAGTGTTAATAATGAACCATATAACCTAACATTAGTAATAAAACATTGAAATTACCAAAAACCTAACCTCAAATAAACCTTCTTATTCTACCAGTGCCTATCCGTTACCGAATGTTGGCAATCATTCTGGCATTGCTGATTTTGTTGACAACCGCTTTAAACAATTCAGGGGTGGATACCGCAAACCATGTCCTTAAATTTTTCAGCCAGGATATTCGCCTTCGCCCAACGCCTCTCCTGCCATGCACTTTCCCCTGCACTATGCATTTCAGCAGCTTGTATTTAGTTTCATTTCTCATGATGTGTCCTAGGTATTCCAATTTTCTTCTTTTGACTGTGTACATTATTTCAGTCTTTTTATTTAGTTTTTGAAGAACTCTCTCATTGGATATTTTATCGGTCCATGATATTCTCAGGAGTCTTCTGTAGGTCCACATCTCAAATGACTCCAGTTTCTTTGCTGTTGCTTCACTGAGAGTCCAAGATTCTACTCCATATAGCAAGATGGAAAATACATAGCATCGAAGTAGTCTAATTTTCAATTCAAGGTTCAAGTTGTGTGTCTTGAACAGTCTTGACATTTGGTTGAACGCTGATCTGGCTTTTTCAATCCTGGCCTTTATTTCCTGAGAATGGTCCCACCGCTCATTTAACACTTAACACAAATAAACACGCTCATATAACACAAATAAACCTAACCTTATTTTAATCATGAAGGAGTGGTGCAAAATGAAAACCAGACCTTAGTTTGGCTTAATAATATGAAAAAGCACTCTTCGACGCTAAACAAGGCTCTGCCGGCCGCATTGACGTAGTTGGTAACGTGCTCGCCTCTCATCATGCGGTCTTGGGTTCGAATCCCATTCAGGCATGGTATATTTTCATACGTTATAAAAAATCATTTCATCCTTCACCGTCTGCATTAGCAGTAATTGCATAACAGTCGGACGTTAAACCAGAAAAATAATAAAAACATAAACAAGGCTCTGAAGAGAAAAATGGTTATAAATAAAAGTTGTAGATCTTTTAATTTCTTATAAATTTGATTATATTAGCGTCGTAAAATGCATATTAAAGCCGAAATCTTTAAAATTCCATTTTTTAGTGATTTTCATGGAAAAACTGAAAATCACTAATTACCGCTAAACTAAGCGTCATACAAAGAAATTTTGGAAATAAAAATTGTAGGATTTTAAATTTTCTACAACTTTAATTAAATTTAGTTTTTTTTATTACCCTAAAATACATGGCCGTAATCTTAAAAATAACATATTTTTTTCTACGAGAGTAAATCGCCCCAAAAATTTCAGCAGACATGGGGCCTATTCTATAATTTAGAGCATAAAAAATGTAATATGAGGCAATTTTTAAAAAAAATCGTAGGAGCCATTTTTGAGAACATCGCGAAAAGATAAAAAAGTACAGGAATAAACTACTACTTCCGGTTCTAAATTGAACAGGTTGCGACGTACAGACATTAGGGATTACAAAAAATTACACGGCTTCTTTTACATTGTCAAGAGAAAGTTGAATGATTTTTTTCAATCAGATTTTTAACATTAATCATTTAAAATTCTTAAAACTGATTAATGTAAAGAAATAATAATAAAAAAACTGATACAATAAAATCTTAGAAGCCGTAGAATACTTTTACGACTTCTTCAAAATTAAATTCTTAGGTGTTTTTAACAAACCATTCCAGTTAAATTTATACGAAACCTTATTTATTTATATTTATGACCCACCGGGTTGGTCTAGAGGTAAAATCGTCGCCATGAGTCAGCTATTTAACAGCTGATTTTCGGAGACGAAGGTTCCTGGTTCAAATCCTAGTAAAGGTACAGTATTCAGATGAACTGAAGTCCCCTAGCCGTGGGAGTGAGAGAATGCATAACGCTCTCACTCCCACAAGCCATACGCGCCATTCCAATAACATTGTCGTATAATTTCACTCATTGTTGTGAGCAAGCGTTTATCCATACATTAAACTAACAAGCAAGATAACGACTGTAGTATGTTTTCAGATTTGCATTATAACGGTAAAGATATTTGAGCGCATGCGTAGTTATGCCACATACCTCCTTCTCACTCGCTCGGCTATGGGACATTAGTTCGTCTGATACCTATATTAATTTTATACGGATTTGAATGCTAGACAGTGGTTACCGGTGTACTTTGATGGTTGGGGTTCAATTAACCATACTCTCTCAGGAATGGTCGGCCTGGGTCTGTAGAAGACTACACAGTCCATTTAGGCTGGTTTCACACCGAACCAGTCAAGTCCAATCCAGTCACGTCCAGTCTAGTTGCGTCAGACGCTTGTAGACTCAACAGATATTTTTAACGGTTATTTCAATGGAAGACGCCTAGTTGGCTTTCACACCGACAGCGTCAAATCCAATCCAGTCAAATCCATTTTGAACTCGACTTATGAAGACTCAGCAAGTTGAATTTCTAACAGTCCGACTTAAACATTTTGCGAAGTAACATCATTCATTCCTACTTACCAATATAATTTGTTACTACTTAATATCTGCCAATCTTTCCTGTGGCAGGATAGCAAGACGGTAATTTGTATTTTCTTTCATTATTTTCTCCTTTAGCACATTATTAAGTTGAAAGAAACTGTTTGCTCTCATGTGAAAAAACCTATAAAATTTCTCCGAATCCTTAAGTAAATCAGGAAACAAATGACTAAAGTTCCCGAAAGTTGGTCTTCTTACGTTAATAGGGTGAACCCAAACTGTCCTATTTTTCCTTCTATTTTGTTTGTCTACGAATAAGTCTACGAAGAATAATAAATTTAGCGATCTCGACTTCCATATCGAACCAAATTTAAATAGTAACTGACGACTTGATAGTTGACTGCCTCTGTGTGAAACCCCCTTGACTTGACTGGACTGATGTGACTGACGCGACTGGACTGGGCGCGACTTGACTGGTTCGGTGTGAAACCAGCCATACACGTCATACACATTATCATCCTTCTCTCATTCGGTCATCGGGTTGCTTATTCTTCTCAATTGAACTGATTGCAACGTACACATTTTTACTTTCTCTTGCCTATATGAATATATAGGAAGGAAAGTATTGTTTTCATGTCGATTTTTCAAAATCGAGTTTTCACCGGATCTATACGTTTTCAGACCCCCTGAACCCAAAAAACATGTTTTTAGCGATTGGTCTGTGTGTGTGTCTTTGTGTGTGTGTGTGCGCGCGCGTGTGTGTGTGTGTGTGAACAGAATATCTCAAGAACGGAACATCGTACGAACTTAAAACTTGAAACTTAAGTTACGTACCACTACCGGACTCGACACGAACATTTTCATCAAAATCGGTCAACCGGAAGTGGTAGTTTATTCGTGTAATTTTTCACTTTTTTGCGATTTTCTCAAAAACTGGTCCTACGATTTTTTTTTAAATCGCCTGGTTTACTCAATTTTTTATTCTCTACAAGATAGGATAGGCGTCATGTTTGCTGAAATTCTGGGTGAGGCTGTTTTCACGTAAAAACGTTGTTTTTTAAGATTACAGCTTTAATATGCATTTAAGCGCAAAACTTTATGTAATAAAAGTTGTAGAGAATTGAAAATTCTACAACTTTTATTTTAAACAATTTTTTGTATAACGCTTAGTTTAGCGGTAATTTGCGATTTTCTGTTTTTTTCTCACGAAAATGTGTGAAAAATTGATTTTTTTAAGATTTCGGCCTTAGTATGCATTTTACGACAAAAGTGTACATAATTTAATTTATAGAAAATTAAAAGATCTACAACTTTTATTTAAAGCATTTTTCTCTACAGAGCCTAGTTTAGAGAGAAAGAGTGATTTTCCGTATGTCTAAGCCAAACTGAGGTTGATTTTCATTTTGCATTATTCACTCATGATTAAAATAAGGTTATGTTTTTGAGGTTAGTTTTTGTTTATTTCTAATATTTTATCATTAATGTTAGGTTTATTGTTAATTATTTGCATTGGCAAGAGAAAGTTGTGTGAGTGTTTCACACCAGATTTGTTAAGGTTAAAAGAGGAGATTTATATTTATTGTGAATTGAAAAGAGCGTTTACAAAATTATATGGAGGCTCAATATAAATGTTTTCAGAGCTCTTTTGAATGAATGTACGTATTGTAGACGAGTCTTTAATATTTTTAGTGGGTTATTGTATAAGATACAATACTCCCTCTGTGTTGGATTCCTTTCAAAAAAATTTATCTTTTGATATACGTCGTATGTAACTCAATCTGACAACCTTTGATTATATATTTCAAACTGAAACTCAATAAATTTTAAAACCCCAAACATATTACTGTTTATATTTACTTTCACTTGCCTGTATGAATATATAGGAAGGATAGTATTGTTTTCATGTCGATTTTTCGAAATCGAGTTTTCACCGGATCTACACGTTTTCAGACCCCCTGAACCCAAAAAACATATTTTTAGCGATTGGTCTGTGTGTGTGTGTGTGTATACTAAATATCTCAAGAACGGAACGTTGTACGAACTTGAAACTTGAAACTTAAGTTACATACCACTACCGGACCCGACACGAACATTTTCATCAAAACCGGTTGACCGGAAGTAGTAGTTTATTCGTGTAATTTTTCACTGTTTTGTGATTTTCTCAAAAACTGGTCCAACGATCTATTTTAAAATCGCCTGGTTTATTCAATTTTTTATTTTCTACAAGATAGGGTAGGCGCCATGTTTGCCGAAATTCTTGGTGAGGCTGTTTTCACGTAAAGAAATTGTGTTTTTAAGATTACGGCTTTATTATGCATTTCAGCGCAAAAATGTATATAATAAAATTTGTAGAAAATTTAAATTCCTACAACTTTTATTTTAAACATTTTTTTGTATAACGCTTAGTTTAGCGGTAATTAGCGATTTTCTGTTTCTTTTTTTCACGAAAACGTGTGAAAAATTGATAGTTTTAAGGTTTCGGCCTTAGTATGCATTTTACGACAAAAGTGTATATAATAAAATTTATAGGAAATTAAAAGATCTACAACTTTTATTTAGAGCATTTTTCTCTACAGAGAAAAAGAGAGAAAGAGTTTAGAGAGAAAGAGTGATTTTCCGTATTTCTAAGCCAAACTGAGGTTGATTTTCATTTTGCATCATTCACTCATGATTAAAATAAGGTTATGTTTTTGAGGTTAGTTTTTTGTTTATTTCTAATATTTTATTAATAATGTTAGGTTTATTGTTAATTATTTGCATTGGCAAGAGAAAGTTGTGTGAGTGTTTCACACCAGATTTTTTATTTGTTAAGTACGAATATATTTGTATGAAAATATAACGCTATTTTAATGATTATGTATTAGAAAAATATATATCACGATTTTTGTAACGACCTCATACGTGCCATAGTGCAAAATAAGGATACATTTTTTTGAGGTTATGTGTTTTGTGATGTTGTTTATGTTGTTTTAAAGTGCTTAATTTCAAAATATTGTGTTTATTTTAATTTAAAATGAGCCGAAATTTAGCAAATTCAAGTGACATTATTGCTATATTAACTGAATTAGATGAACCCAATGCATCAGATTTAGATATTATTACTGATGAAAGCGATTTTGAAGATGATGATCATAGGGATATTGCTGATGAAGTAAGTGTTTTTGACATTTTAAAAGAAGTAAATAGTAATATAGGAGACGAATTGGAAAGTGTTAATCTTTCAGTAAATGATAACAGTAATGCATTTGTTATTACAAGTCCAGATGAAAACATTGTTATTGATAACACAAGCCCTAATTTTTTCAGTAAATGATGAGAATGCGCTTCTTACTTCATTCACAGATACACCTGCAAATCATACAAGAGAGATTTTTACCACAGAATCCCATGATGACTTAAATTCTGCTGAACCAGGTTCAAGTAGTGAACCAATACTGTTGAAGGGAAACAAAAATAAAACAAGTAGGACTACCAGTAAGCCTACTGGTTATAAAACAAAACAAAAAAGTGTAATAAAAGAAAAAGTAAAACTGACAACAAAAAGCCACAAATAGTTTGGAATGTTGAGGAAGAAAATGATTTTGTAAATCAGAGTCCAGCGTTTACTGAAGTACAGACATATATGTTATCTGAACCAAAATGTGGGCGTACACCATTTTTCTATTTTCAAAATTTTTTCCCAGCAGAATTCACATAGTAATAGAAACAATAAGGTATGCTGTACAAAATGGAAAAGGGTTCTGAAAAAAGAAATTAACATTTTATCTAAATTTGTACTATGTAACTTGGTTGAAGAAATAGTGCTTAAGAATTTGTTAGTGTACTGGTACCCTGCCTGCACTTCGGCACATGCGTGGCCATTAACTTAGGCCCCATTTTTGGGGCCAAATTGAAAAATATCTTCTAAAATAACACATAGAAAAATTTAAAAAAATTTAAACTTCAATATATAAAAAAATTGAAGTGATTACCAATTTTTTTTTAATTTGTCTCTGAAGAGGTTAAGAAGAAGACTGTGATGAGCGCTATTTATGTCCATTAAATACTGTGCCTGCATACTTTCCAGTACAGACAAGTCACAATTTCAAATATAATTGCTTAACATTAAAACAAAATTACAATTTTTTTTTCTGCTCCTAACAATTGATTAGGCCACTAAATAATACTCAATGACAATCACAGTTTAAAGTTCAAAAATTAAATACCACTGTCTTTAATCCTTAGCCAAGAAAAAAAATTATTTTTACAAATAAAAAAGAAACTACAGTCGCTATCACCATACTGTTCACATAGTCGTAATCACCAAATTCTCCCACACAACTTGATACCACATTTATTTTCACTTTTACTTTTATTCCAACAGAATTTACAAAAAAAACAAGAACACAACTTTACAACCAATTCAACAACGTTATCTTCCCCCTCCAACCTCCCCAAACATATTATTACAGTAGTTAAAGGTACACGAAAAGTATTGTGACACTTAACACTAAGATCTTTTTCGGGATCTGGGTAAATTAAATTATTAACACACAATAGTTTAAAATTACAAGTATTTATTACAACTAAAAATTACAATTAAATTAAGTGTCTAAAATCTACAAGTAAATTACTTATAATAAATAAAAAACTAATTATAATCTATACTAATTTAATAAAGAAGAAACGTGTGTTTGTTTGTTTGTTTGTATGAGGTAATCTCAGAAACTACTGAACTGATTTTAAAAAATCTTTCATTGTTGCATAGTTTAGAGCTTCCTGATCATTATAGACTATTTTGCAACTTTAACTAACTTTAATTAAGTGAGTTAAGCAACTTAAACTGTGACGATGTCGCATATTTTACTTTATCGGGTGCATAGCACTTTTATTTTTTCAAAGTCCTCTGGATGGTGTATTTTTTGGGTTAGAAGCACGATTCAACTTTTATATTTCATAGAAAAACGTTAAGAACAACATTCGATTCAAAAAACATTAAAAATTCGGAATTATTCAAAAAGTTTATTTTGTACTGTAGACTACTTCATATATTTGTTTTCATTCGACAGGTAGTGGAATGAGTCATATATTTCAAATTACTCTGCGTACTGCACCAATGTAGGTACCGGGTGAGCATAAAGTCTTGCCCTGATTATAAAAATTTATTGCAGAATAACTGTTTGACATAATAATTTAAATTTGATGCTGTTAAATAGGTTAGTGTTAATAGTTTTTTTAAGATTACTTACATTAGTAAACTTCAACGTGTGCCCCCTTGGTAGCTCGGAGAATGTCGAAGCGGTATTCCAGTTCCCGCCAGGTGTTTTGTAACATGTGTTCTGTCACAGTACCCACAGCAGCTTGTATCCTAGCCTTCAGTTCGTCAACGTCAGCAACTGGTGTGGCGAAGACTCTATCCTTGATATAGCCCCAGAAAAAAAAGTCAAGGGAAGTAATGTCTGGAGAGCGGGATGGCCAGGGTGTTGGATCATCCCTTCCAATCCACCGATCCGGAAATGTTTCATCCAGAAAATTACGCACTATCAAAGCCCAGTGGGGCGGTGCCCCATCTTGCTGGAAAATTATCCATGGTTGATATTCTTCTAACTGTGGTGCAATGAACTGTTGCAAAACATCTAAGTAAATGTTAGCGTTAATGGTGTTTTCCGTGATGAAACATTTCCGGATCGGTGGATTGGAAGGGATGGTCCAACACCCTGGCCATCCCGCTCTCCAGACATTACTTCCCTTGACTTTTTTTTCTGGGGCTATATCAAGGATAGAGTCTTCGCCACACCAGTTGCTGACGTTGACGAACTGAAGGCTAGGATACAAGCTGCTGTGGGTACTGTGACAGAACACATGTTACAAAACACCTGGCGGGAACTGGAATACCGCTTCGACATTCTCCGAGCTACCAAGGGGGCACACGTTGAAGTTTACTAATGTAAGTAATCTTAAAAAAAACTATTAACACTAACCTATGTAACAGCATCAAATTTAAATAATTATGTCAAACAGTTATTCTGCAATAAATTTTTATAGGGCAAGACTTTATGCTCACCCGAGATTACTGTCTCTTAACTCAGCCATATATTAATACTGTCTGTTTCTTTTCCATTGGTATTCTTCTATGCATTCTATTCAATTCTGTTAAATCGCAGGGACAAACATTTAAAACGGTGGGCATCAATTTGAGACAAGAGTGGTTCCTTCACTCATGGACAACTTTATGTCGGACTTGCCAGAGCTGGAAGGGCAGAAAAACAATTTATTTTGCTACCACAGAGCAACAAAACCACAAAAATTGTATATAGAGAGGTTTAAAAATCGTAATTTAATGAGGCGTACATTAGCTGATGTGAAGCGAAGCAAAGCGAGCGGGGGTTGCTAGTTAACTTGTGTTGTTTAGGTCATCAGCCAAAAAGCTGGTTTGAACCTCTAGAGGTTTTACCAAGTAAAACGAGGAGTGAGGTGGTTTACAATTGCCTTCCTCACTGAATGGAAAGTACACTTATCAGCATGCCGGGCCCTCTGAAAAGCACATATTTTCCACTCTGCAAATGACACCTTCACTTCATTCACCACAGGGTCTGGCTGTATAATAAAATTCATTACTTTCAGACGAGATAACTCTAACTAGTGTCTTTTACACCTCTACCTCTTCTGTTTTTAAATGATTCAGTCATTTAATTGGCTGACCATGTGATAAGAAACAGAACTATTTATTTTAGCCCTGCAAGAAACAGATTGAGTGTAAATAATTTGACACTCCACCTGTCTGTTATGGGCAGCTAGTTAACTTTTAAACATAAATAAACTTAACCACTTACTAAACACTACTTACAAAATGATAGGCCTACTTAATAAACTTCAAACAATATACTGTAACGCTAACCTACTCCCAACGTAACCGTTAAGCACTACGCAATACACATTCTTCAAATATACGAGTTAACCGATTTTGATAAAAATGTCCGTGTTCGGTCCTCTAGTGGTACCTAACTTAAGTTTCAAGTTCGTACCATGTTCCGTTCTTGAGATATTCTGTTCACACACACACACACACGCGCGCGCACACAGAACAATCGCTAAAAACATGTTTTTTTGGGTTCAGGGGGTCTAATAACTTGTAGATCCGATGAAAACTCGATTTATAAAAATCGACTTGAAAACAATACTTTCCTTCCTATAATTATATTCATGTAGGCAAGAGAAAGTAAAAATAATGTATATAATTTTTACTTTCTCTTGCCTATATGAATATATAGGAAGGAAAGTATTGTTTTCATGTCGATTTTTCGAAATCGAGTTTTCACCGGATCTATACGTTTTCAGACCCCCTGAACCCAAAAAACATGTTTTTAGCGATTGTTCTGTGTGTGTGTCTGTGTGCGCGCGCGCGTGTGTCGGTGTGTGAACAGAATATCTCAAGAACGGAACATCGTACAAACTTAAAACTTGAAACTTAAGTTACAAACCACTACCGGACCCGACACGAACATTTTCAATAAAATCGGTCAACCGGAAGTAGTAGTTTATTCGTGTAATTTTTCACTTTTTTGCAATTTTCCCAAAAACTGGTCCTACAATTTTTTTAAAAAATCGCCTGCTTTATTCCATATTTTATTCTCTACAAGATAGGGTAGGCGTCATGTTTGCTGAAATTCTTGGTGAGGCTGTTTTCACGTAAAAACATAGTTTTTTAAAGATTACAGCTTTAATATGCAATTTAGCGCAAAAATTTATATAATAAAAGTTGTAGAGAATTTAAAATTCTACAACTTTTATTTCAAACATTTTTTGCATAACGCTTAGTTTAGCAGTAATTAGCAATTTTCTGATTTTTTTCTCACGAAAACGTGTGAAAAATTGATTTTTTTATGATTTCTGCCGTAGAATGCATTTTACGACAAAAGTGTATTTAATAAATTTTATAGGAAATAAAAAGATGTACAACTTTAATTCAAAGCATTTTTCTCTACAGAGCCTAGTTTAGCGTGAAAGAGTGATTTTCCGTATTTTTAAGCCAAACAGGTTGATTTTAATTTTCCATCTTTCACTCATGATTAAAATAAGGTTATGTTTTTTGAGGTTAGTTTTTTGTTTTTTTCTAATGTTTTATTACTAATGTTAGGTTTATTGTTAATTATTTGCATTGGCAAGAGAAAGTTGTGTGAGTGTTTCACACCAGATTTTTTATTATTATTAGGGTTTAAATAAACAAGTATAATACTTTCAATCAGTAACAGGTTTGAGACAAGGTAGCACCTTGCCTAGATAAGCCGTGCAAGGTATTCGTCACAAACTGCCAACGTAGAAACAAGATTTCCCATCCTCCTGCATGGCCTACAATTTAAAAAATCTGGTGTGAAACACTCACACAACTTTCTCTTGCTAATGCAAATATTTAACAATATAACCAAACATTAATAATAAAACATTAAAAATAAACAAAAAACTAACCTCATTGAACATAACCAAATTTTAATCATGAGTGAAATACGCAAAATGAAAATCAACCTCAGTTTGGCTTAGAAATACGGAAAATCACTCTTTCTCTCTAAACTAGGCTCTGTAGAGAAAAATGCTATAAATAAAAGTTCTAGATCTTTTAATTTTTTATAAATTTAATTATGAATACTTTTGTCATAAAATGCATACTAAGGCCAAAATCTTAAAAAAATCAATTTTTCACACATTTTCGTGAGAAAAAAACAGAAAATCGCAAATTACCGCTACACTAAGCGTTATACAAAAAAATGTTTGAAATAAAAGTTGTAGGATTATAAATTCTCTACAATTTTTTTATATATAAAATTTTGCGCTAAAATGCATATTAAAGCCGTAATCTTAAAAAAAACAACGTTTTTACGAGAAAACACCCTCACCAAGAATTTCAGCGAACATGACGCCTACCCTATCTTGTAGAAAATAAAAAATTGAGTAAACCAGGTTATTTTAAAAAAAATCGTAGGACCAGTTTTTGAGAAAATCCCAAAAAAGTGAAAAATTACACGAATAAACTACTACTTCCGGTTGACCGATTTTCATGAAAATGTTCGTGTCGGGTCCGGTAGTGGTATGTAACTTAAGTTTTAAATTTAAAGTTCGTACAACGTTCCGTTCTTGAAATATTTTGTATACACACACACACACACACACACACACACACACACACACACACACACACACACACACACACACACGCACGCACACACACACACACACACACTCTCTCTCTCTCTCTTTCTCTCTCTCACACACACACACACACACACACACACACACACACACACACACACAGAGAGACCAATCGCTAAAAACATGTTTTTTGGGTTCAGGGGTTTGAAAACGTGTAGATCCGGTGAAAACTCGATTTCTTAAAATCGACATGAAAACAATACTTTCCTTCCTATACATTCATATAGGCAAGAGAAAGTAAAAATTAATTCCGCAAGACTTAGGTGTCGCTAAATTTAAAAAAATGTATAATTGTAAAGTTTAAGGTTACCCTTTTCAAGTACCGTTGAGAACTGAACCCCGGCCTATTGGCCGGGGATTAAACACTAGCAGTAACTCGCTTACAAAACGTTTTCGAACATATTCTTATTACTTTCTCTTGCCTATATGAATATATAGGAAGGAAAGAATTGTTTTCATGTCGATCACAAAAAATACACTCTTCACCACATTTACATGTTTTCAGACCCCCTGAACCCAAAAAAACATGTTTTTAGCGATTGGTGTGTGTGTGTGTGTGTGTGTGAACAGAATATGTCAAGAACGGAACATTGTACGAACTTTAAACTTGAAACTTAAGTTGCATACTACTACCGGACCCGACACGAACATTTTCATCAAAATAGGTCAACCGGAAGTAGAAGTTTATTCGTGTAATTTTTAATTTTTTTGCGATTTTCTCAAAAACGGGTCCTACGATTTTTTTAAAAATCGCCTCATTTACTACATTTTTTATGCTCTACAAGATAGGGTAGGGCGCCGTGTTTTTCTGAAATTCTTGGGGAGGCTATGTTCTCGTAAAAAATTGTTTTTGTAAGATTGCGATTTCAAAATCCATTTCAGCGCAAAATGTATTTAATATAAGTTGTAGAGAATTTAAAATTCTACAACTTTTAATTTAACTATATTTTTTGTATAACGCTTAGTTTAGCGGTAATTAGTGATTTTCTGTTTTTTTTCTCACGGAAACGTGTAAAAAATCGATTTTTTAAATATTCAGCTTCATTATGCATTTTACGACAAAAAAGTATGAAATTAAATTAAATGAAATTTATAGGAAATTAAAAGATCTACAACTTGTATTTAGAGCGTTTTTCTGTAAAGAGCCTAGTTTAGCGTGAAAGAGTGATTTTCCATATTTTTATGCCAAACTGAGGTTGATTTTCATTTTGCGTCTTTCACTCATGATTAAAACAAGATTATGTTTTTTGAGGTTAGGTTTTATGTTTAAATCTAATATTTTATTACTAATGTTAGGTTTCCTAGTAAATGTAGTTACTTTTATACGGATTTGAATACTAGACAATGTTTATCTGTACTTTGATGATTGAGGTTCAATTAACCATACGCTCTCAGGAGTGGTCGGCCTGGGTCTGTACAAGACTACACGTCATACACATCATCCTCTTCTCATTGGGTCATGGGGTTGCTTAGTGTTCTCAATTGAACAGATTGTTCACAAATTGGGTTCAAATCCCACTCAGGCTCGGCATATTTTCATACGTTACAAAAAAAAAATCATTTCATCCTCATTACACACAGTTACACCCCCAACGACGTCGCTAATGACCTTGATGTTGATGCGACGTTAAATAAATAAATAAATAAATAATAATAATAATAATCAACAGGGTGTCTTTTTTTAAAATATTTAGGAGAAGTTATTTTGGAGAAATTTTCACAGCAGGAGAGAATAAAGAAAGCTTGTAAAGGCCTAGGGCCTGGTGCAATTTATTTATAATAAAAAAATGCTTGTCTCTTTACACAAAAGTTAGACACTACAACACAGTGATCAAGGCATCAATGCTTTATGCCAGTGAGACCCTGAACCTCAACAGGAAAGCCGATTTAGAAAATTTGAAAAAGGAGGAAAGGAAAATAATAAGGAAAATTCTCGGTCCAAGATTAACTGACAAACGGTTATAGATTATAAAAAAATAACACAGTTTAGCAACATTCAAATATTGTAACAGACATGAGGAAAAGACGTCTTAAATTTTTTGGTCATATCATGAGGTTTCCTGATCATAGAGTTACAAAAAAGATGGTAAAATATGTAGCTTCGCTTGTCAATGGAGGGGGAATGGATTCGACACGTTAAGAAATATCTAGTTCTGGCAAACATTACTGATAATGAAGTTACCAATCGAAATAGTTTTAGAACAAAAATTAATGAATGGGAGATTATTCCAGAGGTTAAAATTCCATGAGTTGGAACAAGATGGAGTGAGGAAAGAAAAGCTGATTTTTCTCAGAAAATGAAAGGCTGGTGGGCAAACAAGAAAAACACCAAGTCCAATAATCAATGATCGTGAATAATGCTCAGCGTCTTCCACTTCGGGAGCTCTAGGCCTACGGCTAATAATAATAATAATAATAAAAAAGAAAAATGTTAGGTTATATTGGTCAATATTTTCATCGGCAAGAGAAAGTTGTGTGAGTGTTTCACACCAGATTTTTGTTTGTTTGTTGGTTAATTAATGATATTCTCTAAATACATATTCAGCGGTAATGAAAAAAAGTAGGCTACTTTGAGTAACTTTTTATTGGGAGGTGAAAAATACAGTTAGCGAATTTATAAGCAATTGTACGTATTATGGAATCGTGATATTCGATGTAATATTTTTGATACACATATAAAGTTTTTGAATTTGTCAGATTAAAATGGGTTGCATCGGAACGTGATGGATTTATTTTTGTTGCGCTTCAATACAATTAGATACAATTTGTAAACGTTTCCATTATCCACTCTCGTAAAAAAAATAATCAAAACAGTTAAAAAATATAAAAAACAGAAAACCAATGTCGTTCTGACAGTTTTTAATGCCTATATAAAATATTTAACCCATTATTCGTGTTATTCATTTAATTCTACATTTTATTAAATAAATTGTCGAAACAAAAAAAAACCTGGTGTGAAACACTCACACCACTTTCTCTTGCCAATGTAAATAATTTAAACAATATAACCTAACATTAGTAATAAAACATTAGAAACAAACGAAAAACTACCCTCAAAAAACATAACCTTATTTTAATCATGAGTGAAAGACGCAAAATGAAAATCGACCTGTTTGGCTTAAAAACACGGAAAATCACTCTTTCACCCTAAACTAGGCTCTGTAGTGAAAAACGCTATAAATAAAAGTTGTTGATAGTTTAATTTCCTATAATTTTAATTATATATTTTTTTGTCGTAAAATGCATACTAAGGCTGAAATCTTTAAAAAATCGATTTTTCACACGTTTTCGTCAGAAAATCGCTAATTACCGCTAAACTAAGCGTTATACAAGAAAATGTTTGAAATAAAAGTTTTACGAGTATACATTCTCTACAAATTTTATTGTATAACGTTTTGCGCTAAAATGCATATTAAAGCCGCAATCTTAAAAAGAAAAGGGTTTTACGTGAAAACAGCCTCACCAAAAATTTCAGGAAACATGGCGCCTATCCTATCTTTTAGAGCATAAAAAAGTTAGTGAACCAGGCGATTTTTAAAAAAAATCGTAGGACCAGTTTTTGAGAAAATCGCAAAAAAGTGAAAAATTACACGAATAAACTACTACTTCCGGTTGACCGATTTTGATAAAATGTTCATTTCGGGTCCGGTAGTGGTATGTAATTTGAGTTTCAAGTTCGTACGATGTTCCATTTTTGAGATATTCTGTTCACACACACACACTCACAGACACACAGACACATACACAGACCAATCGCTAAAACTTCGTATGTTTTTTGTGTTCAGTAGGTCTGAAAACGTGTAGATCCGGTGAAAACTAGATTTCTTAATACCGACATGAAACAATACTTTCCTTCCTATATATTGATATAGGCAAGAGAAAGTAAAAATTGCAGTTACCTTTTTCATTAACCAAAAAACTGTTCACCTTACCTATTTATTAATTTTCTTGTTTCTGTATTATAAAATATAACTGTGTCTTACAATTGAGGAAATTCATCATCATCTTTAGGTCGGATCCAAGCTCCGTGTACTTTGCGGGTTGAAGAGTACGGGTGAGGTATAAAGAATGAATGAAGCATGCTGGGAATGCGATTGTTCTATTACTCTGATACAAAACATTCGTTTTCAAACTTTCCGTATTTAAAATATTTGTTTGTATTTATTACATTTATTTATTTACATATTTTAATATAAATTGGCAAGTTAAATATTATGAATCCGATCTAGTTAATAATCCGGTAGGTATTTGTTAAATTAATGCACCGGATGATAAGAATATTTGTTTTGTCTAGTTAGTAGACGCTACCACTACAAATGCAGCAGCTGTGAAACACTACTAATTCATTCCAACACTCATTCATTCTTCCACTACTATAACAACGCATTGCATTCCTTCCAACTTCACGGAGCTGGGACTCAAGGTAATTTTTTAGTCCTGTTACCCAATTGTTAATGTCTGGTAATTTTTTATAAGAAAGGGTTATTTTGTTTTGTGACACAAAGTTGGTAGCCCTACTCAACCGGTATAGATACGACAGTTTGAGTTGATTCTCCTTGAGTTGCGTAAAATTTTGTGCTGTTTCCAGTTGTGTTACGAACAGAATGTCTTTTACCCTAGAACAACGGGTTTTCATTCTTGAACAATATTTTGCTACAAAATCGTATGCGAGTGTAAAAGAATCATTTCAAATTAAATTTTTTGGTGTTCCTCCACTCTATTCTAATCAATTTCTAGGCTAATTAACTGATTTTTAGAGGCAGGTATTATTTGCAGCAGAAAACGTAGTGGTCGACCAACTCTCTTGACAGATGACGTTAAGAGAATGTGAAAACAAGATTGCTCAATTCTCCATGGAAAAGTTTACAAAAACTTTCCTCGCATGTTGATTTGTCATGTTCGAGTGCTCAGAAAGCTGCTAAAAAATTGACATTGTATCCGTATCACATACGATTAGTTCTAGAGCTTCAGCCTCCAGATTTAAACAAGAGATTGTTTTAGGATAAAAGACATTCTGTTCGTAGCACGACCGGAAATGGCACAAAATTTTACACAGCTCAAGGAGAATCAAGTCACACTGCCATATCCATACTGGTTGAGTAGGGCTACCAACTAAGTGTCACAAAACAAAATTTATTTTTTTTAGAAAAATATTACCAGACATTAACAATTGGGTAACAGGACTAAAAAATCATCCTGTATATCAAGGATTAGGCTCGATGCCCAGTTCCGGCATCCATATCATGTTAGGTTTTGCCAAGCCTCACTTCCCTCTAGGTTTATGATATTTCCATGCTCGTAGAGGAAATCTGTGTACTTGCATGCGAAGTAAATAGTTGTACCAGTTTCTCTTGTACACTCTTTTGTTTCACAGAGTGAGTGAACATTAAACTCGGGGCGTATAGCATCGTTGCGTACTCTATCTAACCGGGTGAAACCTTTGAATCCCCGCAAAGATCTAAAGTCCAGCCTCTCTTAGTTTGCTCCTAATGTAAACAAATAATGACGTCACTGAGCATGCGCATTATATCAAGATGAGTACACGCTGATTAAAAAGTAACAACAAAATACTTTCAAAAGTATTTAAATACGAAATACTTTTAAAAGTATTTTCCTAAATGAAATTGTTAAGAGCCTAGGGAGTCAACCCAAATAAAATCCAGGGCAGGTGGAGTCTTGAGAAATGGTCAATGGTTCCCCCAAGGTGGAGGAGGAATTTTCTCAGTTATGGAAAAAGTGGATGAACCTATGATTTTTACTTTCCCTTGCCTATATTATGAATATATAGGAAGGTAAGTATTGTTTTCATGTCGATTTTAACAAATACACTCTTCACCCACTATACACGTAAACAGACCCCCTCAACGCACACAACATGTTTTTAGTGATTGGTCTGCCTGTGTGTGTGTGTGTGTGTGTGTGTGTGTGTGTGTGTGTGTGTGTGTGTGTGTGTGTGTGTGTGTGTGAACAGAATATCTCAAGAATGGAACATCGTACGAATTTGAAACTTGAAAACTAAGTTACATAATACTACCGGACCAGACACGAACATTTTCATCAAAATCGGTCAACCGGAAGTAGTAGTTTATTCATGTAATTTTTCACTTTTTGCGATTTTCTCAAAAACTGGTCTTACGATTTTTTTAAAAATCGCCTGATTTACTAATTTTTTATGCTCTACAAGATAGGGTAGGCGCCATGTTTGCTGAAATTCTTGGTGAGGCTGTTTTCACGTAAAAACTTGTTTTTTTTCAAGATTGCGGCTTAAATATGCATTTTAGTGCAGAAATTTATAAAATAAAAGTTGTAGAAAATTTAAAGTTCTACAACTTTGATTTCAAACATTCTCTTGTATAAAGCTTAGTTTAGCTGTAATTAGCGATTTTCTAATTTGTTCTCACGAAAACGTCTGAAAAATCGATTTTTTAAATATTTCGGCCTTACGACAAAAGTGTATATAATCACATTTATAGGAAATTAAAAGAACTAAAACTTTTATTTAAAGCATTTTTTCTCTACAGAGCCTAGTTTAGCTTGAAAGAATAATTTTCCATATTTTTAAGCCAAACAGGTCGATTTTCATTTTGCGTCGTTCACTCATGATTAAAATAAGGTTATGTTTTTTGAGGTTAGGTTTTTGTTTATTTCTAATTTTGTATTACTAATGTTAGGTTATATTGTTTAAATTATTTGCATTGGCAAGAGAAAGTTGTGTGAGTGTTTCACACCAGATGTTTTTTTTTGTTTTACGTCTGACTGTTCTTCAATTACTGCTAATGCAAACGGTGAAGGATGAAATGATTTTTTTGCAACGTATGAAAATATACCGTGCCTGAATGGGATTCAAACCCAAGACCGCATGATGAGAGGCGAGCACGCTACTAACTACGCCAATGTGGCCGGTGAACCTAGGTGGTGTGTTTTCAAATGAAACCTAGGGCCCGTCTAGAACCTGTAAGGTGATAGCCCCACCACTGGTCTACCTAGTGCAGGGCTCGTAACTTGGCCTGGGGTAAAATTTACCACTGCAAGCATCAAAAGTTAGCCTCGGATCACGACCGAAGTAAAAGGTTGTACCCGGTTAGATAAAGTACCGTGGACGGACAGGGTCACAAATATGGAGGTCCTCAGAAGAATGGGGAAAGAGCATAAAGATAAGAAAACTGACATACCTTGGACACATCATAAGGGGGCCTAAATATGAGATTCTGCATCTCATAATTCAAGGGAAACTCGTTGGTAAACGCTCGGTGGGACGCAGACGAATATCCTGGTTAAGAAACCTGAGAGAAGCGTTTAACTGCTCGTCGCATGACCTTTTTAGAGCAGCAGTGGACAAGGTACGACTGACCATGATGATAGCCAACCTTCGTAATGGAGAAGGCACCTGAAGAAGAAGATAAAGTACTGAGGGAATTCTCCAAGAAATTTGAAATAAATACAGGAGTGAGACCATATAATCTGTCACCGCTGCTTTTTAAAACCCCCGTCGGATAAAGAAAGGTGTTAAAAGTTTAACGTGTGTATCTGCACGTGGCATCGTAGCTACCAAACGGATTAACCGATTTTCATTCAGTTTTGTTTTGTTTGAAAGATGACTTGATCCAAAGTGTACTTAGCTGTGATTCATCAAAATCGGTCAACCGGAAGTAGTAATTTGAAAAATGACTTGATCCAAAGTGTACTTAGCTGTGATTCATCAAAATCAGTCAACCGAAGTAGTAGTTTTGAAAGATGACTTGATCCAATGTGTACTTAGCTGTGATTCATCAAAATCGGTCAACCGGAAGTAGTAGTTTTATTCGTGTGATTTTTCAACATTTTTGTAATTTTCTCAAAAATGATTAACTAAATTTTTTTATGCTCTACGAGATAGGCTGGGCGCCATGTCTGCTAAAATTTTTGGGCGGCTGTTTCCCTCGTTAGAACATAATTTTTTTTTAAGATTTCGGCCTTAAAATGTGTTTTATGGGAAAAGTGAATATAATCAAAGTTGTAGAACATTTAAAAACCTAAAATTTTTATTGCAAACATTTCATTGTATGAAGCTTAGTTTTTCGGTAATTAGTGATTTTTCTGGTTTTTTTAAATGAAAATGTGGTAAAACGAATGGATATTTTAGGATTTCAGCATAATATGTATTTTACGACAAATGTGTATATAATTAAGTTAATAGTAAATTAAAAGATCTACAACTTTTATTGTAACCATTTATCTCGACAGAGCCTAGTTTTGAGTGAAAGAGTGTTTTTCCATATTATTGAGCCAAAATAAGGTTCATTTTTCATTATGCATCATTCACTCATGATTAAAATATGGTTATATTTTTCGAGGTTATTTTTTGTTTATTTTCAATGTTTTATTACTAATGTTAGGTTACATTGTTTATTATTTACATTGATTAGAGAAAGTCGTGTGTGAGTGTTTTGCATAAGATATTTTTACTTATTTAACATTTTAGTTAAGTTTAATTAGCAATTAAATTTTAATATTTTTAACGTATAAATGAAAATAAAAATCAAGGGTAGGAAAAACTGGATTGAAACATTGTGAAAACAGTCCCTGATTCTTAAAATACGGACATTTTCATTTTTTTAGGTTTTTTTTAAGTCGAATCAACATCTGCGTTATTAGCGAGTTCTCTGGGTTAAGGAACGGTTAGGCTTTAAATTTTTCCAGAACCTGGCCGGGAACCGAACCCGGGACCTTCGATTTGAAGCGTAGAAAGGTAACCACTGGACCATGGAAACGGTAATAATTTGTTATTTTGTGATAGATATTAAGTATTAAATTTACTAGAACAATGAAATGATCAGTTTAGAAAAATAGAAAAGGAAATCTAATTCAAGAGAGAGGCGCCAATTTCTGCAGTGTGGCAATAATTCGGCGACGCGGACGCGACGCCTTTGGTTGCTAGGGCTCTAGTGACGTCAGAGACCAAACCGACGCCCTTTCTCCCACCTAATTTTTGACTCTAACCCCTCCAAACTTTTCTCTGGAGCTCCCGCTCAAAAATTCCTGGATATTGTTCGTATTAGAAAGAAACATTCTGTACTGTTTCTACGACCAATTCGGTTTGCACTCCGTTTGACAACATTTCCACCGAAATCGAATCATCCAAGGTTTATTATCAGATCAAATTTCTTTACTCTCGATAACCGATGAATCTTCTTTCTTATCTCATCCGAATAACTCTTTATATAAAATTTTCTTCAAATAATCCGATATAAGAAATAAAATCGAAAGGAAATAAATAAATCATCCTTTGTCGAAAGTAATAGTAAATACCGAGAAGAAAATTGTATTTTTTCTTTTAATTTCCTTTACAAAACCTTGCAATCTTATTCATCATATAATGTTTAAACTGAAATATCAATGGAGCACTCTCTGAAATATTTTATGTAAAATAAAAATAAATAAAAAATACAATACAATACAGTAGACTACAATAAAGCTGTTTATTTTTTGCCTTTATCTTGCCTCTATGAATATATAGGAAGGAAAGTATTATTTTCATGTTGATTTTTCGAAATCGATTTTTCACCGGACACACGTTTTTCAGATCCCCTGAACCCAACAAAATATGTTTTTAGCGATTGGTCTGTGAGTGTGTGTGTCTGTGTGAGTGTAAACAAAGTATCTCGAGAACGGAACATCGTACGAACTTGAAAATTGAAATTTAAGTTACGTACCCAACACCAACTTTTTCATCAAAATCGGTTAACCGGAAAAAGTAGTTATTCGTGTCATTTTTTACTTTTTTGCGATTTTCTCAAAAACGGCTCGTACGATTTTTTTTAAAAATCGCCTCATTTACAACATTTTTTAATACTCTCCAAGATAGAGTGGGCGCCGTGTGTTTGCTGAAATTCTTGGAAAGGCTGTTTTCTCGTAAAAATTGTTTTGTGTGAGTGAACCAAAATATGTTAAGAACGAAACATCATACGAAATTGTAACTTGAAACTTAAGTTACATACCACTACAGGATCCGACACACAACGCGCGCGCGCGCACGCACACACACACACACACACACACACACACACACACACACACACACACACACACACACCAATCGATAAACACATGTTTTTTTTTTTGGTTTTGGGAGTCCGAAAACGTGTATATCCGATGAGAATTCGTTTTCTTAAAATCGACATGAAAATAATACTTTCCTTCCTATATATTCACATAGGCAAGAGAAAGTAAAAAAAACTAAATCAAAATCGGTTCATCCGTTTGGGGCACTACGATACCACATACAAATACACATATTTAAGTTATAGCAACCCTCTTTTCCGTCGGGGTTAAAAATACTTTTACTACTCCGATTTTAAAGTGTTTGCCACTATTTTAAAGCGGAAATTTCAAATTTATATACAGTAATCCCTTGGTATCCGCGGACTGTGTCCGTGGGCCTAAAACCTTAAAATAAAGTACGTTTTCTCACCTTGTGTACACCGTACTTGGTTGGGAAGGTCATACAATTCTAAAAACATGCCCATAACAGGACAGGTGGAGTGTCAGATTATTTACACTCAATCTGTTCGTTGCAGGGCTAAAATAAATAGTTCTGTTTCTTATCACAATGGTCAGCCAATTAAATGACTGAATCATTTAAGAACACAAGAGGTAGAGGTGTAAAATACACTAGTCAGAGTTATCTCCTCTGAAAGTAAATGAATTTTACTATACAGCCAGACCCTGTGGTGAATGAAGTGAAGGTGTCATTTACAGAGTGGAAAATAAGTGCTTTTCAGAGGGCCTGGCATGCTGATAAGTGTACTTTTCCACTCAGTGAGGAAGGCAACGGTAAACCACCTTTACTCCTCATTTTACTTAGTAAAACCTCTACAGGTTCAAACCAGCCCTTTCGGCTGATGACTAAACAACAACAACGTACGTTTTCTCACCTTGTGTACACCGTACTTGGTTGTGAAGTCATACAATTCTGAAAACATGTGTTTGAATAAATGTTTTGGCATCCGTATCATGTTGAGTGACACACTAGTATGGCGATGGCCGCCATGAGCCAACCTAGATTTCCGCGTACTGTACGTAGTGAGCCAGTCACCGGGTACCGGGCCCCGCCAGTAACACACCACCACCACCGCCATACGTACGCCCAGGCACCATCCTGTAATTTCTCCGTACGTTTTCCTCCATGTTCAGTCTAACTTCTTCGTACGTACAGTTCTACAGTAATAAAACATTAGAAATAAACAAAAAACTAACATCAAAAACATAACCTTATTTTAATCATGAGTGAAAGACGCAAAATGAAAATCGAACTCGATTTGGCTTAAAAATAGGCCTACAGAAAATCACTCTTTCACGCTAAACTAGGCTCTGTAGTGAAAAATGCTTTAAATAAAAGTTGTAGATCTTTTTATTTCCTATAAAATTTATTATATACACTTATGTCGTAAAATGCATTCTAAGCCCGAAATCTTTAAAAAATAGATTTTTCACACGTTTTCGTGAGAAAAAAAATCAGAAAATCGCTAATTACTGCTAAACTAAGCGTTATACAAAACAATGTTTGAAATAAAAGTTGTAGAATTTTAAATTTTCTATAACATTTATTATATAAACTTTTGCGCTAAATTGCACATTACAGCCGTAATCTTAAAAAAACTATGTTTTTACGTAAAAACAGCCTCACCCAGAATTTCAGCAAACATGACGTCTATCCTATCTTGTAGAGAATAAAAAATTAAGTAAACCAGGCGATTTTTAAAAAAATCGCAGGACTGGTTTTTGAGAAAATCGAAGAAAGTGAAAAATTACACGAATAAACTACTACTTCCCGTTGACCGATTTAGATGAAAATGTTCGTGTCGGGTCCGGTAGTAGTATGTAACTTAAGTTTCAAGTTTCAAGTTCGTACAATGTTCCGTTCTTGATATATTCTGTTCACACACACACACACACACAGACCAATCGCTAAAAACATGTTTTTTGGGTTCAAGGGGTCTGAAAACGTGTAGATCCGGTGAAAACTCGATTTTGAAAAATCGACATGAAAACAATACTTTCCTTCCTATATATTCATATAGGCAAGAGAAAGTAAAAATATTATTAGTAATAATAATTATAATTAATATTATTTAATATGTGGGTCGCGAAAAAATTTCACAATGAAGGTGGGTCCCCAGGCAAAAAAGTTTGGGAACCGCTGCTCTAGAGGTTCAAATCAGCCTTTCGGCTGATTTGAACCGAAATCATCCGCCTATCAGCCTTTCGGCTGATCACCGAAACAACAGTGAATTGTTCATTCGAAAAAGCATGATAGTACAGTATTACTTAAATGGAATATAGGAGAGAGGGAATTTTTTATTGTCTTCATGCGTCAGTGCTACCACTTACAATAACATGAGTAATTAAAAGGGAAATTTTATTTTCGAAAAGGGACTTTTTATTGAGAAAAGTTACCACCATTTAGAGACTTACTATCATGCTAATTCTAGTAGCTATGTCCACAATCATGCTACAGTCCAGCCTCTCTTAGTTTGCTCCTAATGTAAACAAATAATGACGTCACTGAGCATGCGCATTATCTAAAAATGTGTACACACTGATTAAAAAGTAACAACTAAATACTTTCAAAAGTATTTAAATACAAAATACTTTTAAAAGTATTTTTATAAATGAAATTGTTAAGCCTACATCATATCATGACTGATGTTTTAAGTACTTTAAGTACTTATAATTTAAAAAATAGTTAACTTAATAGGAATACGACATCCGTAAAGTCGCAGACTCTAGCGTGCACCCTGTAATAGGTGGCTTTTGTTTGTTGACGGTAGGAGCAAACTAAGAACGGCTGAACTGTACATCGCATGGGCTTAGAGGCATGCCATTTCAACTGTCCGTACTCGTTTGAAGAGCTTCATCTCAAAAAAACACAACGAATATTTTTGAACACTACACAAAATTAAAGCCTGCTCTTTTCTGCGTTGATTAGTTTGACTTAGATTATTTTAACTTGAAACTAGTCGGAGATGCACCAATTTAAGCATAAAGAGTACTCAGATTTTAGCCGGTTTTCCGTTAATTTGGTTTTTAAACGTCCATTACTCCGTCCAGGCTTTTCATAAAAGAACGGCGTTTAAGTACGTTGAAGATTAGAATTTTCACTATATAAACATTTTAAAATAGAAGTTTGATGTTCCATTTTAAAATGCCGGCCATTTTTAAAAAAAACTGTATTTTGGCTTTACGAAAAGATAGGGAAATGATTTTTGGACTGAACCATGCATTTTTACTGCAGTATTGTGCCATGTATTGTATTTTGCATTTTTAATTAGAAATAGATTTTTGGTTAATAGAAAATTCTATTAGCCTCTAAACTTCTTGAGAGGAAACTGAGCTCTATAGCGATATCCGCTGCGAGTACAGTCGTTTAGAAAAACAAACTTCTTTGTTTTTCCTGCTCCATTTCATTCCGTAGCTCATTTTGAATTATTTAACGATTTTTTTTTTTTAATAAACGCTTTGCTTGACGTAATGCTGTTGTGAAAATGCATGGTTCAGTCCAAAAATTATTTCCCTACCTTTACTTGGAGCCAAAAAAAACACTTTTTTAAAAAATGGCTGGCATATAAAAACGAAACATGAGATTTACTTTTTAAAATATTCATATTATAGAAAAAACTCTGATCTTCAATTAACTTAAAGCCGATTTTTATGAAAAGCCTGGAAGGAGTAACGGACGTTTAAAAATCACATTAACAGAAAACCGGCTAAAAACTGAGTAGTATTTTTTTGCGTAAATTACTGGAGTTATCTCCGATTAATTTCTAAATAAATCAATCTAAATCAAACAAATCAACGCAGGAAAGAACAGGCTTTATATTTTATTGTAGTGCTTAAAAATATTCGTTGTTTTTCTTTAGATAAAGATCTTCAAACGAGTGTGGGAAGGTGGTATGCCTCTAAACGCGTGCGATATAGCATGCGACATCGCAAGTTGAAAAAGAAAGCGCACGAGTATGGACATATTTAATGATCTATAAAATGTTAGATAATTTTGTATTGTATGAAGAACGATTTCATAGTAGTTTGAATTTGGCACAATACTGTCCAGAGATATTCGATATGTTAATCGATACACTGTCATTTACATTTTAACAAAATTAGACCACTGAATTTTCAATTAGTTGGTACATAATAACTTACAAAAACAAACTGATTAGGACTCGAACCGTTGTTCTAATTACAGCGTAAATTAGACTATTAGGTATATTTTCACAAAACAGATCTAAAAATAATGTTTGGCTACATTAGCAAATATAATTAGCCTACTAATAGTTTATACTTTCTCGTGCCGTATATGAATATTTATAGGAAAAGAAAATATTGTTTTCCTATGGTATTGTTTTACTTGGGGGCAGATTTAATAAAAGGTGTCAGGAGAAGTAAATATTTAGGAGTAACTTTCAATAAGTATGGCAATAGTAAGGATGAGATACAAGAGAGAATAAATAAAGGACGAACAGTTATAAGGACAATCAACTCTCTTCTATGGCAAAACACAATAAACAAAAATACAAAGAAACGAATATATAAAAGTTTAGTTGAAAGTGTTACACTATATGGATCGGAAGTATGGGATGTTAGTAAGGCCAACAGAAGGAAACTTGCAGCGGCTGAAATGGACTTCCTCAGAAGAAGCTGTGGTATCTCTAAATTGGATAGAGTAAGGAATGAAACGATAAGAAACAACATGGATTTATCAAGAACAATTAATGAAGAGACGGAAAGAAGACAGTTGATATGGTTCGGCCATGTGAAGAGGATGGAAGCAGATAGATGGCCCCGAAAAATATTAGAATGGATCCCACCAGAAAGGAGGAAGAGAGGGCGACCACGAAGGGGTTGGAAGGACGATATAGGGGAGGCAATGGAGGCTAGAAACCTGGAGGAGGACGTTTGCTTCGATAGAGAAAAATGGAAGTTGGGAACGGAGAAACGGCGTTTGCTGTAAAATTAATCCGTAAAAAAAAAGTATTGTTTTCACTGAAATTTTTTCTAATCGTGTTTTCACCGGTTATACACGTTTTCAGGCCCACCGAACCAAAAAACAGGTTTTTAGCGACTGGTTTTTTGCACGTGCGCGCGTCTCTCTCTCATTCTCTCTCTCTCTGTGCGTGCGTAAGTTACCAGAAATGGATTCGACACAAATATTTTCATCAAAATTGGTCAACCGGAAGTTTTAGTTTGTTTCGTTTGATTTTTTACTTTATGTAGTTTTCTGAAAAACGGCTTCTACGGTTTTGTTTAAAATTGCCACATTTACTAAATTTTTATGCTCTACACGATAGAGTAAGCATATTTTTGATGAAATTGCTGCATTTATATGGATTTTAAAGCAAATAAATGAATGCCTGTAAATAAAAACGTTGTAGAAAATTTAAAGTCCTGCAACGAGTTTTTGATAATTATCAATTTTGTGGTTTTTTTCATGAAATCGGTAAAAAATGGGGTTTTTTAAATATTGCGGTCTTAGAATGCATTTCACTACAAAAGTGTATATAGGTAAATCAATGTTATGGAAAATGAAGAAAAACCTACAAATTTTATTTTCAGCATTTTTCTCCACAGAGTCTAGTTTAGCGTGAAAGTTTACGTGTATTATTTACCAAACTTGGTTGGTTTTAATTTTGCGTCATTCACTCATGATTACAATTAGTTATGTTTTTAGAGGTTAGTTTATTTGTTTAAAGTCACAAAAAAGCTTGATCATTAGTGACTACGGTGGGTTAAGAAACTCTAATGATGGGTTTTGGCATGTAATAAATTTCAGATTTTACCCGGGAATCGAACCCGGGACCTTCGTTTAGTAGGCTAGCGCTCAATTAAGTAGGTACGTCACGGAGGCGGCCATTTTTCCGTTTTTTTACGTTGTTTACTACAGATACTGAAGTCACGAGATTGTCTTTTGCGTATGGATGGGCTGTGAGGAAGGGAATTGAAAATATGACAGTGCTGCCAACCTCAACAATAAAACACTACTCGTACATTTTACTACCGTGCAGTTTCTACGTACATTTTGTAAGCTGTGGTTTAATCCGAGAAAATTATCTTCATAAACCTTATAAGAAATAAATCTGTCCGGTAATAGGCTACTGCCTACAGCTTAATAACATGACTAGAAATGATTAATTTACTGTAATTACCAGCTTTACCTTTTTCCATTGGAACAAATTTTCTACGAATGAATCGCCTTGTTTACTATCGATGTTACTGGCGTCTTCACTATGTCTCACTAGTATCTACCTAAACATTTCCTTTTTTTACCAGGTGTCAACAAAACAGTTGAAGAATAGCTTCTTCATTGCTTCTTCAATTTCCTTCTTTATTTTTCGAATTGTGGGAAGAGAAACATCACAGTAGTTAGCCACTTGCTCATGGCTTTTGTTAAGAGGCAGTGAAAGGTATTTTTGTTTAGTTTCAACTTCACAGAATTTTATTACACTGCGTATTAGACTTTGTTCAGCACTGTGAATAGTCTGCCTACATTTTCGAAAAACTAACATTTCTGTTTTCGGTAACAAACAGTTATATTCGTACCGTTTACCTACAAAAGGTTCGGCGATATACTGTATAGGCTATGCTCTGGGTATAGTATAAGTTGTTACGTTTCTCGTACTGAAATTAAAGCAGTCGCGCATGGGCACTGATGCTTTTCCCCCTTTACCCCTCGTTGCAAACACGGGCAAACTCGTGACACAAGTGACTATAATATTTAAACGTAAATTATATTGTGCATTATTTACTTTGGAAAGAGAAAGTCGTGTGAGTGTTTCACATCAAATTTTTAAATTCTACAGAAGTTGATTTTCATTTTTCGTCATTCACGCATGATTAAAATTAGGTTATATTTTTCATTTTACATTGCTTACTCATGATGAAACATAGCTTATATTGTTTAATATCTACATTGGTAAGAAAAAATCGTGGTGAGTGTTTCAGAACAGATTTTTTTCGGAATAATAAATAAAACGATATTAGGGAGCAAATTGAAACAGTGGAAACGATACAAATTGCAGTAGAAATTAGTAGAGATATGACGTATTATCGAGTATGGAAATCATTTTGATTACTGGTCCAGGATTTATTATGAAACGTCAAAATACAAACGCAGCTAGCAAATTACAAACAAAGGTTTTGATAAATAAACAGTAGCTACTGAAAGCCGTAATTCCAGGTTATTAATAAAATCTTCAAGTTTCAATCTTATACAAAATTGATAAATCCATGTTCAGTACGTGGTCTGCTATGCCATATTATAAAAACAATACAGACAACATAAATTATTAACATTTTTTTAAATTTTTTTTATTATAAAATCAGCAAAATTACAATCTGTTCTGTTATAAAAATCCAAGAACAATAAGTAATAAGGTTAACATAGAAAAGATAAATTTACAACAATATTATACCTTAATAATAATTGTTACAGATAATTTTTTTTGTAATTTTAAAAAATTAATTAATTTTGAAGTGATACAAAATTTAAATAAAGAAGAAAATATTTACATATATACACATAAAAATATCTAAAATAAAAATTTAGTTGTGTTCGAATCTGTTAATTAAATCTAACTCATTTTACCTGTTAAGTCTTGTAAACGTATAGTCACTGTTGTCCAGTAAGTTTATAGCGAGATGATTTGGATGTCCGTTTAGCCTTTGTTCGTACGTTTTGCTAAATCGTGTAATTTCCTGTCTTACTGAGTTAAGTCGTATGTCGTTATATATATATATATTTGTTTCGTATGTACCATGGTATCCTAACATATCAGAGTGCGTATTTTGTTTGAAAACGTTCCAAAATGTCAATATTGGTATTTTTAGTTGTCCCCCAAAGTTGTATCCCGTACGCCCACACCGGCTTGAATCTTGTACAGCAACAGTTTTGATTCAATTGAAAATTGTAAGCGTCTCCCAGTTAACCAAAAAGTATTTCTCAATTTCAAGTCCAATTGTCTTCGTTTCGTCAAAATGTGTTTCTTCCACGTCAGTCGGCGGTCCAGATGAAGCCCCAGGTACTTCACATCTTCTGACCGTGGCACCACAATGTCATTAAGTACTACTAGTGGGCACGTTCGTCTACGTAGAGTGAATGTGACGTGGACTGACTTAGTTTCATTCACCTTAATCCTCCACTTCTGTAACCAATCTTGCAAGGATATCAGAAAATCTTGTAAATACCGTGAAGCTACAATTATTAACATTGTCATTATTTTATAGAAAAATATTGATTGACATGGTTTTGATTATGTTAGTAACCGATAGAATACTTATGTTCATGTCATTTACATAAACATAATTTCGTAATGATAAACCAGATCTCCCACGGAATTTGAACCTTAGAGAAATGTATTGATTTTTATTTGTTCGTTAATATTTTCTTCCCACGAATAAATGAACACTTGTTATTTTCAGGAATCATTAGAAAATGTTGTGACCTTTTAAAAAATATCAATTTTGATAATATATTTTAAGCTGTATTTTAGCTTAAATACAGAAATACATTAATTTGTAACCGTTTTATATTTTATAAACTTCTCTGATTGTATGTTTGGAGTAATGGTAACGTTCTGGTAAAAAATTATTATTTATAATATTAAAAATCTGGTGTGAAACACTCACACGACTTTCTCTTGCCAGTGCAAATAATTAACAATAAACCTAATATTAGTAATAAAACATTAGAATTAAACAAAAAACTAACCTCAAAAACATAATCTTATATTAATCATGAGTGAAAGACGCAAAATGAAAATCAACCTCAGTTTGACCGAAAAATACGGAAAATCAATCTTTCACGCTCAACTAGGCTCTGTGGAGAAAAATGGTTTAAATAAAAGTTGTAGGTCTTTTAATTTCGTATAAATTTTATTATATAACATTTTGCGCTAAAATGCATATTAAAGCCGCAATCTTAAAAAGAAAATGTTTTTACGTAAAAACAGCCTCACGCAGAATTTCAGCAAACATGGCGCCTACCCTATCTTGTAGAGCATAAAAAATGTAGTAAACTAGGCGATTTAAAAAAAAAATATCGTAGGACCAGTTTTTGAGAAAATCGTAAAAAAGTGAAAAATTATACGAATAAACTACTACTTCCGGTTGACCGATTTTGATGAAAATGTTTGTGTCGGGTCCGGTAGTGGTATGTAACTTAAGTTTCAAGTTTCAAGTTCGTACGATGTTTCGTTCTTGAGATATTTTGTTCACACACACACACACACACACACACACAGACACACACACAGACCAATCGCTAAAAACATGTTTGTGTGGGTTCAGGGGGTCTGAAAACGTATAGTTCCGGTGAAAACTCGATTTCTTAAAATCGACATGAAAACAATACTTTCCTTCCTATATTAATATAGGCAAGAGAAAGTAAAAATATTAATTAATTTTTTATTTATTTTTTAATTTTAGCAATTAATTGTTTTATCTATAATTATTTACTTAAAAATTGTTTTCTTTGGAAGCCAATTCAGTATTATTTTAAATACCTAATAATATATTTTTTTCAACAACATTTAATTTTTAGAGACAGCTGATTGTTGCAATAATTTTAGATGATAAAGCAAATTGTCAAAATTAAAAAATAAATTTTTGAATGCTAGACAGTGGCTACCGGTGTACTTTGATGGTTGGGGTTCAATTAACCATACTCTCTCAGAAATGGTCAGCCTGAGTCTGTACAAGACTACACAGTCTTATTTACACGTCATACACATCATCCTCATCTCATTGGGTAATCGGGTTGCTTATTGTTCTGAATTGAACAGATCGCAACGTACACATATTAGGAATTAAAAAAAAAACCAAACAATTAATTGTTTATAATATTTCTAATATTCTTTAAAAATACAAAAATTTACTGCAGATAGATTCGGCCCACCTGTTTGTATACAGGGTGATTTTTAAGTATGGACACAGCTTTATATTGCGTAACTGAGACGTATTTGCCGAAAGAAGCTTATGCGGATCTTCATATTTTTAAAAATCCATTTTTTTTTCTTTTGAAATATTTGTCCGCCATCTTGGATCCGCCGTATTGGATTCATTTTTTTTAAAATGGGATATTGGTCGTTTGATACATCATTTTAATGTAAAATTTTAAGAAAAAAACAATGGCGCAAACCGTTTTTCAATAGATGCCTTCGTGTTTTAGTTATAAGCATTCAAAGTTGCAATTTTGGGAAAATTGTGTTATCAATAAAAAAGGTAGACCGCACTACATAAACCATTTTATTGCATTTTTCAATCATAAGGTATCTAATAACTAAGTTTAAACGGTGGTAAGACATGATAATAATGAGAAAAAAATAATTATAAATAAATAATACAACAAATAAATCCGGAAGTAGATCCGGTGAAAACTCGATTTCAAAAAATCGACATGAAAACATTACTTTCCTCTTTATTATTACATATAGGCAAGAGAAAGGAAAATCACTCTGTAGAATGTAAATTGTACAATGTTAAAATGCCAATAGATTTCCCAACAAATTCTGTTGGTAGAATTGGATAAAAAAATCTAGTGTGAAACACTCACACAACTTTCTCTTGGCAATGCAAATAATTAAAAATAAATCTTAAATTAGTAATAAAAATTTAGAAATAAAAAAACTAACCTCAATAAACATAACCTAATTTTAATCATGAGTGAAAGACGCAAAATGAAAATTAATCTCAGTTTAACTTAAAAGTACGGAAAATCACTTTTTCACGCTAAACTAGGCTCAGTAGAAAAAAATGTTTCAAATAAAAGTTGTAGATCTTTTAATTTCCTATAAATTTAATTATATACACTTTTGTCGTAAAATGTAGGCCTATACGAAGGCATATCTTTAAAAAATCAATTTTCCACACGTTTTCGTGAGAAAAAACAGAAAATTGCTATTTACTGCTAAACTAAGCGTTATACAAAAAAATGTTTAAATTAAAGTTGTAGACTTTTAAATTTTCTTCATTTTTTTAATATATTTTTTTGCGCTAAAATGCATATTAAAGCCGTTATCTTAAAAAAAACAATTTTTTTACGTGAAAACAGCATCACCAAGAATTTCAGCAAACATGGCGCCTAACCTTTCTTGGAGAGCATAAAAAATTTAGTAAACCTGGCGATTTTTAAAAAAATCATAGGACCAGTTTTTGAGAAAATGGCAAAAAAGTTAAAAATTACCAGATAAACTACTACTTCCGGTTAAACGATTTTGATGAAAATATTCATGTCGGGTCCGGTAGTGGTATGTAAGTTAAGTTCCAGTTTCAAGTTCGTACAATGTTCCGTTGTTGAGATTTTCTGTTCACACAGCACACACACACACACACACACACACACACACACACACACACACAGACCAATCACAAAAAACATGTTTTTTGGGTTCAGGGGGTCTGAAAACGAGTATATTGTTTGTAACTCAAAAATATTTCATTAAAATATTATTATTTTAACGTCAGAGAGATAGTACTGTTAATGATTTTAAAAGTTTACGTATCTTACCCATTAAAAACTTATTTATTTTAAAAATTTTAAAACTATTTTATAAAAAAAAGTGGCGACAGAGGTACTGAAAACTTATATCACAGAACTAGAGGTTCAAGCCAACAACTGTTTGTAAGACCGAAAGTTAATAAATCCTTTTTTGCTAAAACTTTGGTTTGTTTAGTTCCGAAGTGTTTTAATCTGTTGCCTATTGAAATTAAAAATAGCTTAAACATGTTAATATTTTCAAGAAAGGTTAAAGATTGGCTCAATGATATAACTGATGTTGATTCACTTGTAAGAATTGTTGGTTAGTGTTGGTGTTTTACCGTTGCTGACTTGCAATGCTTGCTATTCAGTCTTTGTATGATTTTGCTGATCTTGGTAAACAATATAGCAATAATAACTGATTTTAGTGTTAGTCATGTAAGCGCTGTAGCTGCCGCTACAATTTGAATTGTCATTTGTAGTGGATGACGACATTTTATTTGTAATTCATTTTTACTTTCGCTTGCCTATATGAATATATAGGAAGGAAAGTATTGTTTTCATGTCGATTTTTCGAAATCGAGTTTTCACCGGATCTATACGTTTTCAGACCCCCTGAACCCAAAAAACATGTTTTTAGCGATTGGTCTGTGTGTGTGTGTGTGCGCGCGCGCGCGTGTGTGCGTGCGTGCGTGCGTGTGTATGTGTGTGTGAA
The DNA here is from genome assembly GCA_035578175.1 of Catonia carolina. Lineage (NCBI taxonomy): Eukaryota > Metazoa > Arthropoda > Insecta > Hemiptera > Achilidae > Catonia > Catonia carolina. The sequence goes on along the minus strand of JAQMRL010000020.1, from coordinate 2,115,712 downwards.
CAGAATATCTCAAGAACGGAACATCGTACGAACTTGAAACTTGAAACTTAAGTTACATACCACTACCGGACCCGACACGAACATTTTCATCAAAATCGGTCAACCGGAAGTAGTAGTTTATTCGTGTAATTTTTCACTTTTTTGTGATTTTCTCAAAAACTGGTCCTACGATTTTTTTTTAAAACGCCTGGTTCACTAAACTTTATATTCTCTACACCAGTCATGTCAAAGATACGGCCCGCGGGCCGCATCCGGCCCCCGGGCTGTATCAATACGGCCCGCGATCGCAATGTGTCACAGAAAGAAGAATCATGTTTTTTTAGAGCTTTAAGACTTCACTCGATTCCTCTACGGAAGTTTTAAAATGCGCACACTACATTTATAAGTAATTTTAAGGGCAGCGCGTGCCTAGGAAAAGCGAGAGAGATTGACAGTAACGCCATCTCTACCTGACATCAATGAGCTTGTCAAAAACAAGAGAAGTCAATTATCTGGATCCTCGAGCTCAAAATAATTACCATCTTTTATAACTTTGATATGATTTTTAACAACCGTATATTATTATATACTATACAATTAAATAAATAAAATGTTATAATAATTCAGTACATTTTTTTAAATTTGAATCTGGCCCGCCTACACATTCTAAATTTAATATATGGCCCTCTGAAAAATTGAGTTTGACACCACTGCTCTACACGATAGGATAGGCATCATGTGTGCTGAAATTCTCGGTGAGGCTGTTTTCACGTAAAAACATAGTTTTTTTAAGATTACGGCTTTAATATGCAATTTAGAGCAACAATTTACATAATAAAAGTTGTAGAGAATTTAAAATTCTACAACTTTTATTTCAAACATTTTTTTTGTATAACGCTTAGTTTAGCAGTAATTAGCGATTTTCTGTTTTTTTCTCACGAAAACGTGTGAAAAATCGATTTTTTTAACATTTCGGCCTTAGTATGCATTTTATGACAAAAGTGTATATAATAAATTTTATAGGAAATTAAAAGATCTACAACTTTTATTTTGAGCATTTTTCACTACAGAGCCTAGTTTAGCGTGAAAGAGTGATTTTTCGTATTTTTAAGCCAAACTGAGGTCGATTTTCATTTTGCGTCTTTCACTTATGATTAAAATTAGGTTATGTTTATTGAGGTTAGTTTTTGTTTATTCCTAATATTTTATTAATAATGTTAGGTTTATTATTAATTATTTGCATTGGCAAGAGAAAGTTGTGTGAGTGTTTCACACCAGATTTTTATAATTCATTTGATTTGTAATTCATTTGTAAACTTGTTTTTATGTATTTTTATTATATATATATATATAACCACCGTTTACTTGATTTGGTGGTTATATATTCCTAGTAGATAAGATATAATTTTGCATTTGTTTTGAGTGGAATAAATAAATATTATTAGGGGTCTATTATTATCTGGTAAAAACTCGATTTCTTAAAATCGACATGAAAACAATACTTTCTTTCCTATTATATTCATATAGGCAAGAGAAAGTAAAAATCACTGTAGAATGTAAATTGTACAATGTTACAATGTCAATAGATTTCCCAACAAATTCTGTTGGTAGAACTGGATAAAAAAAACATACATTCTTAAATTTTGTTGATTACAGACATTAGCATTGAGAATTTTTAAGTGAAAGCAGTAAACAGTTTTTGAAAAAATAATGAAAAATGTGATATATTTTTTAATACTCGGTGGAGATATATTTTAAGTAATTTAAAAGATTTAAGATGAAATATGAGATGTATAAAGAAATATTATGATGAGAGTTGATTAGGTGGACCTTAGTACGTTGAGGGATGAGTTTTGCTCGCATAACGGGGGATAAAGAAAAAGATCAAGGGACGTAGGGAAGTGGCATAACCGAGTAAGTGTTAAAAAAGAAAGGATATGAGAAAAGAAAGAGAGCTCAGATGATGATCTTTTTGCGGTTGAGGAAGAAGTACTGGGTGGTCATAAATTACTACTAGCATTTTATAGGTGAATGGAAAAAAACAGAACCAATGTTAGAGTAAGCCCTCTTTTATCCGAATCTCGTTCATCCGGATCAGATTTGTAGACTTTTTTACTTTCTCTTGCCTGTATGAATGTATAGGAAGTATTGTTTTCATGTCGATTTTTCGAATTCGGGTTTTCACCGGATCTACACGTTTTCAGACCCCCTGAACCCAAAAAACATGTTTTTAGCGATTGGTCTGCCTGTGTGTGTGTGTGTGTGTGTGTGTATCTGTGTCTGTGTCTGTGTGTGAACAGAATATCTCAATAACTGAACATCGTACGAACTTGAAACTTGAATTTTAAGTTACATACTACTACCGACCCGACACGAACATATTCATCAAAATCGGTTAACCGGAAGTAGTAGTTTTTTCGTGTAATTTTTAACTTTGTTCGATTTTCTTAAAAACTGGTCCTACAATTTTTTTTAAAAATCGCCCGGTTTACTACATTTTTTATGCTCTACAAGATATAGTAGGCGCCATGTTTACTGAAATTCTTGGTGAGGGTGTGTTCACGTAAAAATGTTGTTTTTTTAAGATTATGACTTTAATATGCATTTTAGCGCAAAAATGTACTTATATAATAAAAGTTGTAGAGAATCTTAAATCCTACAACTTTTATTTAAAAAAATTTCTTGTATAATGCTTAGTTTAGCGGTAATTAGCGATTTTCTGATTTTTTTTATCACGAAAACTTGTGAAAAAAACGATTTTTTTAAAAGATTTCGCCCTTAGTATGCATTTTACGACAAAAGTGTATATATTCAAATTTATAGAAAATTAAACGATCTACAACTTTTATTGAGAGCATGTTTCTCTGCAGAGTTCAGCGTGAAAGAGTGATTTTCCGTATTTTTAATCTAAACTGAGGTTGATTTTAATTTTGCGTCGTTCACTCATGATTATTGAGGTTAGTTAGTTAGTTTTTTGTTTATTTCTAATGTTTTATTACTAATGTTAGGATTATTGTTTATTATTTGCATTGGCAAAAGAAAGTTGTATGAGTGCTTCACACCAGATTTTTTACTTTCTCCTGCCTATATGAATATATAGGAAGGACAGTATTGTTTTCATGTCGATTTTAAGAAATCGAGATTTCATCGGATCTACACGTTTTCAGATCCCTGAACCCAAAAACAATTTTTTTTTGCGATTGGTCTGTGTGTGTTTGTGTGAACAAAATATATCAAGAACGGAACATCGTACGAAGTTGAAACTTAACTTTTATTTTGTATCGCAAAAAGTGATCAACTAGAGGACCGGACTTGAACATTTTTATCAAAATCGGTCAACTGGTTCATCCGAATCGGTCGAATCGGTTTTTCGAATTGGAAAAACCAATTTCAAATTTCCAATTGTTTGGTTGGAATTGGTTTATCGGTTTTTTCGGTTATCGGTTTTTCGGTTTTTTCGGATATCGGTCATGTTTCATGGTTCATAGTTTATTCGAGTAATTATTTATTTTTTTGCGATTTTTTTTTATAAAAACGGCTTCTACGATTATTTTTAAAATCGCTTCGTTTACTACATTTTTTATGTTCTACAAGCTAGAGCGACATGTGTGCTGAAATTGTTTGGGAGGCAGTGTTTTTTTGGAAAAAAATTGTTTTTTTTTTTTTAATTGCGGCTTTAATATGCATTTTAGCACAAAAATTTTTGAAATAAAAGTTGTAGAGAATTTAAAATCGTACGGCTTCTATTCCTAACATATTTTTGTATAACGCTTAGTTTAGCGGTAAATTTTCTGTTTTATTTTTCATAAAAATCTGTAAAAAATGAATTTTTTAAAATTTCGGCCTTATTAGTATGCATATTACAAGAAAAGTGTATACGTATAATCAAATTTATAGGAAATATAGAGACTGTAATTCACTGAGATACAATTGAGATACAAAACTAGTTTTGGGCTTAAAACCATGACAAAAAAATCGACTTTTTCTTTCCCATACAAATAATATACAATATAACTTAACATAATTTTTTATTTTACTTAACGTCTGACTGTTTTGCAATTACTGCTAATGCAGACGTGAGAAAGATGATAGTCTAAACGTTTTTTTACAAGAAAACAGCCTCTTCAAGAATTTCAGCAGACATGGCGCCTACTCTTATATTGTAGAGCATAAAAAATATAGTAAATGGGCGATTTTTTAAAAAAATCATAAGAGCCGTTTTTGAGAAAATCGCAAAAAGTGAAAAATTACACGAATAAACTACTACTTACGGTTAACCGATTTTAATGAAAATATTTGTGTCGGGTCCTCTAGTGGTAACCTACTTAAATTTCAAATTTCAACTTCGTATGATGTTTCTTTCATAAGATATTTTTTTCACACACACCCACACACACACAGACACACACAGAGAGAACAATCGCTAAAACCTGTTTTTGGCTTCAGGGTGTCTAAAACCTTGTATATTCGGTGACACGCGATTTTTAAAAAATCAACCTGAAAAAAATACTGTCTTATATATCTTGAAGGCAAAAGAAAGTAAAAATAGGTGTGCGACCGCGATATCTTATTTTTCTATTCACCTATGAAATGTTTCAATAATTTGTTAACACCCTGTATAACATAGTAGCCTGTATTTCCCTTCCGCTTTACTCCTTTCACAACGGGTGGGTTAGTTAAGTGGAACAGATACAGAGGCTCTCATAAAAAGTGTACACCAAGAAATAAAAAGAAATGGAACAAGCATTAAGAATAGAGATGAATTAAAAAGGTTTTTTTCAAATAAGGACATTTTAACACACAATTGTTAAATAATAGCGAATAAAACCAAAATTAAAATCGACACCTTTGAATTCTTTTATTATCCGATTGTGGCGGAAGTTTGTGAATATCAAACAACGGTTAGAATTCAAGGGAAAAAATTTTATTACCTTTTCTCTAATTACTTATATGGGGTGATTTAGCCTTTAAGGGAACGGGTAAAATTTATTTTATTTAGTTTTTATTCCTAATTTGTGTATTTTTAATCTGTTAATTTGTGAACAATAAGTAACCCGATGACGCAATGAGATGAGGATGATGTGTAAATGAGGTGTAGTCTTGTACACACACTCACAGAGTATGGTTAATTGAACCCCAATCATCAAAGTACACCCCTAACCACTGTCTAGCATTCAAATCTATATTAAAGCAACTACCTTTACTAGGATTTGAACCAGGAACCTTCGCCAACCATCGAAGCACGCCTCTAACCACTGTCTAGTATTCAAATCCAAATAAAAGTATTGCTCGAGTCCCAGCTCCATGTGGTTGGAAGGAATGCAGTGTTATAGTAGTGGGAGAATGAATGAGGGTTAGTAGTGTTTCACAGCTGCTGCATTTGTAGTGGTAGCGTCTACTAACTAGACTAAAAAAATATTCTTATCTGCCGGCGCATTAATTAAACAAATACGAGGGTTGTCCAAAAATTAAAAACCGTTTGAATTTTACCGCCGCACCGGTGAAATATTCCGCTAGGTGGAAGAACTACCTTGTAGCTTCGCCTCTCCCCTCTAAAATGAGGCGTCGCGCACATCTGTACCTTTATTAGTGTGTCCTTGGCAGTCGTTAGCGATGGATGTCCCAGTACCAAATCCCGCCAGTTGTGAAGTTCGCTCCGTCATCCGATTCCTTCACGCGGAAAAATTGCGCCCATTCGATTTTATCGACGTGTGAAGGCTATTTACGGTAATGTAATGAATGAACGCAATGTCAGGAAGTGGTGTACAGAGTTTTCAAGTGGCAGAACCAACGTCCATGACGAAGAAGGGAGGGGGAGGAAATCATCCGTCGACGAAGTTTCGACAAGAATCATCTTGTCGAATTTTTACCTAATGGCACCGCAATTAACGCTGCTCGGTATTGTGAAACCCTAAAAAAGCTTCGAAGAGCGATTCAAAACAAGCGCCGAGGGAGATTGAGCAAGGGAGTCTGTTTGTTGCACGACAGTGCTCGGTCCCACACTGCGGCGGTCACCACCGCGCTCCTGGATTCCTTTAAATGGGACGTTCTTAGCCATCCTGCTTACAGCCCTGATCTGGCACCGAGCGATTTCCATCTTTTCCTTCACCTGAAGCAAAATTTGGCTGGAAAACGCTTTGAGACTGATGAAGAAGTCCAGGAAGAGGTGGAGAAATGGTTGTGGTCACAGGCGGGAGACTTCTATGACCAAGGCATTAAGAAGCTCATCCCCCGGCTAAGGAAGTGCATAGATGTTGACGGGGACTACGTTTAAAAATAATTTTTATTTGTACTTACAACTCCATGTACTTTTTTTGTTAAAATAAAATTTTCCTGCTTTTTAAAATGAAAACGGTCTTTAATTTTTGGACAACCCTCGTACCTACCGGGTTATTACTTGTACTTGTCCGGGCTATACTTGGTCGGATTCATAATATTTAACTTACCAAATTTATATAAAATTATGTAAATAAATAAATTTAATAAATAACGGGTGAGGCAGTGAATCGGCCGATTATGAAAACACCGTGAGGAAGTTGAAAAATGTAGTTTAATTAATTTAGAATATACCAAGTAATACTTACATATTTACAATTTTTTATAAATTACTTGAAAATCATATCATAAAGGTGTCCTCAATTTTGTCTCACACATTCCTCAACTCGTGCAAGAAGGTTATTCATCACATTTCGTAATGTGGCTGTAGGAATTCATGCCACTTCTTCACGTATCCGTTCTTTAAGTTCCCGTACATTTCGAGGTGGTGGAGATTGGAAAACACGTGATTTTAAGTGTCCCTATGGAAAGTAATCACATGCAGAGAGATCTGGTGATCTGGCTGGCCATGAAATGTCTCCGTTTTTAGAAATGATGCGATTGGGAACAAAGCGTCGCAAAACATTAATTGAAGCCCTGGATGTGTGGCAGGTAGCACCGTCTTGTTAAAAAAACATGTTTTGGTAAGCCGGTTTACGAACTAATTCCGGTTGAAGACAGTTCTCCAACATGTTAACATAGCGCTGTGTATTCACTGTAACTGCACGTTCATTGTCATCCTCAAAAAAATATGGTCCTACGATAGCCTGTGTTGATATTGCACACCAAACTGCGAAGCGGCTTTTCGTGTATTTTTTTGCTGATTTTTGCGTGACCAATATCTAAAATTTTGCTTATTTACGAAGCCTGAAAGATGGAAGTGGCTTCATCACTCATCCAAAGATTGTTGAGAAGATCTGCGTTGTCATTCATCATGTCCAATAATCGATTACAAAAAGCAAGTCGGGATGCGTGATCAACATTATTCAAAGCGTGCACTAACTGAATTGTAAACGGATGGAACTGTAGATCTTTGTGTAAAATCCTCCTGACACTGCGATTAGAAATGCCGAGTGATATTGCATGCCGTCGAGCTGAACACGTAGGACTTTTTAAAATAGCCGCCTGCACCTTGTCAACGTTTTCTGGTGTACGGACACTTTTTACGCTTCCAGTACGTGTCTTCAGTGTTGAGCCTGATTCTTCGAAGTTTTTAACCCATATTTTTAATGCATGGGCTGAAGGTATCGGATCATTACGCGGAATATTGAAATAATTACGAAATGCGCGCTGCGCGAACACGTTACGTGTTACATGATAGTTACGTGTTACGTAACTATCATTATTTTTATAATACGCTTTAACAGCGTATGCTCGTTGTGCACCCTCCACGACTCCATTGGGACTAAATGGTAAAACAGACGCTTCAAGATGGCGGTAGTCTCATTCTCCTAGCCACATTACAGGAGACTGTATGCAGTGATGCCAAATCGCCCGATTCACTGCCTCACCTGGAACAAACAACAAATATGTTAATTACAAAAAGTTTGAAAACGAATGTTTTGTATGAGAGTAATAGAACAATCGTTCTTCCAGCATGCGTCACTCATTCATTATACCTCCCCGTACCTTTCACACCACAAATACACCCAGCTTGCAACCGCACAATAACTAATTTTACTAGGATTTGAACCAGGAACTTTCAGAATTTTTGAATCAGGAATCAGGAATCAAGAACTTTGGGGTCGCTCGGTCTTCAGAAATTAGCTGTTTAACAGCTGCCTCATGACGACGACTTTACCTCTAGACAAACCCGTCGGGTCATTTTAAAATAGTACTAAGTCTTACATAATTTTAATGTAACCATTCGGATTTTTACCTAATTTAGTACAGTATTCAGACGAACTAAAGTCCCCTAGCCATGGGAGTGAGAGAACGCATAACGCTCTCACTCGTACAAGCCATACTCGCCGTTCCAATAACATTGTATAATTTTACTCATTGTTGTGAGAAAGCGTTTATGCACGCAGTAAACTAACAAGCAAGATAACAATTTTAGTATGTTTTCAGATTTGGATTTTAACGGAAAAGACCTTTGGACGCATGCGTAGTTATGCCATATATCTCCCTCTCACTCGCTCGGCTATGGGACATTAGTTCGTCTGATATCTGTAGATGTTTTTAACGATTGGTCTGTGTGTGAACAAAAAATATCTCAGGATGAAATGTTGTGCGAAGTTGAAACCTGATACTAAAGTTTACCTACCATTATTGGATCCGACATGAAAATTTTTATCAAAATCGGTCTACCGAAAGTAACAGTTCATTCGTGCAACTTTTCTCTTTATTGTGAAAATTGCTAATATGATTTATTTTAAATCGCCTCATTTACTTCATTTTTTATTCTCTAGAAGACAGGGTTGGCGCCAGGTCTGCTGAAATTCTTGAGAAGGCTGTTCTCTCGTAGAAAAAAAATGTTTTTTTTTTTTAAGATTTCGGCCCTAATATGCATTTTAGAGCAAAAATGTGTATAATATTACGATACTTATCGCTAAGGTCCGTTTCGAGATATAGGTAATTAAATAATTAATACACTAAAGTTTACAATTACAAATATTTATTACACTAAAAGATTTACAAAATAAATAAGTTAATAAACTAATTATTCTGCCCATAACAGACAGGTGGAGTGTCAAATTATTTACACTCAATCTGTTAGTTGCAGGGCTAAAATAAATAGTTCTGTTTCTTGTCACATGGTCAGCCAATTAAATGACTGAATCATTTAAGAACAGAAGAGGTAGAGGTGTAAAAGACACTAATCAGAGTTATCTTCTTTGAAAGTAACGAATTTCATTATACAGCCAGACCCTGTGGTGAATGAAGTGAAGGTGTCATTTGCAGAGTTGAAAATATGTGCTTTTCAGAGGGCCCGGCATGCTGATAAGTGAACTTTTCCATTCAGTGAGTTGTGGCAATGGTAAACCACCTCACTCCTCGTTTTACTTAGTAAAACCTCTACAGGTTCAACCAGCCTTTCGGCTGATGACCTAAACAACAACAAACTAATTATAATGAAGTAATACAATAAGTAACTTAAATAACTTACGTAGCACTACTTACAAATAATTATACACAAAACACATACACAATAAAACTGAATATAATGCACATGCACGAGATAATAGTTAACCACTACAATGCTCGGATACGTAACCTGTACTACGCACCTATAGCCACTCAATAAACACTCGTCAAAGATCAAAAGGATACTAATTCAATGACCGTCTCGGGGGTCTCTTTATATAGTGGATCAAAAAAGATGATTCTAGCAAAACAGAAAAATCTGGTGTGAAACACTCACACAACTTTCTCTTGCCAATGCAAATAATTTACAATATAATTTAACATTAGTAATAAAATATTAGAAATAAACAAAAAACTAACCTCAATAAACATAACCTTATTTTAATCATGAGTGAAACACTCAAAATGAAAATCAACCTCAGTCTGGCTTAAAAATACGGAAAATCACTATTTTACGCTAAACTAGGCTCTGTAGAGAAAAATATGTTATATAAAAGTTGTAGATCTTTAAATTTCCTATAAATTTGGTTATATACACTTTTGTCGTAAAATGCATACTAAGGCCAAAATCTTAAAAAAATCGATTTTTCACACGTTTTCGTGAGAAAAAATCAGAAAATCGCTAATTACTGCTAAACTAAGCGTCATACAAAAAAATGTTTGAAACAGAAGGTGTAGGTTTTTAAATTCTCTACAACTTTTATTATATAAGTTTTTGCGCTAAAATTTATATTAAAGCCGTAATCTTAAAAAAACAACGTTTTTACGTGAAAACAGCCTCACCGAGAATTTCAGCAAACATGGCGCCTACCCTATCTTGTAGAGAATAAAAAATTGAGTAAAATAGGCTATTTTAAAAAAAATCGTAGGACCAGTTTTTGAGAAAATCGCAAAAAACTGAAAAATTATACGAATAAACTACTACTTCCGGTTGACCGATTTTGATGAAAATGTTCGTGTCGCGTCCGGTAGTGGTATGTAACTTAAGTTTCAAGTTTCAAGTTCGTACGATGTTCCGTTCTTGAGATATTCTGTTCACACACACACACACACACACACACACACACACACACACACACACACACAGACACACACACACACACACACAGACACACACACAGACCAATCGCTAAAAACATGTTTTTTGGGTTCAGGGGGTCTGAAAACGTATAGATCCGGTGAAAACTCGATTTCGAAAAATCGACATGAAAACAATACTTTCCTTCCTATATATTCATATAGGCAAGAGAAAGTAAAAATTCGATACAAATAATAAAGTACAAAAAACCATTTTTTACTGGAAAAGTCTTAACTATTGTAAACAAGCAAATAGATCTATTGTAAATATAATAAAAGTTAATCATCCGATCCTTTAATAAATAGTTGTACAACAAAAGACCCTACCTTATCATACACAATAGCGCGGTCCTTTTAAATAACCTTTATGAATAGGTATCCTTTTATAGCTAACCCTATTGTTACTTTTTCACTCTATTATCTACTCTACCATTTTATGAATGAGGTACTAAAAATTTCTTGAACCATATTCGTCTTCGATATTGTTACAATATAAATTGTAGACAATGAAAAAACCTACAATTTTATTTCAAACATTTGTTTGTATAACGTTTAGTTTAGCGGTAATCAGTAATTTTCCGATTTTTTTTTCATAAAAATCTGTAAAAAATTTTTTTTTACGATTTCAGCCTTGGTATGCATTTAACGACAAAAGTGTATATAATCAAATTTATATAAAATTAATAGATGTATAAATTTTATTTGAAGCATTTTTCTTTACAGAGCCTAGTTTAGCGTGAAATAGTGATTTTTACTTTCTCTTGCCTATATGAATATATAGGAAGGAAAGTATTGTTTTCATGTCGATTTTTCGGAATCGAGTTTTCACCGGATCTATACGTTTTCAGTTTCTAGTTTTGGCGGACCAAAACTAGCAATTCTGGCGGCCAACGGTTTCGGGCGGATGAGCTACCAGACAGGGCACCCCTTTGCCCTGGAGTTTGGAAACGGGCTCCAAGGGCGGATGAACTGCGAAATGCGGTCAACGGCATAGAGATGAGGAAGAGAAGAAGGACGAGCACCTCATTAAAGATCCAGGTTGGATAAGTCCTAGTAAAATCTTATGGCTATGCTTGCAACGAAATTAAATTCCGGAGGTTTAAATAGCTCCTCACTCGGATCTCCGGGAGGAGCAGTTACAAGTTTGACAGAAAGATTAGAGTGTCAAGAAGAGATCAGGATTGGTACGTGGAACGTGAGGACGATGAGTCAGTGTGGTAAGGTCCACAATGCAATACAGGAGATGACACGGATGAAATTGAGTATCATGGGAGTATGTGAAATGCGATGGCCAGGCTCAGGTTCCCTCAACATACAAGACCACAAAGTTTACTACTCTGGAACAGATGATGGCAGGCATGAACTTGGAGTGGGGTTTATTATGACAAAGGGAGTAGCAAAATGTGTAGACAATGTCATCCCGGTTTCATCAAGAGTGATGCTGGTGCGGCTCAAGGCAAGACCTGTGAACATAAATATCGTTCAAGTGTATGCACCAACAACTGATGGAACAGATGAAGAGGTTGAAGAGTTCTACAGTGGTATCAACCAAATAATGAGAAAACTCAAGAAACAGGATTTGACAATTGTCATGGGAGATTTCAATGCGAAACTTGGAGCAGGCAGAACGTCAAGTTCTGTGGGGCCTTTTGGACTGGGAAATCGAAATGCTCGTGGAGATAGTTTGGAGACTTTTGCTGAGTCACATGAGTTAGTGGTGATGAACACTTGGTTTAAGCTTCACCCAAGAAAGTTGTACACATGGAAATCTCCAATGGATAGACCAGGGAGGATTGTAAGAAACCAGATAGATTTTTTACTGGTTAATAGAAGATTTCGGAACAGTTGTATATCTGTTAAAACATATCCAGGTGCAGATATACAATCTGACCACACCCCTTTGGTTGGGAAGTTTAAAGTTAGATTGAAACGAGTTACATCCCGGAAAGTGAAAAGCTACGATCTTAGAAAACTAAAAGATCCCGTCATGCAGCAGATGGTGAAGAGTGCCTTGAATGAAGGTTTGAAGGAGGAAACAAATGTGGGAAGTACAGAGGGAGGACTTGCTGCAATACAGGAAGTAGTAAGAGGTATAAAGGATCAATATCTGAGGAAGGACTCAAGGAAACGGAAATCATGGATGACTAGTGAAATACTGGAACTCATGGAACAGAGGAAGTGTCACAAGGGCAATCTCACTGAATACAGGCAAATACAGATTATCATTAGAAATAAGATAAGAGAGGCCAAGGAGAGGGAAAAAATTGAGCAGTGTCAGGAGATAGAGTTCCATCAAAGACGATATGATAGTTTCAATGTCCATCGTAAGGTGAGGGAAGTGGCAGGGAGGTTTCGGAAGGGTAATATTGGTCGAATAGCTGATGGGGATGGTAATTTGGTCATTGACAGGGAGGAGAAGAAGACTGTTTGGGAACAATATTTGAAGGATTTATTCCATGACCTCAGAGCACAACAACCTGTCATGGAAGACAGCACTGGACCCAAAATTCTCTTGGAAGAGGTGACTGCAGCTGTCAAACAGATGAGGGATGGAAAAGCAACAGGCCCAGATGAAGTACCAACAGAATTATTGAAGTTGCTTGATGAGGAAAATATGAAGACAATAACAGAAATCTTCAACTTTATATACTCAACTGGGGAAATCCCAACACAATGGCTAAAATCAGAATTCATTGCGATTCCAAAAAAGGCAGGTGCAAAAGTCTGTGAGGATTACCGAACTATCAGTTTAATGAGCCACATGTTGAAATTGTTTTTAAAAATCATCCACAAAAGAATCTATCACACATGTGAGGAGCAGATCGCACCAAATCAATTTGGTTTTGTGAAGGCTGTGGGCACAAGGGAGGCTTTGTTTGGTTTGCAGGTTTTGTTTCAGAGATGCAGAGATGTGGGTTGTAATGTTTTCGCATGTCTGATTGATTATAAAAAAGCATTTGACCGTGTTCGACATGAGAAAATGATGGATGTACTGAGGAGAACTGGAATTGATGGAAAAGACCTAAGAATAATAGCTAACTTGTACTGGAATCAGACTGCAGTCCTCAGAGTAGATGGAGATCATACAGATCAGGTGCAGATCCTGCGTGGAGTGAGACAGGGTTGCATTATATCTCCAATTATTTTCAATCTATACTCAGAACACATCTTTAGGGAGGCGCTTGGAGACATGGATGTTGGTATCTCAATAAATGGAGTCAAGCTCAACAATTTACGTTATGCCGATGATACCATAGTGTTTTCTGATTCAATAGAGGGCCTGCAGGGTTTGATGGATAGGATCACAGAAACAAGTAAAGTATATGGACTTGATATAAATATTAACAAAACAAAGCTTATGGTCATTAGCAAAGAAAACATTGGAGAGGCAGAACTGTACATCAATCAGACAAGAATTGAAAGAGTCCAAAAATACACCTACTTGGGAACGGTGATCAATGAGTCATGGGACAATTCCCAGGAGATCCGATGCCGTATTGGAAAAGCCAAAAGTGCTTTCTTAACAATGGGTTCAGTGTTTAGGAGCCGTGACCTCACCCTACATACAAAGCTAAGACTCCTCAAATGTTATGTATATTCAGTGCTTCTGTATGGTGTAGAATCATGGACCCTAAAGGAGGACACAATATCGAGGCTCCATGCATTTGAGTTATGGCTGTACAGAAGGATCCTGAGGATACCATGGACCGATAGGGTTACCAACCAAGAGGTACTAAGGAGGATGAATACAGCCCCAGAACTGGTCAACCTCATCAAATGTCGAAAGCTGGAATATTTAGGTCACATAATGCGCAATCAAGGCAGGTATGAGCTATTGCAGAGCATATTACAAGGGAAAATAGAAGGCAGGAGAGCCCCAGGACGAAGAAGAATTTCCTGGTTGGCTAACCTTAGAGCGTGGTTCGGAAAGACCACCACCCAATTGTTCAGAAGCGCAACCAACAAAGTAATAATAGCCAGAATGATCGCCAACGTTCGGAACGGACAGGCACCCTAAGAAGAAGAAGATACGTTTTCAGACCCCTGAACCCACACAAACATGTTTTTAGCGATTGGTCTGTGTATGTGTGTGTGTGTGTGTGTGTGTATGTGTGTGTGTGTGTGCGCGCGCGCGCGCGTGTGTGTGTGTGTATGTGTGTGCGTCTGTGTGTGTGCGTGTGTGTGTGTGTACAAAATATCTCAAGAACGGAACATCGTACGAACTTGAAACTTGAAACTTAAGCTACATACGACTACCGGACCCGACACGAACATTTTCATCAAAATCGGTCAACCGGAAGTAGTAGTTTATTCGTGTCATTTTTCACTTGTTTGCGATTTTCTCAAAAACTGGTCCTACGATTTTTTTTTAAATCGCCTGGTTTATTCAATTTTTTATTCTCTACAAGATAGGGTAAGCGTCATGTTCGCTGAAATTCTTGGTGAGGGTGTTTTCACGTAAAAACAAAGTTTTTTTAAGATTACGGCTTTAATATGCAATTTAGCAAAAAAATTTGTATAACAAAAGTTGTAGAGAATTTAAAAACCTACAACTTTTATTTCAAATATTTTTTTATATAACGCTTAGTTTAGCGGTAATTAGCAATTTTCTGTTTTTTTCTCACGAAACGTGTGAAAAATCGATTTTTTAAAGATTTCGGCCTTAGTATGCATTTTATAATAAAAGTGTATATAATCAAATTTATAGAAAATTAAAAGATCTGCAACTTTTTTTTAGAGCATTTTTCTCTACAGAGCCTAGTTTAGAGAGAAAGAGTGATTTGCCGTATTTTTAAGCCAAACTGAGGTTGATTTTCATTTTGCGTCTTTCACTCATGATTAAAATTAGGTTATGTTTATTGAGGTTAGTTTTTTGTTTATTTCTTATGTTTTATTACTAATGTTAGGTTTATTGTTAATTATTTCTATTGGCAAGAGAAAGTTGTGTGAGTGTTTCACACCAGATTTTTTCTTATTATTAAGCGAAACTGAGGTTGGTTTTCATTTTACATCATTCACTAATGATTGAAATTAGGTTATATTTTTTGAGGTTAGTTGTTTTATTATTTCATTTAAATTCGCATCAACAGCTTGATCATTAGCGACTACAGTGGGTAATTAAACTGTAATGGTGGGTTTTGGAACTAATAATTTCCAGACTTTAGCCGGGAATGGAACCCGGGACTTCCGCTTAGTACGCTAGCACGTTATCCACTTCGTAACGTAGGCGGCCGTTTTTACTTTCTCTTGCCTATATGAATATATAGGAAAGAAAGTATTATTTTCATGTCGATTTTAACAAATCGAGTTTTCACCGGATCTACACCTTTTCAGATCCCCTGAACCCAAAATACATGTTTTTAACGATTGGTTTGTGTGTGTGTGTGTGTGTGCGCGCGCGCGCGCGTACGTTTTATGGTGTGTGTGGTGTAGTTGATGGTAACCATACTCTGTGAGTGTGTCTGTATAAGACTACACAGTCTCATTTACACCTCATACACTTCATCCTCATCTCATTCGGTCATCAGGTTGCTTATTATCTTAAATTGAACAGATTGCAACGTACGTAAACACATTACGTTTCAAAAAAATCTGATGTGAAACACTCACACAACTTTCTCTTGCCAATGCAAATAATTAACAATAAACCTAACATTAGAAAAAAACATTAGAAATAAACAAAAAACTAACCTCAAAAAACAGTGAAATACTCAAAATTAAAATCGACCTCAGTTTAGCTTAAAAATACGGAAAATCGATCATTCATGCTAAACTAGGCACTGTACAAAAAATGCTTTAAATAAAAGTTGTAGAGGTGTTCTTCCGGTTTGGTGTTTGTAAACAAAATGTTGTGCTCTTTGTGTTATGGACAAAAATACTAGTATTTTTCTATTTAAAACTATTAATTACTTGTCTGCGAGTATACCGATTACACTTAAGTGATAGGTAATTATTTTATTTCATTTTGTTTTATCTTTTTTTGTTTTTTGTCGGCATTGTTGTCATTGTTGGTAACCTAACCTAAGCTAGCCTAGGTTACGGAAAATATTTAAAATGGCTTCTGAGTACAGAGGTTCATTGTTAAATAATAGTAGTAATTCAATGGAAAAAAACAGTAAATTAAACAGTCAACAAGCTTCTTACGCAAATAGCGTAAAAACGAATAATTTTCCAACGAAGGCTCAGGCCATAATTTTAGATGCAATCGACGGAATACCAGTAAAGGAGTACATCCAGGCAGTCGGTTTATTGGTGAAACCCGAGAACATTAGGTTTGTTTCTCGAATCTCGATGAACAGAATTTGTATGTATCTTGCTTCGTCAGATATAGTAAACAGTCTTGTAGCAGACCATACAGTAATTTCACTGAATAACAACAAATTGCTTATTCGGCCGTTAATTACAACGTACAAAAGGATTATTTTATCAAATGTGTGTCCAGTAATTCCTCATAATATACTGGAAGATAAACTTTCTAGACTAAATATAAGACTAGCGTCTAAAATTTCTTTCCTGAAAGCGGGGATATCTGAACCCGGCTATAGCCATATCATGAGCTTCAGACGTCAGGTGTATATCCACCCGGAAGATTTCGGAAAATTACCTGACTCTATGAAGATTATATATGATGATACATCCTATTGGATTTATCTATCATCTGACTCTATTTCCTGTTTTCTCTGTAAACAACCGGGGCATCAGGCTAAAGATTGTACTTCAATCATAAATGACAAAGTCAGTGACCTCAATCGTGAAGATGAGAATTTAGTAAGCGATAGGGATGTTGGTCATGTTAAAAATGTTAGTAGTTTAAATGAAGTTGAGGACAATGAGGTTCCTACTGTTAACGGAAATCATAAATCCACTAACAATTTTCAATCCGATGGTAATTTTGATACCAGTGTTACCGGTACACAAAAATCAAACGACACTAGTAATCAACACACTAAGTTTGATATTGAATTTCCTGGGCTTCCTGCTCCTGGTAAATCTAGTATGACTGAAGCCAAAATACATAAAAGGCCGTTGTCGTCTGAGGGCTCTACTGCCATTAATAATGACGAGTGTTTAGATAACTCGTCGAATATCGATTCATCGACAGAAGAAGGGTATACCCCAACTAGACCGATGAAAAAGAAGATTAAAAAGGAGAAGGGTGACCACTTTTCTAAAGTAATAGAAGACCAGTTAAGTCCTCTGAAGGACACTCTCAGTAGCAATGACAACCCCTATGTTCTTGACTACATGCAATTAAAGAGCCTCCTTGAAAGGACTTACGGTTCCTCCAATCCTGTAGGCATTATAAAGGAATATACCTCTGACCTATCTAAAGTTTTGGTTCTTCTTAATGATACTTATCCTTCTTTAAACGGAAGATCCCTTAAAACTAAATTTACTAAATTACAAAAGGCACTAAAATCAGCGATAGATGGATCTAATAACTCAAGTATGGAAATTCCAGTAAAAAGTGCCAACTTAGAAGGTGACAGTAATCTACTATCTTTGCTAGACTGTGATTCGTCGTAATTATTGGAATATATATTTCTCGATTTTCAAAATTGTTTTTATTTAATCATTTAAGTTTTTATGTTCTAAAATAACAGGAAGTTATAATTCTACATATTCCATCCTTCAATGGAATATCAATGGTTTTTACCAGCAAAAAGAGTTTCTCCAACTACTTATTAATAAACATAATCCGATTGCAATCTGTCTGCAAGAGACAAATTTTAAAGATGATCTATTTGCACCTATTTCTAATAATTATTCTATCTTTTATAAAAAATAGAGTAAATGTTTTACACGCTAGTGGAGGTGTGGCCATGTATATTCATAAAAAATTTAAAACTTCTGAAATTAAATTAAATTCTAACATCGAAGCCATCGCTGTATCTGTTCTTCTTCCAATAGGTTCCATTACAATTTGTAACATCTACTTACCTAACCAGTACAAGCTCTCATCCACGGAGTTGTATAATCTAATCCACCAACTACCAAAACCGTTTTTAATCGCCGGAGATTTTAACTCTCACAACTATGCTTGGGGTTCTCATAAAAATGACGCCAGAGGTAATATTATTGAACAATTATTGGAAGACACTGATGTGGTTCTTTTAAATAAGAAGAAACCTACTCATTTCAACAGCAGTTATAGAGTCTTTAGTGCAATAGATCTTACCCTTTGCAGTGCGTCAGTTGCTCATCAGCTTGAATGGAGAACTGAGTCCGAGTTGTATGGTAGTGACCACTTTCCGATCATTATTGACATTGGATCTAGAGATACATTTGATACGATAAATCAGAAATGGATTTTTGGTAAGGCCGACTGGGAAAAATTCCGACATGACATATCATTAAAAATTGAGGTAATATTCAAGCCCACCTCTCATACACAAGAAGAAAGAACAATAGATGATGAAATTAGTTGTTTTACTAGTATAATCTTAGAAGCAGCAGTTAAAAATATACCGAAAACTTCAGGAAAAATCCGTAAAAGGCAAGTCCCATGGTGGGATGATGAATGCAAGGAGTCTCTACAAAAATTCAAGAAATCATTCAATAAATATAAACGCCACCCAACTCAGATAAATTTTACTGAGTATAAAAAATGTAGGTCGTATACGAGAACATTGTTTAAATTAAAGAAACGTAAGTCATGGAGTGATTTCATCTCCTCAATGACCAGTTCAAACTCCGTTGAATCGTGGAATAAAATAAAACAAATAAGAGGTATTAAATGTTCTACTAATATTTCATGTCTTGTAAATACTAACCGTAAAATAATCACACATCCAGATGAGATTGCCAATTTATTAGCCGACACCTTTGCTCAAAGTTCAAGTGACGCTAAATATAATGCGAAATTTTTAGAAATTAAAAGTAATACTGAACTCAATATTAACGAAGTCACTGACGATGGAGCCAACATCTTAAATCATCCTCTTAATTCTACTATTCTTTACAACGAGATCCAAAATGTCATTTCAAAATTACGTAATTCAAGTCCTGGACCTGACGGTATTTTTAATATATTTTTAAAGAATTTACCTGATAATGCCATACTATTTCTATTAGACATTTATAACAGAATCTTATTACACGGTCTCTTTCCGGCCATTTGGAGGGAAGCTATTGTAGTTCCAGTTCCTAAACCAAATAAAGATCATAGTAAAGCAGAGAGTTACCGACCGATTGCATTAACTTCGACATTATGTAAACTTCTAGAAAGGATATTAAATAATCGTCTAGTTTGGTACTTAGACAACATTAGCTTTCTATCTAAATTTCAAAGTGGATTCAGAAAAAATAGATCTACTTTAGATCATCTTGTTAATCTACAAACCGATATATGTAATGCTTTTGAATCTGGTGAACACCTAATTGCAGTTGCATTGGATATGGAGAATGCATACGGTATGGTTTGGAAGTACAGAATTGTAAAGATACTAAGTGAAATTGGTGTTAACGGACCAATCCTAAACTTCATTTCAAATTTTTTACAAAACAGGGTCATAATGGTCAAGGCTAATGGAAGTCTGTCGAGAAAATTTGTTGTAGAAAATGGTGTTCCTCAAGGATCCGTTTTGAGTGTAACTTTATTTCTTGTTGCTATAAATGATATAACTAAATTAATATCACCGCCAGTAAAATGCTACATATTTGCAGATGATGTGACTGTTACTATTAGAGGCAAAATCGTCCAAACAACTCAACACTGTTTACAGAAAACGCTGAGTGATATACAGAAATGGGCGTTGAATAACGGATTCAATATTTCACTGACTAAATCAGATTATATTATTTTCTCCCGAAAACACTCATCGGATGAACATACGCAGCTTTTTATAGGTAACCATGAAATTAAACAGAAAAATGAAATTAGAATACTAGGTATGGTATTTGACGAGAAACTTACGTGGGTTTCTCACATTAAGAAACTTAAAGCCGACTGTTTACAACGAATGAATATAATTAAATTACTTTCGTCATGCAGTTGGGGAGCTGATAAACGTATAATTTTAAATACTTACAGGGCTTTAATTAGAAACAAATTAGATTATGGTTCGATTGTTTATGACTCTGCACAAAAATCAGTTAAAAATTCTTTAAACTCTATTCACACAACAAGTTTGCGTATGGCTCTGGGTGCGTTCAGGACCAGCCCGGTGGAAAGTATCATTGCCGAAAGCAATGACATACCGTTGTCATATCGCAGAAAATACTTATGTATCAAATTTGCAGTTAAAATATCTACAACACCGATGAACCCAGTATATAGTGCAATATCCATAGGAAACCAAACATCTACCAGAAAAAGAGCAAGATTCCCGAAAGCTTTAGGTGATCGCGTGGACACCTATCTCAAGGAGTTAAATATACGTCTTCCAAATGTTTTTGAAGTTTGTCAACCTGATGAACCACCATGGCTCCTAAAACTTCCAATACCTGATTTAAGTCTTAGTGTTCTTGGAAAACAAAACCACCATTCTGCTGTCTTCAGGCCTCTGTTTCAAAAAATAACTGCTAAATTCAAAGACTACTTGAGTGTTTACACAGACGGTTCACTTACAACTGAAGGTTGTGGCTGTGGAATCGTGTTTCCTGATTCAGAGATTCTTTACAAAATTAATAACGTATCTTCTATATTCTTTTGTGAAGCCTATGCTATTTATAAAACTCTGGAAATTGTATCTCAATCTCGAAATTCCAAATTCGTAATTTTTACCGATTCTAAAAGTGTTCTAGAAAGCATTTCTAATTTAAATACTAAAGAACCGATAATTCAAGAAATAGTTAGGCTTTTAGTGTCAAATACAAAAATTAATAACACAATTGAATTTGTATGGACTCCAGCACACGTTAGTATATCAGGAAACGAGAAGGCAGACAATGCCGCCAAACAAGCCATAAAAGAAGGGTTTCATGATCATGCTCTCTCACATGTTGATTTGTCAAAATTTGTTCTCAAGACGACACAAGGAGTGTGGAACGATGAATGGAAAGGACATCGCAGTAAACTACACGACTTCAGGGAAAACACACATGACGTATTAATACCACAAAGTAGCAGACAAAATCAAGTACTTATAACACGCCTACGAATTGGACATTCTAGTCTCACACACAAATACCTTCTTCAAAAGACTGAAGCACCGACCTGTTATTTTTGCAACGATACTACATTGACGATAATACACTTACTGATAAAATGTCCAGGATTACGTGATCTACGAGAACAGTATAACTTAACACAAAATACGAAAATCATGCTGACGGACATCAAGAGTATACAGAATGTGGTTTTATACCTTACGGACTTACAGTTACACAATGTATTTTAATACAAATTTTGTTTACACAAGTCATTCTTCAAATTTTGTTCACTCAAGACATTTTAATTCAAATTTTGTTGTGTAAATTTTGTTAATTTAAGATTATTATGTAATTGTGGTCGCTAATGACTTTATTGTTGATGCGACCTTAAACAAATAAATAAAAAAAAAAAAAAAAAGTTGTAGATCTCTTAATTTTCTATAAATTTTATAATGTACACTTTTGTCGCAAAATGCATTCTAAGGCCGAAATCTTAAAAAAATAGATTTTTCACACGTTTTCGTGAGAAAAAACAGAAAATTGCTAAATGCCGCTAAACTAAGCGTTATACAAAAAAATGTTTGAAATAAACGTTGTAGAAATCTCTACAACTTTTATTATATACATTTTTGCTCTTAATTGCATACTAAAGCCGTAATCTAAAAAAAACTATGTTTTTACGTAAAAACAGCCTCAACAGAATTCCAGCAAACATAACGCTTACCCTATGTTGTAGAGAATAAAAAATTGAATAAACCAGGCGATTTTTAAAATAATCGTAGGACCAGTTTTTGAGAAAATCGCAAAAAAGTGAAAAATTACACGAATAAACTACTACTTCCGGTTGACCGATTTTGATGAAAATGTTCGTGTCGGGTCCGGTAGTGGTATGTAACTTAAGTTTAAGTTTCAAGTTCGTACAATGTTCCGTTCTTGAGATATTCTGTTCACACACACAGACACACACACACACACACACACACACACACACACACACACACACACAGACAAATCGCTAAAAACATGTTTTTTGGGTTCAGGGGGTCTGAAAACGTATAGATCCGGTGAAAACTCGATTTCGAAAAATCGACATGAAAACAATATTTTCCTTCCTATATATTCATATAGGCAAGAGAAAGTAAAAATGAATCAAAGAGTCGATCACAGTACCATCATATTATTTTGGAATCTTGTAAACAGATTACTAAACTATAAATTGGTAAATTTAGTAATTTGTTTGGTGTTAAAGTAAGATTGTAAAATATAATAAAATACGGTATATTGTAATCCGGTGATAAATTTATAAAATATTGATTTTATTCTAAGTTGTTGCGAGTTGGTATAATTTACAACTTTGTTGTCCTTTCATATAAATGAGTTTGGTTTGAAACAGAACTGTTTTTAGGTTTGTGTGTTTGTTGTTAC
Source organism: Catonia carolina (assembly GCA_035578175.1). Taxonomy (NCBI): domain Eukaryota; kingdom Metazoa; phylum Arthropoda; class Insecta; order Hemiptera; family Achilidae; genus Catonia; species Catonia carolina. The sequence goes on along the minus strand of JAQMRL010000020.1, from coordinate 2,092,735 downwards.
ATTACTACCCCTATTGTCTCCTAAATTTTATGATTATAGATGGGGTTGAAAACCTCTACACTTTCGATAACAACTAGCTGTATTTTCTCTCTACCCTATATTTTATCTTTTCTTTCCTTCGCTTTTTACCCAAAGTATTTATACTTTACTTAACTATATATATTTTTCTTCATTTCGTCTAATTTTTGTTTGTTGTTTTGATAAATTTCACCAAAAGTTTTCAACACTTATATTTGGTTTTAACTTTTTGATAATAATTTAATTTAGACACTTAAGTGTACAAAAAAGTTTCTGTATAAATCTTTTGATTTTATTCTGTAATTTCATTCAAGTGTTATGTCTGATTACAGAATACATTTTGCTTTTTCTTGCTTATATGAATCTAGGAAAGAAAGTATTGTTTTCATGGCGATTTTAACAAATACACTCTTCACCGGATATACACGTTTTCAGAACCCATAACCCAAAAAACATGCTTTTAGCGATTGGCCTGTGTGGGCGTGCGCGTTTGTGAGTAGGAACAAAATATCTCAAGAAAGGAACATTGTACGAAGTTGAACTTGAAACTTTAGTTAGGTAGGTAGTACTAGAGGACCCGACAAGAACGTTTACATCAAAATCGGTCAACCGGAATTAGTAGTTTATTCGTGTAATTTTTTCCGGTTTTGCTGTTTTATCAAAACCGGCTCCTACGTTTTTTTTTAAATCGCTCATTTACTAAATTTTTTTATGCTCTACAGGATAGCGTAGCGCCATGTCTGCTGAAATTCTTGCGTAGGCTTTTTTTTTGTTAAAGAATTGTTTTTTTAAGATTGCGGCTTTAATATGCATTTTAGCGCAAAAATGTACCTACATAATAAAAATTGTAGAGATTTTAAAACCCTACAATTTTTATTTCAAACATTTTATGTAATATAACGCTTATTTTAGCGGTAATTAGCGATTTTCTGTTTTTTTCTAACGAAAACGTGTAAAAACCCGATTTTTTTACGATTTACGACAAAAAGTATATAATACGTAATCAAATTCATGGGAAATTAAAAGATCTACAACTTTTATTCAGAGAATTTTTCTCTACAGAGCCTAGTTTAGCGTTAAAGAATGATTTTCCGTATTTTGAAGCCAAAGTGAGGTTGATTTTCATGTTACGTCTTTCATTCATGATAAAAATAAGGTTATGTTTATCGAGGTTATTATTTTGTTTGTTTGTTTTTTATGTTTTATTACGAATGTTAAGGAATATTGTTAATTTTTTGCATTGGCAAGAGAAAGTTGTTTGAGTGTTTCACACCAGATTTCTTTTTACTTAGTAAAGCCTCTAGTGGTTCAAAACAGCCTTTTGGCTGATAAACTAAACATATTAAATACATGTTTTTAGAAGGAAAAAATTTTTGTACACAAGAAAGATAACCCAATTTATTGAACCATTAATGTATAATTAATTTGAAGCTGAAAAGCAATTCACAGAACACTTTGATTATAAAAACAAGGTTAGTAATTTAATGAACTTTTTTATGTTAAATTTAATGATGTCATTTTTATTTTTTTGTATTTAATTAATAAATTGTTTCATTTTAGTATTTCCTTTTGGTTTTACAATTCGTTTGTTATTTTTTCCTGAAAATAACAGCAGTTTATTTCTCAATTCAATTTTAATGGAAAATATTTTACAATTCTGTATTATCTAAATAATTGTGCAGGAAATGAAAAATTTAAAAAATCTAAGTAAATGGTTTATCTTAAAAATATTTGGTGTGAAACATTCACACAACTTTCTCTTGCCAATGCAAATTATTAACAATAATCTTAACATTAGTTATAAAACATTAGAAATAAACAAAAATTAACCTCAAAATACATAACCTAATTTTAATCATGAGTGAAAAACGCAAAATGAAAATTAATCTCAGTTTGGCTTAAAAATACGGATAATCACTCTTTCACGTTTAACTAGGCTCTGTAGCTACAGAAAAAAGCTACAAAAAAAGTTGTAGATATTTTAATTTCCTAAAAGTTTGATTATATACTTTTTTGTCGTAAAATGCACACTAAGGCCGAAATTTAAAAAAAAATTGATTTTACACATTCATGTTGTCGTGAGAAAAAACAGAAATCGCTAATTACCGCTAAACTAAGCGTTATACAAACAAATGTTTAAAATAAAAGTTGTAGGATTTTGAATTCTCTACATTTTTCATTACACGTGAAAGAAGAAGAAGAAGAAGGAGAAGAAGGCCTTTATTCTTAGGTGGTGTTTTTCGTTCAAAAATTAAGTACGTTAGGTCCTAATGGCAGTTACTAACAAACTTTTAAGCTGCTGCATATTGATTGTAGTGCGTCATCGATTCTGACAAAAAAAACTGCGCAGTAGATTCGAGGTTTACTGTATAAATATTAAAAATCTGGTGTGAAACACTCACACAACTTTCTCTTGCCAATGCAAATAATGACCAATATACCTTAACATTCGTAATAAAACAAAAACATGTTTGAAATAAAAGTTGTAGGATTTTAAATTCTCTACAACTTTTGTTATATAAATTTTTGCGCTAAAATGCATATTAAAGCCGTAATCTTAAAAAAACAACGTTTTTACGTGCAAACAGCCTTACCAAGAATTTTAGCAAAAATGGCGCCTACCCTATCTTGTAGAGAATAAAAAATTTAATAAACCAGGCGATTTTAAAAAAAGTCGTAGGACCAGTTTTTGAGAAAATCGCAAACAAGTGAAAAATTACACGAATAAACTACTACTTCCGGTTGACCTATTTTGATGAAAATGTTCGTGTCGGGTCCGGTAGTGGTATGTAACTTAACTTTTAAGTTTCAAGTTCGTACAATGTTCCGTTCTTGAGATATTCTGTTTACACACACACACACACACACACACACACACACACACACACACACACACCAATCGCTAAAAACATGTTTTTTGGGTTCAGGGGGTCTGAAAACGTATAGATCCGGTGAAAACTCGATTTCGAAAAATCGACATGAAAACAATACTTTCCTTCCTATATATTCATATAGGCAAGAGAAAGTAAAAAATCAATGGACTAAAAAAATTCTTGTAGTAAAATTCTTGAAGAGAATTTAACAAAGAAGTGATTAATAAAGTTAAAATAATGGAATAATGTTGTGTCGGAGGGGGGGGAGGGGTGAGTTTGCAAAAGAGATATGGACAATTTGTCATTATTGGTTGATTAAGCGAAAGTTGGGGCTTGTAACGAACGATAGAGCGAACGCATAACAGTAGTAAAACACGTCGGGTTGGTTTGAGCCAAATTGCAAGGACGACTGGTTAATAACATAAGAGGGTAGAAGGAGGTTGGTTGTTTGATAGATTTGGTAGAGGGTAATGTCGGGATAAGTGACATCATTCTGACATCATACGGTGCCTGAATAAGCCTATTACCCTCCCGACCACCCCCCGCACAAACCAACCCCCTCTGCTACTTTGCTGGGCTTTACTTGTTCCCGTCTACTACCACCTACCTCACACTACTTATTTGCCGATATAAAATAAATTCACTTTGTTAAATCAACTTGAATTTTCACTCTTGTTGAAAATAAAACTTAAAATTTTAACTTCAAAATAAAATATTTTAGTAAATTGGTATAGATATTAACGCAAACTACTCAACAATTTTGCTAATCCAAGCTACTTGGTGTAGAATAGCAGTCTATTCTACATAATATCGTAGTTAATATTCAATTGTTGGATTTTAATAAAAAGAAATAATTTCAAATAATAATCAAATATAAATAATTTCTAATAAAAATTTAAATTATTCTGAATCAAAACTAAATAAATCAAGATAAATTATAAGAAGAAAATATTTAATTTTAAATAATAATCCAGAAGCCAAATATCTAAACTTGAAACAAGAAAACAAAAGATAGTATAATATTAAATTTTAATTTTGAACAAGTTAGAAAAGATTTAAAAGAAATTACAAGAATATCAAGATTTAATTAAATTATGGAACCAACTGAAACAATTTTGATTATTTTAGAAGATGCAGATAAAATTTTAAAAATTTTGTTAAAAACTATAAAACCAAGTGCAACATCGATGCCCCATTTGATTTCCGATCGATGGATGGACAAGGAAGAACAAGAGGACTGCAAGCAATTCGTAATTATATTCGTTTCATTTTAATAACTGAGCTCAGTAAATAACAGTAAATAATATTAAATAGACTTAAAGATTTCATAATAACAATTTGCAATTATTTATTAAATTAAATTCATTAGATTAATTAAAAGTGTAAAAATAATGTCATCAATCAATTAGTACAATTTTTCAATTTATAAGTAAATGGTCAATTTCATTTGTTCATATTAATAGATATTAAAATATCTTATTATTTATTCATTCATTTTTGTATTTCATTTCATTCAGTTATTTCATTCTTTTAGGACACCATTCACTCTTTACATTGGAGACGGGACCTGTTCGGATTTTGTAATATTCATATTAGGCCTATATAAAAATCTGGTGTAAACACTCACACGACTTCCTCACTAATATAATCTAACATTAATAATAAAATATTAGAAGTAAACAAAATAACTAATCTCAACAAATATAACCTCATTTTAATCATGAGTGAACGAAGCGAAATGAAAATCAACCTGTTTCGCTTAATAATAAGAAAAATCAATTTTTGATGCTAAACTAGCTCTGCAGAGAAAAAAGCTTTAAATAAAAGTTGTAGGTATTTGAATTATCTATAAATTTTATTGCATACTTTTTTGTCGTAACATGCATACTAAGGCTGAAATCTTGAAAAAAAAACAGCAAATCACTAATTACCGCTAAAATATGCGTTATTCAAAGAAATCTTTGAAATAAAAGTTATAGGTTTCTAAAATATGTTCTACAACTTTTATTACACAGATTTTTGTTGTAAAATGCATCTTAAGCCCGCAATCTTAAAAAAATCCAGTTTTTACAGATTTTCATGAAAAAAGAAAATAAAATTACTAATTACCGCTAAACGTTATTCGTTGTATAACGAAATGTTTAAAATAAAAATTGCAGGTTTTTAAATTGTGTACAATTTTGATTATACACACTGTTGCCCTAAAATGCGTATTAAGGGCACTATCTTAAATAAAGCTTTCTTTTCTAAGAGAACACAGCCTCCCCAAGAATTTCAGCAAACATGGCGCCTGCCCTATCTTGTAAAGCATAAAATAGTAAGTTACTTAAATTTATTTATTTATTTTCTTTCTTACTCCTCCAAAAGAGCAAAGCCGGTGCTTGAAGGTGGATTACTCTAAATACAAAAAATACGTTGCACAAAATAAAACTACATTAAGACAATAATAGCACTGACAAAAAAACAAAAAGAAAAAACAGTTAATACCAATACTACATCACTTGTTTCATAAAAAAATAAGTCACACAAAAGAGAAAATGATCAAATAACACTAAAAAACACGTTAGTACCAAATAAAAAAATTAAAATTAAAAAAGACAGTATACAATTATTGTAAATAAAAATTAAAACATAAGATAACCAAACAAACGCACATAAATTTATTGCCAAATTTATTTATTTTATTAATTTATTTATTTATTTTTATTTTATTTTTTTTATTTATTTAATTTGTTGAATCCTTACGTTATTTTTTAAATTAAACAATTTAAAAAAATCGTAGACGCCGTTTTTGAGAAAATAGCAAAAAAGTAAAAAATCGCATGAATTAACGGATTAACAATCCTGGTCAACAGATTCTGATGAAAATGTTTGTGTCGGGTCCCGGAAAAGTTCAAAAATTGACTTTAAAGTTTAAACTTTGTAAGCTATTCCGTTCTTTAGATATTTTCACACACATCACCAATCACCAATGCCGGCCGCATTGGCGTAGTTGGTAACGTGCTCGCCTCTCATCATGCGGTCTTGGGTTCGAATCCCACTGAGGCACGGCATATTTTCATACGTTACAAAAAAATCATTTCATCCTTCACCGTCTGTATTAGCAGTAATTGCAGAACAGTCAGACGTTAAACAAAAAAAAACAAAAAAACCCAATCGCTAAAATCATTTTTCTTTTTTTTTGATTCATGTAACTTATTTTTGAAACTTGTAACATATCCGTTGAAAAAGCTATTTCTAATAATCAACATGCAGACAATATTTTCCTTTCCCATATATTTATATAAAACATATATGTACGTAAAATATTAAGTAAATTAGAGCGATTTTCCAAAAATTCTTTCTGTGTCTCTGGAAAATCATTGCATCAAAATAAACGTTTCAAGCCACTTGGAAAGTATAATAATAGGAAAATCCTATAAGATGCATAAAAGAATTCTATATAAAAAGTAAAAGATTGAGGAATAAAATTTTTTTCTCATTTTTGTAAGGTAACGGATGAAATCTTTTTGACATCTGTCTCTCCACTCAATACTTATGTTAATTGTATCACTCCATATTTATGCAGCTATGTTTTTAAATCACATCCATTTTTTTATTTGTTCACTTCTAGGTAAAATTACTGACATCTTTCCTTCCATTTTCTTCAATTCAGTTTTTATATTTAGAATTCTTTATAAATTTCTTTAATGAGACAAAAATTAATGCCGTAAGCTGTATTTATTTTCTTAAAAGTTCTTTACAAAATTAATAAATTTCTTAAAAAAATCTCTCAAAATTCATAATTATATTTTCTATCTTGTTTTTCTATTTAAAACAAATTATTTATATTTTATAATAAAATTATTCTTACCTAACTTCTAAAAACTTATCAATTTTAACGGATTCAACTTTCTCTTGCCTATATGAATACATAGGAAGGAAAGTAATGTTTTCATGTCAATTTTCCGAAATCGAGTTTTCACCGGATCTACACGTTTTCAGACCCCGTGAACCCAAAAAAATATGTTATTAGCGATTGGTCTGTGTGTGTGTGTGTGTGTGTGTGTGTGTGTGTGTGTGTGTGTGTGTGTGTGTGTGTGTGTGTGTGTGTAAACGTGTGTGTAAACAGAATATCTCAAGAACGGAACATCGTACGAACTTGAAAGTTGAAACGTAAGTTACATACCACTACCGGACTCGACACGAACATTTTCATCAAAATTGGTCAACCGGAAGTAGTAGTTTATTCGTGTCATTTTTCATTTTTTTATGATTTTCTCAAAAACTGGTCCTACGATTTTTTTAAAAATCCCCTTGTTTACTAAATTTTTTATGTTCTAGAAGATAGGGTAAGCACCATGTCTGTTGAAATTCTTCGGCAGGCTGTTTTCACGTAAAAAAATTGTTTTTTTATGATTGCGGATTTAATATGAATTTTAGCGAAAAAATTAGGCTATATAATAAAAATTGTAGAGAATTTAAAATCCTGCAACTTTTATTTAAACATTTTTTCTATATCGCTTAGTTTAGCGGTAATTAGTGATTTTCTATTTTTTTCTGACACGAAAACGTGTGAAAATCGATTTTTTTTTATAGATTTCGGTCTTAGTGTGCATTTTACAACAAAAACGTTGCATATAATGATGAAATTTTTAAAAAATTAAAAGAACTACAGAACCTAGTTTAGCGTGAAAGAGTGATTTTCCGTATTTTTAAGCCAAACTGAAGTTGATTTTAATTTTGCGTCTTTCACTCATGACTAAAATAAGGTTATATTTTTTGAGGTTAGTTTTTTGTTAATTTCTGATGTTGTATTACTAATGTTAGGTTATATTGTTAATTATTTGCATTGGCAAGAAAAAGTTGTGTGTATTTCACTCTAGATTTTTATTCCAATTCGTTATGATTGAGGCATAAATATTGAAAAGCAATTTTTATGATTTTTTACTTAATTTTTTATTAAAAGTCGCATCAACTGCTTGGTCATTCACGACTACGGTGGGTAATGAATCTAGAACAGTAGATTTTGATTTATGAAAATATTCAGACCCTAGCCGGGAATCGAACCCGGGAGCTCCGCGTGGTAGGCTATCGCGCTACCACTACATTACAACGGCGGCCATGTATTATTTTTATTTAAATACGTTCATTTTGTAACTTTGTACATTTTCTAAGTGATTTTATGAAAAGAAAAATGTAATTTTTCATAAAATTTAATGGGACTTGAAATAAAGTATCACCGCAGGCGTATTTTTGTTGCATGAGTTTAACTAATTTGAAAAAGACGGTATGAGAAAAATTTCAGTTTTACTTGCCTTTAAAAGGAAAAGCACTTCTCTACTTGAAATTAATTGACTTCCTTGTGCGTTTCCTGTCGTTCCTCTACAACGTTTCTCTTTTCTTCTTTTTACAACTTGGAATCTTTTACTTGAGTTCCTTTTTAATAGCTCGCAATGAACAAAAAAAACCAAAAAAATAAATAACATTTATGATTTTTTTTGAAATACAGTCGAACTTCCGTTTAGTGATTCATCACGAGACTTCTGAAAAAGATCGTCGAATAGAAACTTCGTTATGTGGAATATTCCACGTAATGACGGTGTTGCTAAATTTATCGCATGTGCATTATTGGTAGACAAAATCACTAATAGTATATATTCAAGGTGTTTCTAAAATGGTGTTGCACCTATACGAGTTTCTCTTGCCATCCAAATAATGAACAATATAACCTAATATTAGTAATAAAGCATTAGAAATAAACAAAAAAATAACCTACAATACATAACTTTATTTAATCATAAGTGAAAGACGCAAAATGAAAATCAACCACAGTTTGGCTTAAAAATACGGAAAATCACTCTTTCACGCTAAACTAGGCTCTGTAGAGAAAAATTCTTTAAATAAAAGTTGTAGATCTTTTGATTTCCTATAAATTTGATTATATACCTTTTTGTCGTAAAATGCATACTAACGCTGAAATCTTAAAAAATCAGAATATCGCTAATTACCGCTAAACTAAGCGTTATAGAAAATATGTTTAAGTTGAAAGCTGTAGGATTTTAAATTCTCTACAACTTTTATCATAGACTACACATTTTTGCGTTAAAATCCATCTTAAGCCACAATCTTAAAAAAAACAAATTTTATACGAGAAAACGGCCAAATAGAGCATAAAAAATGTAGTGAATGAGGTGATTTTCAAAAAATCGTAGGAGCCGTTTTTGAGAAAATCGCAAAAAAGTGAAAAATTACTCGAATAAACTACCACTTCCGGTTGACAGATTTTGATGAAAATGTTCGTGTCGGGTCCGGTAGTGGTATCGAACTTATGTTTCAAGTTTCAAGCTCATACGATGTTCCGTTCTTGAGATATTTTGTTTTATACACACAGACCCTTACACACACACAGACCAATCGCTAAAAACATGTTTGTGTGGGTTGAGGGGGTCTGTTTACGTGTAAATCCGGTGAAGAGTGGGATTTTTTAAAACAACGACATGAAAACAATACTTTCCTTCTTATATATTCGTATAGGCAAGAGATAGTAAAAAACCTTAAATTGAGGTTAGAACAGTTACAAAAACCTTTGGTTTGGAGGCTGTCAGAGGTACCAATAAAACATCTTAAAATTTCCCCACCGTCTTAGTCTGAATTACTGTAACCGCACATTCTTTTATGATGACCCTGTAATATTTTTTATTCCTAATTTGTGTACGTTGCAATCCGTTCAATTGAGAACAATAAGCAACCCCATAACGCAATGAGATGAGGATGATGTGTATGATTTGTAAATGAGGTGTAGTCTTGTACAGACCCAGGCCGACCACTCCTGAGAAAGTATGGTTAATTAAACCCCAACCATCAAAGTACACCGGTAACTACTGTCTAAATAATAAAATCCGTTTAAAAGTAACTACCTTTACTAGGATTTCAACCAGGAACCTTCGTCTCTGAAAATCAGCTGTTAAACAGCTGACTCGCGGCGACGACCTCTAGACCAGTGTTTCCCAACCGGTGGTCCGCGGACCAAAGGTGGGTCCGTGAGAGCTTTCGGGGTGGTCCGTGAGAGTCCGGTGACTACTTATAAAAAAGTAATATTTTCCCGTGATTAGATCAAAGTTACGATTTTCATTGAACAAGATTAAGTAAATACATTCAAGATTCATATTAAGTAAAGGTAGAAGAGTTGTGGGTGTAAGAAAGCCCTGCGCTTCCCCAAGATTCGGCAAGTAGCTTTGCGGTATCTTATGATTTTTTTTCAACCACTTATTTGTGTGAGCAGGGGTTCTCTAGTTTATTGTTAATTAAACCAAACAACGAAATCGGCTAAGTGTAAGCAGTGATTTGAGAGTAGCTCTTAGCAAGAGCCTACAACCTAGAATTCCTTAGCTACTCAGAAAGATTCGTGCAACAAAAGTCGCATTGAAATTTTCATGTCATTTTTAATTTTCATTGTTATTTTCGACTAAGTAAATTTTGTATTCCTAATTTTTTTTTTTGTTTTTTTTTATGACCACAATAATAGTTTCTTAATTAATAATAATAGTTTGTTTCTGAAAATTTTGTTTTATTTAATCACCTTTTAATTTGGTTACAACTGATAAGATACTGTATATGCAATAATGTAATGGGTGGTCCGTGGTAGTTCACTCTCAGGCAGTGTGGTCCGCAGACCACTGCTCTGGACCAAACCGGTGGGTTGCCTGTAAAATTTGAACAGAAATATATAATGTAACAGGTAAAATTCGTTCTGAAACGTTTCAATTTATAGTATCTAGGTATTGATATAAAAGTTTATCCCGCATAATTTAAATTGTAAATGTTCACATTGATGTGTTTAGGTCAACAGCCGAAAGGCTGGTTTGAACCTCTAGAGGTTTTACTAAGTAAAACGAGGAGTGAAGTGGTTTACCATTGCCTTCCTCACTGAGTGAAAAAAGTACGCTTATCAGCATGCCGGGCCCTCTGAAAAGCACATATTTTCCACTCTGTAAATGACAACTTCACTTCATTCTCCACAGGGTGTGGCTGTATAGTGAAATTCATTACTTTCAGAGAAGATAACTCTGACTAGTGTCTTTTACACCTCTACCTCTTCTGTTCTTAAACGATTCAGTCATTTAATTGGCTGACCATGTGATAAGAAACAGAACTATTTATTTTAGCCCTGCAACGAACAGATTGAGTGTAAATAATTTGACACTCCACCTGTCTGTTATGGGCAGCACACATTGATGGTAGCATATTTAATGGCATCTATTTCAATAATACAAACTACTAATAGCCTAATCCCAATCATAAATCACGCGACTTTATCTTTTCAATGTAACTGAGGAAAACATGACCAATATACTGTACAACTTAATAATTTTAATAACCCTATCCCTATAATACAAGGCTATAGGCAAAATTGGCGTATATACGGATTTTTTCTTTCTCTTGCCTGTGTGAATATATAGGAAGGAAAGTATTGTTTTCATGTCCATTTTAACAAATACACTCTTCACCAGATCTACACGTTTTCAGACCCCCTGAACCCAAAAAAACACGTTTTTAGCGAATAGTCTGTGTGTGTGTGTTTGTGTGTACAGAATGTCTCAAGAACGGAACATTGTACGAACTTAAAACTTGAAACTTAAGTTAGATACCACTATTGGACCCGACACGAACATTTTTATCAAAATCAGTCAACCGAAAGTAGTAGTTTATTCGTGTCATTTTTCACTTTTTTGCCATTTACTCAAAAACGGCTTCTACGATTTTTTGAAAATCACCTCATTTACTAAATTTTTTAGTCTCTATAAGATAGGGGTAGGTTCCATGTCTGCTAAAATTCTTGGGGAGGCCATGCTCTCGTACAAAAATGTTTTCTTTTAATATATCGGTTTTAGTGATTTCATTTTAACGCAAAAATTTATTATTAAAAGTTGTAGAGGAGTTAATAACCTACAACTTTTTTTTATCCCTAATTTGTGTACGTTGCAATCTGTTCAATTTAGAACAATAAGCAACGCCATGACCCAATGAAATGAGGATGATATGTATGACGTGTAAATGAGGTGTAGTCTTGTACAAACCCAGGACGACCATTCATGAGAGGTATGGTTAATTAAACCCCAACGATTAAAGTACACCGGTAACCACTGTATAGTATTCAAATCCGTATAAAAGTAACTCTCTTCACTAGGATTTGAACCAGGAACCTTCGTCTCCGAAAATCTGCTGTTAAACAGCTGATTTTGGCAACGACTTTACCTCTAGACCAACCCGGTGGGTCTACAACTTTTAATTCAAACATTTTTTCCTATAACGCTTAGTTCAGCGGTACTTAGCGATTTTCTGTTTTTTCACGAAAATGTATAAAAAAATCGATTTTTTTTAAGATTTCAACCTAAGTAGCATGCATTTTACGACAAAAGTGTACATAATCAAATTTACAGGAAATTAAAAGATCTACAACTTTTATTTAGAACATTTTTCTCTACAGAGCCTAGTTTAGCTTGAAGGAGTGATTTTCGGTATTTTTAAGTCAAACTGAGGTTTGTTTTTCATTTTGCATCATTCATTCATGATTAAAATACGGTTATGTTTTTTGAGGTTAGTGTTTTTGTTTTTACTTTCTCTTCCCTATATGAATATATAGGAAGGAAAGTATTGTTTTCATGTCGATTTTTCGAAATCGAGTTTTCACCGGATCTATACGTTTTCAGACCCCCTGAACCCAAAAAACTTGTTTTTAGCGATTGGTCTGTGTGTGTGTATGTGTGTGTGTGTGTGTATGTGAACAGAATATCTCAAGAACGGAACATCGTACGAACTTGAAACTTGAAACTTAAGTTACATATCACTACCGGACCCGACACGAACATTTTCATCAAAATCGGTCAACCGGAGGTAGTAGTTTATTCGTGTAATTTTTCACTTTTTTGCGATTTTCTCAAAAACTAGTCCTACGATTTTTTTTAAAATCGCCTGGTTTACTACATTTTATATGCTCTACAATATAGGGTAGGCGCCATGTTTGCTGAAATTCTGCGTGAGGCTGTTTTTATGCAAAAACTTTTTCTTTTTAAGATTGTGGCTTTAATATGCATTTTAGCGCAAAACGTTATATAATAAAAGTTGTAGAGAATTTAAAAACCTACAACTTTTATTTCAAACATTTTTTTGTATAACGCTTAGTTTAGCGGTAATTTGCGAGTTTCTGTTTTTTTTCTCACGAAAACGTGAGAAAAATCGATTTTTTTAACATTTCGGTCTTAGTATGCATTTTACGACAAAAGTGTATATAATTAAATTTATAGAAAATTAAAAGATCTACAAGTTTTGTTTAGATTTTTCTCTACAGCATTTTTCTCTGCATTTTTCTCTACAGAGCCTAGTTTAGCGTGAAAGCGTGATTTTCCGTATTTTTAAGCCAAACTGAGTTCGATTGTCATTTTGCGTCATTCACTCATGATTAAAATAAGGTTATGTTTTTGAGGTTAGTTTTTGTTTATTTCTAATATTTTATTAATAATGTTAGGTTTATTATTAATCATTTGCATTGGCAAGAGAAAGTTGTGTGAGTGTTTCACACCAGATTTTTTTAGTATATTGATAGAATAAATCAGCATTAGAATCCAGTTACCTGTTTTTGAAAATAGTTTTTTTAAATTTTCCTTTAAAAATTCTATTAATCTTAGTCAATATCCTTCAAGACTGTTGTAGGATGTTCGTTTACGTTACTTTTGTAGAAAGTTATCAACGTTTCATTTCCTTGTTTGCCGAAGTATAATAGATGTTACTATAAAATCTAGTTGCTTAATAATCAATAACTAAGTGCAATTTCCTACGGTTTCTATTTCCGATGTTTGTATTTCACATGGTATTTAAGTTAATTAACTAGACGAATTTTTAAAAAATTTCACTCACCGATTTACATATTCATGCTGTTTGACATTTCTTAAAGAAATCATATTTCAAGAAATTTTATATCTTCATCTACAAATTAATACAGGAAAGAATAGAAGCAATTTATCAGAAATTTATAATAGTAAAGTAATTATTATTTAGAAATAGTAAACCAAGACATTTCATCTGTCTGGTTTCCGTGCAGAAATGTTCACGATAAATTTGCTGTCAAGATTTCTCTCTGATAGGAAATTATCACTTTCCAAAGCAACTGTACAAAATACATAATTGTTTTACAGATTTTCATGAACTTTATGAAATTTTATAAACATTGAATTATTTTCAAGGTGAGTTTGTCTATTTCCTTAAACTCTATTAATATTTTGAACAAACTGTATTAAGCTCCGTTTGATTTCCTTCTTATATTGCACTACATATTGTGATATTCCATTTCGGGTGGTTATTTATATCACATAAAAATTATAGTTTTTGTTCTAAAACTTATAAAAAATAGTTTTCAATTCATAAATAAGTCAGATAGAAGTTTTTTGTCATTAGCCTCTCGACTGGTTCGATGCAGTTCTCCAAGCTGTTCTATCTTGCGCAAGTCGTTTCATATCTACGTACCTGTAACACTCTACATCTTTTGTAATTTGCTTTATATATTCCAACCTTTGCCTCCCCCTACAATTCACTACCTCAATATTACTCAATATTACTACATTACTACACTACTCAATATTACTCGCCTAAGAATCTCTAAATTACTTATTTTCTCCGCCCACCTAATCTTTAACATTTTCTTATAATACCACATTTAAAAAGCTTCTATCCTCTTCTTTCTACAGCCCCTATCACCCACGTTTCACTCCTGTATACTGCTACACTCCAAACATAATGTTTTAAGAAATTTTTCCTATACTGTAAATCAATGTTTATAGTCAGTAGCAGTTTTTCATTTCAAAGGCTTTTCTATTTTGAGCAATTCTATTTTTTATATCACTTGTTCTTCTGTTATTCTCTGTTATTTTACTCCCTAGATAGCAGAATTCCCCAACTTGCTGTATGTTTTCGATTCCTACTTTTACATTTCCCATCTCTTCTAAACAAGTCTTGCTGCTGCACAACACTTTCGTTTTGTTCTTATTAATTTTCATGAAGTAATCCTTTCTCATGATCTCATCCATTCCATTTTAGATACCCTCTAGTTTTTTCTTTATCTCGGTTAATACTACTATATCACCGGCGAATCTCAACATTTGTATTGTTTCTCCTGGAATTTTTATTCCTCGTCAAATTTTTCTTTCACTTCATTTGTAGCCTTTTCCTATATACAAGTTAAAAAGTAGTGGTGACAATGTTAGGTTATATTGTTAATTATTTGCATTGGTGAGAGAAAGTCGTGAGAGTGTTTCACACCATCTTTTTAAAAAGATAATGGATACATAATAATGAAAATAAATTTTATTGTTGTTACTTTATCAGAGAAATCAATAAAGTAATTTCCATAAATAATTTACGTGAAATCTGGTGACAAAAATCAACAATATATATGTACGGAAAGCAAACGAAAATGAATAACTGGATCCATAAAGCGTAACGTACATTGATACGTTAGTCATTGTTTATAACATATTATTCATCAGATGCAGTATGGGTAATTAATCAAAATTGTAACAAGCTGCGGCTGTGTTGCCAATGGATATGTACCGTTAATCCTCTCTCTCTAAAACAACAGACCGACTCTCAAACCAATACATTTATCAGCGCTGTTACTCTGGGTTCTGGGTTGGCTACCTGTTCTTCACTAAAAGTTATAGATATATCTAATATGTCAAAATTCTCATTTCTACATCATGGTATTGGGAAAGTTCAAATCGAATACCTACATATCGATTAATCGTCGCAAAACAGGAATTATAGTATCGATATGTTGTTTGTTATTCAGGTCATCATTTTTACTTTCTCTTGCCTATATGGATATATAGGAAGGAAAGTATTGTTTTCATGTCGATTTTAAGAAATCGAGTTTTCACCGGATCTACACGTTTTCACACGCGGTCTTGGGTTCGAATCCCACTCGGGCATGGCATTTTTTCATACGTTACAAAAAATTCATTTCATCATTTACCGTCTGCATTAGCAGCAATTTGCAAAAGAGTCGGACGTTAAACCAAAAAAAAAAAAAAAAAAAAAAAAAAATACACGTTTTCAGACCCCCTGAACCCACACAAATATGTTTTTAGAGATTGGTGTGTGTGTGTGTGTGTGTGTGCGCGTGCGCGCGCGCGCGCGCGCGTGTGTGTGAACAGAATATCTTAAGAACGGAACATTGTATGAACTTGAAACTTGAAACTTAAGTTAGATACCACTAGAGGACCTGACACGAACATTTCATCAAAATCGGTTAACCGGAAGTAGTAGTTTATTCGTGTCATTTTTCACTTTTTTGCAATATTTTCAAAAATGGCTCCTACGATTTTTTTACGCCTCATTTACTAAATTGTTTATTCTCTACAAGAAAACATAAGCGCCATTTCTGCTGAAATTCTTGGGGAGGGTGTTTCTTGTAAAAATATTATTTTTTTAAGATTGTGACTTTAATATGTATTTTAGCGCAAAAATGTATATAATTGAACTTTTCAAGAATTAAACATCCTACAATTTTTATTTCAATAATTTTTTTGTATAATGCTTAGTTTAGCGGTATTTAGCGATTTTATATTTTATTCTCACGAAAACGTTAAAAAATCATACTTCTTAAGATTTCATCCTTAGTATACATTTTACGACAAAAGTACATAATCAAATTTATAGGAAATTAAAAGAACTACAACTTTCATTCAGAGCATTTTTGTCTACAGTGTCTAGTTTAGCGTGAAATTATGATTTTCCGTATTTTTAAACCAAACTGAGGTTGGTTTTCAATTTGCGTCATTCACTTATGATTAAATTAAGTTATGTATTTTCAGGTTAGTTTTTTTGTTTATTTCTATTGTTTTATTACTAATTTTAGGTTATATTGGGTATTATATGCATTGGCAAGAGAAAGTCATGTGAGCGATTCAAACCAGATTTTTTTTTTTTTACGTCTGACTGTTTTGCAATTTCTACTAATGCAGCGGTAGAGATTGATGATATTTAAAAATGAGCGGTGAAAAAATGCGAGACCTGACCGGGAATCGAATCCGGGACCCCGGCGTAGAAGCCAGTGTTGCGCTAACCACTATACGAACAGGCTGGCCATTTTATGGACAAAGTGTTCATAAAACAATTAACACGTATACCGTTGTTTTCAATTTGAGATTAAATCCTATATTAATTTCGTATAATAAAGTTTCCAACGAGGAGGCAATCACGAGTAACAGAGAGAATATGAAATTTCGCGTCATTCATTTTAGAAGAAGTGAATTTCAACCAAATTCAACGCTTGTATTGATTAAGTATTTAAATAGGCATTGCAATCAGTCGCTTAAATTATGAAATATACAAATTATATTACACTGTCCTTGCATCCGGTTATTTGTTTATTAACAATAACATGTAACATTAATTGTTTACAAACAGACAAAATTTCATGTACTAAAACAGTTCGATAAGTCACCCCCGTTTTGTTGTAAAAGAACAAAATTTGCGTAGATAAAAATAAAATACGTTGTTAAACAATCACACGACTTTCTCTAGCCATGGTAAATGATTAAAAATTGTATCAGGTATCCCTTAGAGCACATCGGGTTGGTCTAGAGGTTAAGTCGTCGCCGCGAGTCAGCTGTTCAACAGCTGATTTTCGGAGACGATGGTTTCTGGTTCAAATCTTAGTGCAGGTAGTTACTTTAATACGGATCTGAATACTAGACAGTGGTTACCAATGTACTTTGATGGTTGGGGTTCAATTATCCATACTCTCTCACTTTGTAGAAGACTACACCTCATTTACACGTCATACATATCATCCTCAACTCATTGGGTCATCGGGTTGCTTATTGTCCTGAACCGAACAAATTGCAACGTACACAAATTAGGATTAAAATAATCTGGTGTGAAACACTCACACAACTTTCTCTTGCCAATGCAAATAATTAACAATAAACCTAACATTAGTAATAAAACATTAGAAATAAACAAAAACTAACCTCAATAAACATAACCTAATTTTCATCATATAAGAAAGACGCAAAATGAAAATCAACCTCAGTTTGGCTTAAAAATACGGAAAATTGCTCTTTCACGCTAAACTAGTGTAATCACTCCCAGTACACCAGGGTAAGTGATACAAAAAAGGAAACGTAACGGGTATAGTTGTTGCAATGCAAATAAAACATAATAAAATGAAATTAACAAAATTTAATTAAATAGATTCCTTTTAAGCAAATTTATTACAAAATCAGCAATTATATATTTAAAAAAAAAAGGTTTTAGCATTTTAAGAATGACACAATAAGAAAAATTTAAATCAGAATCAATATTATCAAAAGATTTCCAAATTTTTTGAATTTAGTATTAAATTGGATCCAATAAAAAAATATTTCAAATGTTAGCTTACAACAAATTTTTACAAATCGAATATGCAGACCTTTTAAGATTTTTTGTTAAATTAAATCGGTTTTCCATTTTACCAGAATACTTACTGGCTGAATCATTTAAAAAAAGGAAATTTGGGGTACAATCAACTTAAAGATACTTGATATGAAGAATTAAGATTGTCTGCTATCAATAATAATAATAATCATAATAAAATACACTATTTTTAAATATAATTTTTTTATAGTTCAAGTACAAATTTATTCATGTACAAATCCAAAAAATATTTAATTTTATTATATAAATTCATAAGTTTTAAATATATGAAATAAGAGAAAGTTTATCCAAAGCAAAAAACAATAATATACTTTTTAAGAAAATAAAATAGATGAAAATTATGCGCTGGTCCACAAGTGAGTAGAAATAAAAAAAACAGGTCCGAATTGTTTGCAAAAACTTGCAGCGAAAGGTTAGTTGAAAGTAGTAACGTAGATCATTAATAAATAGATGATTTAAAAAAGTAAAATATTACATACCAGAAGAAAACTGCACAACAACATAAAACATACTTAACGCAGTTTATGAATTCCATTTCAGGGTTCGAGCAAAACAATACACGTAGCAAAATTCAAAAAAAACATCCTTCGACACTTGTACATATTTTCTTATTGATGGTGAAAATTGAACTGCGAGTCCGGGCACTGATATAAGCAGAATAATTCAAGTAGAAAAATAAATTTGCATTTTAAACGGAGTGAACATTATAATAAATAAAAAAAAACTGCAAAACATATCCGCAATACGCTACAGCAACGCATATTTGGAATATGCATTTAAAAAAAAGAATCACGACATTTTCAATCACGCCGAAAACAAAATAAATTTGTTTTACGGAAGATAAATACAACATTACATCTTGACGGTTTATCGAACACAGAGCCAGAAAAGTTCAACTCGAAAACAGCTGATCGACGAGATAAGAAGCAGTAGATAGTCAAGTAATCAATTACTGGAACTAAAAGGCCAGTCGTAGTACCTAAAACCACCGAGAGATAGAACAGGCATACAGACAACCAATTAACAATATAATAACGTTACGAAAATTCAAAATAAACAATGTAACAAGTTACAGAGGTTACACTAGGCACTTTACAAAAAAATGCTCTAAATAAAAGTCGTACATCGTTTAATTTACTATAAATTTTATTATATACACTTATGTCGTAAAATGCATACTAAGGTCGAAATATTTAAAATATCGATTTTTCACACGTTTTCGTGAGAGAAAAAACAGAAAATTGCTAATTACCGCTAAACTAAGCGTTATTGAAACCAACAGTTATAGGAACAGTTTTTGAGAAAATCGCAAAAAAGTGAAAAATTACACGAATAAACTCAAATCGATGCGCACCGTTTTAAATGTTTGTCCCTGCGATTTAACAGAATTGAATAGAATGCATAGAAGAATACCGATGGAAAGAAAGATACAGTTGATATATGGCTGGCTACTACTCTTTCCGGTTGACCGATTTTGATGAAAATGTTCGTGTCTGGTCCGGTAGTGCTATACAACTTAAGTTTCAAGTTAATACGATGTTACGTTCTTGAGCTATTCTGTTCACACACACACACACAC
Organism: Catonia carolina; assembly: GCA_035578175.1. NCBI lineage: Eukaryota > Metazoa > Arthropoda > Insecta > Hemiptera > Achilidae > Catonia > Catonia carolina. The sequence continues at coordinate 2,072,812 of JAQMRL010000020.1, read as the reverse complement.
ACACACACACACACACACACACACACACACACAAACCAATCGCTAAAAACATGTTTTTTTTGGGTTGGGGGGGGGGTCTGGAAACGTGTAGATCATGTGAAAACTTGATTTCCTAAAATCGATCTGAAAACAATACTTTCCTTCCTATATATTCATATAGGCAAGAGAAAGTGTAATAGGTATCCCTTAGAATTACGCGTTTTGATTTGCACGATTTTGATGTTACGCGATTATAGTCTAGTATTTCATATGAAACTAGTAACCCCCGCTTGCTTCGCTTCACAGCAACTAATTTGGAAAAACCTCATTTTATTATTTTGAAATATCTCTATACAATAAAACCCCTCTATATACAATATTTCTAATTTTGTTGCCCTTTTTGGCAGCAAAACAAATTGTTTTTCTGCACTTCCTGCTCTAGAAAGTCCGACATAAGTTGTTCATGTGTAAAGGAAGCACTCTTGTCTCAAATCTATGCGCACCGTTTTAAATGTTTGTCCCTGCGATTTAACAGAATTGAATACAATGCATAGAAGAATACCGATGGAAAGAAAGAGACAGTTGATATGTGGCTGAGATAAGAGACAGTAATACGTGGGTGTGGTACGCAGAGTAATTGGAAATATATGACCCACTCACTACCTGTCGAATGAAAACAAATATATTAAATACAGTACAAAAAAAATCTGGTGTGAAACACTCACACGACTTTCGCTTGCCAGTGCAAATAATTAACAATAAACCTAACATTAGTAATAAAATATTAGAAATAAACAAAAACTAACCTCAATAAACATTAGTGAAATACACAAAATTAAAATCGACCTCAGTTTGGCTTAAAAATACGGAAAATCACTCATTCACGCTCAACTAGGCTCTGTAGAGAAAAATGCTAAAAATAAAAGTTGTAGATCTTTTAATTTTCTATAAAATTTATTATATACACTTTTCTCATAAAATGAATACTAAAGCCGAAATCTTAAAAAAATCGATTTTTTACACGTTTTCGTGAGAAAAAAACAGAAAATTGCTAATTACCGCTAAACTAAGCGTTATACAAAAAAATGTTTGAAATAAAAGTTGTAGGTTTTTAAATTCTCTACAACTTTTATTATATACGTTTTTGCGCTAAAATGCATAATTAAGCCGTAATCTTAAAAACACTTTGTTTTTACGTAAAAACAGCCTCACCAAGAATTTCAGCGAACATGACGCCTACCCTATCTTGTAGAGAATAAAAAGTTGAGTAAACAAGGCGATTTTTAAAAAAATCGTAGGACCAGTTTTTGAAAAAATCGCAAAAAAGTGAAAAATTATACGAATAAACTACTACTTCCGGTTGACCGATTTTGATGAAAATGTTCGTGTCGGGTCCGGTAGTGGTATGCAACTTAAGTTTCAAGTTTCAAGTTCGTACAATGTTCCGTTCTTGATATATTTTGTACACACACACACACACACACACACACACACACACACACACACACACACACACACACACACACACACACACACACGCACACACACACACACACAGACCAATCGCTAAAAACATGTTTTTTGGGTTCAGGGCTCTGAAAACGTATAGATCCGGTGAAAACTCGATTTCGAAAAATCGACATGAAGACAATACTTTCCTTCCTATATATTCATATAGGCAAGAGAAAGTAATAAAAATTTTGAATATTCCAAATTTTTAATGTTTTTGGAATCGAACGTTATTCTTTACGTTTTCCTATGAAATATAAAGGTTGAATCGTGCATCTAGTCAAAAAAAAAAATACAACATCCAGAAGACTTAGAAAAAATAAAAGTGCTGTGCACCCGATAATCCTACAAACTGTGACATCGTCACAGTTTAAGTTGCTTAACTTACTTAATTAAAGTTACTTGAAGTTGCAAAATAACCTTTATTGATTAGGAAGCTCTAAGCTATGCAACAATGAAATTTTTTTAAATTAGTTCAGTAGTTTCTGGGATTACCTCATACAAACAAACAAACAGACGTTTCTTCTATATTAGTATAGATCAACATAATGAGATTGTAGGGAGCAGTGTACAATTTTTTTACCTGAGTGACCATGTTGTGATAATTTCTATTCTCTTTAATCTGTTCATGTAACGCAGTATAAAACAAGATTATAAATTATGAAAGGATCTGTAACAAAGTAATTTATAAAACACTGAATGTGTTTGAGTGTTTTTAGGTAAATAATGTTTTGGATTAGTTATTTAATAAAAATGTATAGCTGGAATTTTTTCCACGTTACATTTTATAAAATAATAGATTTTAAATAAATATATGTGTTATAATAAGAAAATACAATTGATGGTTTATGCTGTAATTCCATTGTATGAAATACACAGTAATATTCAATAATAATTTTTAGAATAATGAAAGAAATAACCGTGTTCTAATTTTTATATATTTATATTCCGTACATCCAAAGGAAAAAGTTCCATTATTGTTCAAAGTACTGTGATGTTTATTCCGGTTCCTCTTCAGGATATGGTTATTTATAAATAATAAAACTTCTTGGTAAATTACTTCACCGCCCCCTCCTGGTCACTCTTCTTTTTCTCATTCTCTTTCTCATTCTCGAATTATATTTCCTCCGTCTCCTTCGCCACCTTGTTCTTCTTCCCCTTGTTGTTGTTGCTCTTATTCTTCTTCTTCTACTTCTTCTCCCTGTTCTCCTCCTCCTCCTCCTCCGCCACCTCTCGTTCTTCTTCATCGCCTTCTCCTCCTTGTTCTTCGTCTCCTTATTGTTGTTCTCCTCCTCCTTCTCCTTCTTCTTCTTCTCCTCGACCTTCTCCTCCTCCTCCTTCTTCTCCTCCTCCTCATCGACCTTCTCCTCCTCCTGCTGCTGCTGCTGCTCCTCCTCTTCCTCCTCCTCCTCCTCCTTCTCCTTCATCATCTTCTTCATCCAACTTTCTCCTTCTTCTTTTCCTTCTTCTTCTACTTCTTCACCCTCTTCTCCTCCTCCTCCGCCACCTCTCGTTCTTTTTCATCTCCTTCTCCTCCTTGTTCTTCTTCTCCTTATTGTTGTTGTTGTTCTCCTTCTTCTTCTCCTCCTCCTCCTCCTGCTCCTCCTCCTTTTCTTTCTTCTTCTTCTCCACCTTCTCCTTTTCCTTTTTCTTCTTCTTCTCCTTCTTCTCCCTTTTCTCCTCCTCCTCCTCCGCCACCTCTCGTTCTTCTTTATCTCCTTCTCCTCCTTGTTCTTCTTCCCCTTGTGGTTGTTGTTCTTCTTCTTCTTCTCCCTGTTCTCCTCTTCCTCATTCTCCTCCTTTTCTTTCTTGTCCTCTTCCTTTCTCTTCTTCTCCGTCAGCCTTTAATTTTTTTTCTTAATCCCCAATGTGTGCAAGTTGCAATTTGGTTATTTTCAGAACAAAAATCTTTTTTATAAAACTACGCGTTTCACCTGTAACCAGTCCACTACACTTAATGGTAGGGATTCAGTAACTTATACTCTCTTGATTCTGTACACGTCATTTGTCGTATATACATATCAACGTTCGATTCTTGAGATATTCTGTTCACACACACACACGCGCACGCACGCACGCACACGCACGCACACAGACCAATTGCTAAAAACATGTTATTTTGGATTCAGGGGGTCTGAAAACGTGTAGATCCGGTGAAGAGTGGATTTGTTAAAATCGACATAAAAACAATACTTTCTTTCCTTTATATTCATATGGGCAGGAAAAAGTAAAAATTTCAATAGAAGAAACAATCAAAACAACATCTTGTATCGTTAGAATTTCACAAATTTTAATGATGACTAATATAGGGTGATTCAAAAAGAGCGCCGGTTTTGATATATCAAATTAAGAGATTTATTTTATTGGAAAACTGAAAATAAATACATCAACAAGTTCATCTTACCTTCCGATTTCATGTATGAAAAATGATGTCATGCATGTGTCCTCCTCTACTGCGCTGGCACGCATCAACTCTGTCCATGAAATTGGATATTACTGCACGACAAGTTTCGACTTCCATTTGCCCGATAACCCGTCGAATTTCCTCCTTCAAGTCATTGATGTTTCGGGGTTTATTGGCATACACCAATGACTTTAGATGACCCCAAAGATGAAAGTCACAAGGCGTCAAGTCACACGACCTTGGTGGCCATTGATGGTCGGAATTACGAGAAATGATGCGATCCTGGAACCGTTCACGGAGCAACAACATTGTTTCTCGTGCAGCAACTGAATTTTATACGGGTGATATTGGAGATCGTACCGAAGAATTCTCCGTACAGAAGAACATCGTAAACCCAATTGTTGAGAACGGCGACGTATTGATTTTGCTGGGCTAACAGCCACACTGTCACGAACCAACGCAACGTTCAGCTCAGTTCGGCCAGAACGACGACGTCCAGAACTTTTAAGGTCGACTGTTGGACCCGCCTCAAAAAATTTTTTCATGAGCCTGCGAACTGTTGATTCATTCGGTGCTTCATTACGTCCTAGAGTACCGCGAAGTCGCCTGACAGTAGCCGCATAACTCTCTCCACTCTGGTAAAATGTTTTGACGATTAACACTCGTTGTGCAATAGTAAACTTCTCCATGGTTAGACACAGACTGCGAGAGTACTACACTGCGAACAAGAGAAACTACAACTGAATCGTCAATCGGAATGTTCTCCGAAATAGAAATGAGGTCTAACAATGTTGCCAACCGATAAGCAAAAATTTACCAGCCGTTTAAAAACCGGCGCTCTTTTTGAATCACCCGTTATATTAAAATATATTTATGTACAATAAGGTTTTATATTTTCTTTTCAGCTGCCCTATCCGGTCCGGTCGTTGGTAATCATCATGATGTTTCAGACGTGTAATGGACGAGAAAGCAACATCACTTACCAAAATCACAGGTAGGGCTAAACTTTTATGGGTTCATAAAATTTAAAGATTATTATTATTATTATTATTATTATTATTATACACATTGTAGACCCTTATAGATCACGTGAAGCTTCTACGGTTTTTCCTGCGGGTTCTCCATGACATCTGCATCTTCTCACTCATGGCTCTCTTCCTCTCCTCAGTCCACGTAGCGCCGGTCTTCTTGGCTCTGATCTCTGGCTGCACTTTACACTCGTCTATTTTTACTTTCTCTTGCTTATATGAATATATAGGAAGGAAAGTATTGTTTTCATGTTAAAATTTTTGAAATCGAGTTTTCACCGGATCTATACGTTTTCAGACCCCCTGAACCCAAAAAACATGTTTTTAGCGATTGGTCTGTGTGTGTGTGTGTATACAAAATATCTCAAGAAGGGAACATCGTACGAACTTGAAACTAGAAACTTAAGTTACATACCACTACCGGACCCGACACGAACATTTTCATCAAAATCGGTCAACCGGAAGTAGTAGTTTATTCGTATAATTTTTCACTTTTTTGCGATTTTCTCAAAAACTGGTCCTACGATCTTTTTAAAAATCGCCTCATTTACGCAATTTTTTATTCTCTAAAAGTTAGGGTTGGCGTCATAAGTGCTGAAATTCTTGGTGAGGGTGTTTTCTTGTAAAAACGTTGTTTATTTAAGATTACGGCTTTAAAATGCATTTTAGCGCAAAACTTTATTAAATAAAAAATTGTAGAGAATTTAAAATTCTACAACTTTTATTTCAAACAATTTTTAGTATAACGCTTAGTTTAGCGGTAATTTGCGATTTTCTGTTTTTTTCTCACGAAAATGTGTGAAAAATTGATTTTTTTAAGATTTCGGCCTTAGTACGCATTTTACGACAAAAGTTTATTTAATCAAATTTATAGAAAATTAAAAGATGTACAACTTTTATTTAAAGCATTTTTCTCTACAGAGCCTAGTTTAGCGTGAAAGAGAGATTTTCCGTATTTTTAAGCTAAACTGAGATTGATTTTCATTTTGCGTCGTTTACTCATGATTAAAATGAGGTTATGTTATTATAGTTAGTTTTTTTGTTTATTTGTAATGTTTTATTACTAATGTTAGGTTTATTGTTAATTATTAGCATTGGCAAGAGAATGTTGTGTGAGTGTTTCACACCAGATTTTTTAAACGTATTGCGGTCTGTCGCGTCTTCAGAAGTGAGTTGAGCGTTGTAAAGGTCTCTTCTTGCTTGTTCAGCCCATGTCATGCCTTTAAAATTTTCTGTAGCAATAAGAATATGGTGGGTAAGTCTGTGTTCAGGAAGTCGTTGTATGTGTCCATAGAATTTAAGTCGTCTTTTTCTAATGTCTGCTGAAATGTTTGAAATTTTTTCCGTGGTTCTGTTGGTTTTTAGCCGGTTTCTATCGTCAGTTTTTCGTGGTCCAAGTATCTTCCTGACGATTATTATAGGATTATTTAATAGATTATTATAATTAATATTGTATACAGAAAAGTCGAATCAGTAAAGTAACATGAAGTAAGTATAGTTGGGAGGTGACTTGAGGTGACTTGTTTGTTAGTGCAGGATGAAGGGCAAGTGGGACTGGCAACAGTGATACGAGATGTTGTCATAGCAACGGTTGCTTTAAATCCTCCACTTGGTGAAGTGTGTACTGTACATTCTGAAAATATTTACTCTTCATATGTGTCAGTTGTTACTGTGAGACAGTTCATTGTAGTGGTGTTACTTACGCTCGCGGCTCGTCAAGTTATTCATCTAGTTATTGTATGTAATCTAATATTGTTATACGCGGCCTATTTATAAACAAACTCATATGAAATGTTACAACACTCAGTAGTAAAATATTAAAAACTAATACATTTTTTACTTTCTCTTGCCTATATGAATATATATAAGAAGGAAAGTATTGTTTTCATCTCGATTTTAACCTGATCTACACGTTTTCAGACCCCATGAACCCAAAAAAATGTTTTTAGCGATTGGTGTGTGTGTGTGTGTGTGTGTCTGTGCGTGTGTATGTGAACAGAATATCTCAAGAACAAAACATCGTACGAACTTGAAACTTGAAACTTAAGTTACATACTACAACCGGACCCGACACAAACATTTTCATCAAAATCGGTCAACCGGAGGTAGTAGTTTATTCGTGTAATATTTCACTTTTTTGCGATTTTCTCAAAGACTGGTCCTACGATGTTTTTTAAAATCGCCTGGTTCACTACATTTTTTATGCTCTACAAGATTGGGTAGGCGCCATGTTTGCTAAAATTGTTGGTGAGGCTGTTTTCACGTAAAAACATTGTTTTTTTAAGATTGTGGCTTTAATATGCATTTTAGCGCAAAACGGTAAGAAAAGTTGTAGAGAATACCTACAAATCAGAAACAGAATCCTACAACTTTTATTTCAAACATTTTTTTGTATAACGCTTAGTTTAGCGGTAATTGGCGACTTTCTGTTTTTTTCTCACGAAAATGTGTGAAAAATTGGTTTTTTTAAGATTTCGGCCTTAGTATGCATTTTACGACAAAAGTATATATTATCAAATTTATAGAAAATTAAAAGATCTACAACTTTTATTTAAGCATTTTTTCTCTACAGAGCCTAGTTTAGCGTGAAAACGTGATTTTCCGTATTTTTAAGCCAAACTGAGGTTGATTTTCATTTTGCGTCTTTTACTCATGATTAAAATTAGGTTATGTTTATTGAGGTTAGTTTTTTGTTTATTTCTAATGTTTTATTACTAATGTTAGGTTTATTGTTAATAATTTGCATTGGCAAGAGAAAGTTGTGTGAGATTTTTTACTTTATTAGGCTATTGTAATAAACTTTTAGTATTTTAATAAAATATTTTAGAATATTATTAGTTTAAAATGTAATAAAATATTTTTGTACTAGAGTAGTGTTAGAAATGGTTTGTGAGTAATATTTGTTAGAAGAGCGCGTTCTAAAAATGGTATTATTTCTACTACTAGGTTACAAGAGGAAAGGAATCGTAACAATCCTCTTCCACCCGAATTCCTTACGCTAACAATCAACTGAGTTCCCATCCACAAATTAAAAAGTCTGGTGTGAAACACTCACACAACTTTCTCTTGCCAATATAAATAATTAACAATAAACCTAATATTAGTAATAAAACATTAGAAATAAACAAAAAACTAACCTCAATAAACATAACCTTATTTTAATCATATATGAAAGACGCAAAATGAAAATCGAACTCGGTTTGGCTTAAAAATACGAAAATCACTCTTTCTCACTAAACTAGCCTCCGTGGAGAAAATGCTCTCAATAAAAGTTGTAGATCTTTTAATTTTCTATAAATTTGATTATATATACTTTTGTCATAAAATGCATATTAAGGCCGAAATGTTAAAAAAATCGATTTTTCACACGTTTTCGTGAGAGAAAAACAGAAAATTGCTAATTACTGCTAAACTAAGCGTTATACAAAAAAATGTTTTAAATAAAAGTTGTAGGTTTTTTAATTCTCTACAACTTTTATTATATAATTTTTTTCGCTAAATTGCACATTAAAGCCGTAATCTTAAAAAACTTGGTTTTTACGTAAAAACAGCCTCACCAAGAATTTCAGCACACATGACGCCTACCCTATCTTGTAGAGAATAAAAAATTGAGTAAACCAGGCGATTTTTAAAAAAATCGTAGGACCAGTTTTTGAGAAAATTGCAAAAAGTGAAAAATTACACGAATAAACTACTACTTCCGGTTGACCGATTTTGATGAAAATGTTCGTGTCGGGTCCGGTAGTGGTATGTAACTTAAGTTTCAAGTTTCAATTTCGTACAATGTTCCGTTCGTGAGATATTCTGTTCACACACACACACAGACACACAGACACACACACAGACCAATCGCTAAAAACATGTTTTTTGGGTTCAGGGGTCTGAAAACGTGTAGATCAGGTGAAAACTCGATTTCGAAAAATCGACATGAAAACAATACTTTCCTTCCTATGTATTCATATTGGCAAGAGAAAGTAAAAAATCTAGTATGAAACACTTACACACTACTTTCTCTTGCCAATGTAAATACTTTACAATAAACGTAATATTAGTAATAAAACATTAGAAATAAACAAAAAAACATTAACCTCAAAAAGTATAATCTTATTTTAATCTTGCGTGAAGGACGTTAAGTGAAAATCAACCTCAGTTTGGCTTAAAAATAAAGAAAATCACTCTTTCACGCTAAACTAGGCTCTGTAGAGAAATATGCTGTAAATTAAAGTTGTAGATCTTTTCATTTCCTATAAAAAAAATTTATAAATTTGATTTATAAATTTTTGTCGTAAAATGCATACTAAGGCCGAAAACTTAAAACGATCGATTTTTCATAAGTTTTCGTAAGAAAAAAAAAAGCTAATTACCGCTAAACTAAGCGTTGTACAAAAAAATGTTTGAGCTGAAAGTTGTAGCAATTTTAATTTTCTACAGTTTCATTTTATAAATTTTTGCGCTAAAATGCATATAGAAGCCGCAATCTTAAAAAACAATTTGTTTACATGAAAACAGCCTTGCCACGAATTTCAGCAAACATGGCGCCTACCCTATCTTGTAGAGTAGACCATTACAAATTTAGTAAACGTGGCGATTTAAAAAAAATCATAGGACCAGTTTTTGAAAAAATTGCAAAAAAGTGAAAAATTACTCGAATACGCTATTACTTCCGGTTGACCGATTTTGATGAAAATGTTCGTGTCGGGTCCGGTAGTGGTGTCTAACTTGATGTTCCGTTCTTGAGATGTTCTCTCTCTCTCTCTCTCTCTCTCTCTCTCTCTCTCTCTCTCTCTCTCGCTCTCTCACACACACACACGCGCGCGCACGCGGACGCACACACACTCACACACACACACACACACACACACACACACACACACACACACACACACAGACCAGTCGCTTAAAACATGTTTCTGTGGCTTCAGGGGTTCTGAAAACGTGTAGATCCGGTGAAAACTCGATTACTAAAAATCGTCCTGATAAAAATATTCATATAGGCAAGAGAAAGTAATAACTTAAGTGAAATACCTATTCTTATACTACTTTTATAAAGTAGCATATTTTATACACTTCATTTTAAAAAAATTCAAAATAATATTCCGTACTGTTTTGTGACAGGTGAATAAATATCCAAATAACAGCAAAATTTGAGAACTGTCAGTAAAACACATTAAATAGTAATTTTACTAAAAATTTAGTACATAAACTTCAAATTGAATTTAATATATTACGGTTGTTAGAAGCTCTAAAACTGCAAGTTAAGCAGGAAGGAGTTAATATTGTACATCTTAAACGGATTTCTTTCTTATTTTAAAGGCAGTTTCATCTTAATATCGCTAAAATTGGATCCTTTACCTGTGTGATACAGATAGTATAGTTTTTTGGTTCCGTAGGCCTGAAAACGTGTATATTTCCGGTGAAAACTCGATTTTAAGAAAACGATATGACAACAATATCTACTTTTTTCCCTACATATTCATATGTTGTTTAGGAGATCAGTCTGTAGGCTGGTTTGAACGTGTAGAGTTTTACTAAGTAAAACGAGGAGTCAGGTGGTTTACCATTGCTACAACTCACTCAATGGAATAGTATGCTTATCAGCATGCCGGGCCCTCTGAAAAGCACATATTTTCCACTCTGGAAATGACACCTTCACTTCATTCACCACACGTTCTAGCTGTATAATGAAATTCATTACTTTCAGAGGAGATACCTCTGATTAGTGTCACAGTACATCTGTACCTCTTCTGTTCTTAAATGATTCACTCATTTAATTGGCTGACCATGTGATAAGAAACACAACTATTTATTTTAGCCCTGCAACTAACAGATTGAGTGTAAGTAATTTAACACTCCACCAGTCCGTTAAAATATTCATATACGGGCATAAGAAATAACAATATGCCGTATTACAGGCACATATCCCGAAATATTTTTCGGAGAGAGGCAAAATAAAATACTGTACACAAAAGCAGACACACACAAATGTACTAATATTATTCGGAGGAAGTAAAGTGCCCCCTTTGGCCCATACTTGATACTTGATACTTGTGCCTGCTTATAGTATAAATATTTATATAACAAACTTGAATCCAAAAGTTGTTTCAACTAATCGTTTGAAAGTTTTGTTAAAACTGAAGGACCTTTCAAGCGTGATCATAAGATAGAGAGAGGGGGGAAACAGACAAGCTGAATAACAGACGTTGATTTGAACCGTTTACCAAGCTGTAAAGAGCGTTCCTTATAAGATTCCTCATCATCTGTCATGTTTATAAACGGAAAACTGTATGTGTCTCATTTACTCTATCTTTTTCCTCGTCTATGTAACCCCTTTGAATTGTCTACTAAAATTTCTGTATGACAAATGATTTTCCTCGCATATTTCTAACTGGCGAATACAGTAGCCTAGTATAATACAGTTTTTCCGTAGTTGTACTAGACGCCCGGAAAATCACTTGAACCATAACGTTTTCGCTTTGACGTTTTTATTTATGCATCGTTCACAATGCACATGAAAATGACATTATTTTCTAGCTGTCTTCTACAGGAAGCGTGAAACTATTATGTTAACTAACAGAGCTCTTGTATTTCGTATCTCTCTGCCCGCTGCCACTCACCGCATTCAAAACGTTTTGAATTTATAAACAATATTATATTTATATAGTTTAAAAGAAAAAAATCCGGTGTAAAAAGCTCACACGACTTAGCCTACTCTTGCCAATGCAAATAATGACCAATATAACCTAACATTAGTAATAAAACATCAGAAATAAACAAAAAAACTGACCACAATAAACATAACCTAATTTTAGTCATGAGTGAAAGACGCAAAATGAAAATCAACCACAGTTTGGCTTAAAAATACGGAAAATCACTCTTTCACGATAAACTAGGCTCTGTAGAGAAAAATGCTCTTTATAAATGTTATAGATCTTTTAATTTCCTATAAATTTGATTATGCACATTTGTCGTAAAATGCATGCTAAGGCTTAAATCTTAATAAAAAAAGATTTTTTCACGTTTTTGTGAGAAAAAAACAAAAAACCGCTTATTACCGCTAACTATGCGTTAAAATAAAATTGTTTGAAATAAAAGTTGTAGGATTTCAAATTCTCTACAACTTTTATTATACTTTTTTCCCTAAAGTGCATACATAAGTCGCAATCTTAAAAAAATTATTTCTTAACGAGAAAACAACCTCTTCTAGAATTTCAGCAGACATGGCGCCTACTATGTCTTGAAAGAGCATAAAAAATGTAGTAAATAAGGCGATTTAAAAAAAATCGTAGAAGCCGTTTTTGAAAAAAATCGCAAAAAAGTGAAAAATAACACAAATAAACTACTACTTCCGGTTGACCGATTTTGATGAAAATGTTTGTGTCGGTTTCGGTAGTAGTATCAAACTTAAGTTTGAAGTTTCAAGTTCGTACGGTGTTCCTTTCTTGAGTTATTCTGTTTCACACACACACAAAAGAATCGCTATAAACATGTTTTTTGGGTTCAGGGGGTCTGAAAACGTGTATATCCAGTGAAAACTCGATTTAAAAAAATTGACATGAGAACAATACTTTCTTTTCTTTTTTATTCATATTGGCGAGAGGAAGTAAAAATCCGGTGTAAAATACTCACACGACTTTCTCTTGACAAGTAAATAATGACCAATATAATTTTACTATTGTGATTGTTGTCTAGGTCAACTGCAGAAAGGCTGGTTTGAACCTCTAAAGGTTTCACTAAGTTAATAAAAGGTGTCAGATAGTTTACTACTGCCTTCCTCACTGAGTTGAAAGTGTATGCTTATCAGCATTCCAGGCCCTCTGAAAAGCATGCACTTATCATCCTGCAAATGACACCTTCACTTCATTCACCACCGGGTCTGCCCTGTGAAATTCATTGAACAGTGAACAGTGAAATTCATTACTCTGACTAGTGTTTTTTACACCTTTACCTCTTCTGTTTGCCCATACCACACAGGTGGAGTGTCAAATTACTTACACTCAATCTGTTAGTTGCAGGGCTAAAATAAATAGTTCTACTTCTTATAATATGGTCAGCCAATTAAATGACTGAATCATTTAAGAACAGAAGAGTTAGAGGTGTAAAATACACTAATAAGAGTTATCTCCTCTGGAAGTAATAGATTTCATTATACAGCCAGACCCTGTGGTGAATGAAGTGAAAGTTTCATATGCAGAATGAAAAACATGTGCTTTTCAGAGGACCCGGCATCCTGATAAGCGTACTTTTCGACTCAGTGAGGAAGGCAATGGTAAACCACCTCGCTCCTCAATTTACTCATTAAAACCTCTACAGGTTCAAACCAGCCTTTTGGCTGATGACCTAAACAACACCTCTTCTGTAGTTAAATAGTTCAGTCATATAATTGGCTGACTATATGATAAGAAACAGAACTATTTTTTGTAGCCCTGGAACTAACAGATCGAGTGCAATTAATTTGAAACACCACGTGCCCGTTGTGGGCAAAAATATAACCTTACATTAGTAACAAACTATTAGAATAAACAATAAAAGTAACATTAAATAACCCTATTTTAATCACGAGTGAATGATGCAAAATGAAAACTAACCTCATTTTGGCTTAATAATAAATTATGGAAAATCACTCTTTGACACTAAAGTAGGCTTTGTTGAGAAAAATACTCATTAATAAAAGTTGTAGGTTTTTAATTTCCTACAAATTTGATTACAGACACTTTTACCGTAAAATGTATACACTAAGGCCGAATTATTGAAAAATCCATTTCTTTACAATTTTCATGAAAAAAAAAACAGAAAATCACTCATTTTCCCGCTAAACTAAGCCAGTGTTTATGTTTTGGAATCATGTGCTTATTATTTTATTACTTTATCATTCTGTTTTTTTTTTCATTTGACAGGTTTTGGTTACTTTATTTTGTTTTTATTTTTATTTGTTTTTTTCAAAACACCATCTAATTTTCATTGTAAATAATAATTAAGATCAGTACAATATGTTTTATTGTTTTTTTAATAAAATTACACCAGTGGGTTGTAATTTGTTCATGTGTTAATTCTAATTGATAAGTTACGTTTTATTATTATAAAACAGATTATGCATTAACCCTATATAGGGCAGTACAACGGGGAAAAATATACATTCATGTAAAATGTTAAATTTTGTTTTATACGGACTTGAATAATGTAGGCTATTTCTAGTGCCAGAACAGTAAGATATTTATTTTTTTATGTCAAGCCGTGGAAAATATACTTAACAAAGAAAGTTTATTGAAATGGGAATCATATAATATTTAGTGGTAAGAACGCTTATTGAAACACCTTGTAGCCCTATATAACAGAAACATGTGGCGATCTTATCTTTCTGTCACCATGAATGCTTGCTTTCCCGTAAAAAACTGGAATTTTCTAAGCACTGTACAAAAGTAACAACAAAACAACATGGTAACGTAAGCTGGTATGAATCCTTACCACTTTCGTGTAACTCATGAAGCAAATGGTCGCTGCGCGCTAATTTCAATATGTGGATAGCCTACTTACCAGAGAACATCTATAAAACCATAAAATGCCAATAAGGTTCAACTGCATAGGTTATTCTTAAAAAAAATCTACCTTATTGCCAGTGGTAAGTATACCTACCACAAACCTATAAAGGGTTAAAAAAGTTATATGAAAAAAAACTAAGCCGTATACAAAGAAATTTTTGAAGTAAAAGTTATACTTTTCTAAATGTTCTACAATTTTTATGATTACAGTTTTGCCCTAAAATGCATATTAAGGTCGCAATCTTAGAAAAAAAATTCTACGAGAGCACAGCCTCCCCAAGAATTCAGCTGACATTGCTCCTGTATATTGTATAGCATAAAACATGTGAATAAGGTCATTTAAAAGAAAATCTTAAGAGCCGGTTTTGAGAATACCGCAAAAAAGTTAAAAATTACAGGAATAAACTACCACTACTAGCCTACTTCCGGTTGGCCAATTTTGATGAAAATGTTCGTATCTGGTTCTACAGTGGTACTTAACTTAAGTTTCAAGTTTCAACTTTGTACGATGTTGCGTTGAGATATTTTTTCCCCCACCTACACACACGCGCGCGTGCGCACACACACACACCAATTGGTAAAAACATGTTTTTTTTTGGGTTCAGGGGCTAATCCTAGATATCAGTTATAATTTTTTCGAAATTTTGGGTTATTTTATCAAACATGCCAAAATATCGTATTTTTAGTTGAACTAACAAAAATACTATAGAATGCATTGAAAATATGTGTCCTAATTTAATGTGCGGAACCTAAAAACTGTTACGGGGTTAGTTTTAGTTTACAGTGATGCGATTCGTGTATGAATATGGTGGTAGTTTATTTTAAAGTATAAATTTAGTCGTATACGACGCTTTAAGTTCATTACTTTAAACACAGAGTAAATTTATTATTCAAATCTCGTATTAGGTTCTCTGTCTCTTACTCTCTCTCGTATCTATTTCTGAATCCGAGTTGTAACTAGTGAAACGAGATGGAAAGATGCGGTCGGTGTTCCATGCTTCCATGCAGCTTCTTACTGCTCCTGATGATGGGTTGGTGCTTGCTTTATCTCCGGAACACTTATGTCGCCTGTTCCACTTCCCCCTCCCCCTCCCGCCCCTCCCTCACCACTTCTTCCTTAACATTTACCGACGAGCTACCTCCAAATCATCCTCCATACTTCCCTTTACCAACCCCCCCTTTTTCCTTATTTCTAATTCTGCTCCTATATTTTCACTATCATATTTCCTCCAAACCATTTTCCATTTAGAAATAAACTATTATATCATGTAATTAAACTGGTAATTTCATTATCATAAATTATTACAATAATTAATGGTTTATTATATTTTAAAATGCGTTTCTATCGGTAATTAACATTTATTCTTATCGATTACTCTCTACAATATTTTATGAAATTTATAATTTGTAATTTAAATTATAATCTATATTTATAAATTATCGGTATTTTCGTTTGTAATTTATATTAAAATTACATTTATAAATTATTGATATTTTCACTTTGTAATTTAAATTAAAATCTATATTTCTAAATTATCGGTATTTTCTTTTGTAATTTATATTAAAATCTACGCCCATAACAGGCAGTTGAAGTGTTAAATTATTTGCACTTGATCTGCTAGTTCCAGGGCTACAAAGAGAAAATAGTTCTGTTTCTTATTACGTGGTCACCCAATCATATGACTGAACTACTTAAGAACAGAAGAGGTAGAAATGTAAAAGACACTAGTCACAGTTATCTCTTCTGAGAGTAATGAATTTCACTATACAGCCAGACCCTATGGTGAATGAAGTGAAGGTGTGATTTGCAGGGTGCAGAGTAGATACTTTTGGGAGGGCCTGGCATGCTGATAAGCATAGGAAACTTTTTTACTCAGTGAGGAAGGCATTTGTAAACCACCTCACTCCTCGTTTTACTTAGTAAAACTTCTAGAGGTTCAAACCAGCCTTTCGGCTGTTGTGCCTAAACAACACATTAAAATCTATATATACACATTTTCGATATTATCTTCTGTAATTTAAATTCAAATCTATATATAAATTATCGATATTTTCTTTTGTAATTCATATTAAAATCTACATTTATAAATTATCGATTTTAAATGTGTTAGATAATATATGAGGTTCCCGGTTAAAATCCCGTTAAGAAATATTTACTTTTACTATCTATCCTGTCGTTAACGGACCCTAGAAACAACGAAATCGTATCCATAACGGAAAATTCTGCTGGTCTTGCGAACTTACTATAGGAAATCACTGTAAATTTACCTGCTTTTAAAGGAAACTGTCCAACGTGGAAACTGAAAGAATAAATTTTTTTTTTGTCATCAGTCTCTCGACTGGTTCGATGCAGTTGTCCAACCTGTTTTATCTTGCGCAAGTCGTTTCATATGTACACACCTGTAACATCATACAGTTCAGCCGTTCTTAGTTTGCTCCTACTGTCAACAAACAAAAGCCACCTACTACAGGGTGCACGCTAGAGTCTGCCACTTTACGGATGTCGTGTTCCTATTAAGTTAACTATTTTTTAAATTATAAGTACTTAAAATACTGAAAACATCAGTCATGATATGATTTAGGCCTAACAATTTCATGTAGAAAAATACTTTCAAAAGTATTTTGTATTTAAATACATTTAAAAGTATTTTGTTGTTACTTTTTAATCAGTGTGTACACATTTTGATATAATGCGCATGCTCAGTGATGTCATTATTTGTTTACATTAGGAGCAAACTAAGAGAGGCTGTACTTTACATCTTTTGTAATGTGCTTATATACGAGGCGTGTTCAGAAAGTAAGTACCGTTTTTAAAGAAACCAAGTAAAAAAATTTTTTTTCAACACAATTTTATTTTGACATGAAAGCCCAAACCTTAAACTATTTTTCGACATAGTTTCCACCGATGTTCAAACACTTGTCCTAGCGGGTGATCAATTTGTCTATACCCTCTTTGTAGAAGGCTCCCGCCACTGACGTGCACAAAACCAAGAGACTCGGAAGTGCTTTGACTTTTCTCACGCTGTACAGTGATGACGGTGAGGATTTTTTAAACAAAATTGTGACAGGTGATAAAACTTGGGTCCGTTATGTCACACCGGAATCTAAACAGCAGTCAATGGAGTGGCGACACACCCAATCCCCGAAGAAACAAAAATTCAAGACGACAATGTCTGCACAAAAATCATGTGCACTGTCTTTTGGGATCGGAAAGGTGTTTTGCTGATTGATTTTTTCCCAAGAGGTGAAACCATTAATGCGGCAAGGTATTGCGAAACCTTAAGAAAACTAAGGCGGGCAATTCAAAACAAACGGAGAGGAATGCTCAGTAACGGAATTGTGTTGCTCCATGACAATGCTCGGCCCCATACCGCTGGTGACACTCAAACATTGGTTCTGCGATTTCATTGGGAGTAGTTCGATCACCCGCCCTACAGCCCGGACTTGGCACCGTCTGACTATCACTTGTTCCTGCACATGAAGCGCGTGCTAGGCGGCCAACGCTTTGAAACTGACGATGAAGTGAAAACTGCCGTGGAGTAGTGGCTACATTCGTTGGCGGGAACCTTCTACGAAGAGGGTACAGACAAATTGATCACCCGCTAGGACGAGTGTTTGAACATCGTTGGAAACTATGTCAAAAAATAGTTTAAGGTTTGCGCTTTCATGTCGAAAAAAATTGTGTAGAAAAAAAATTGTTTTACTTGTTTTTTTTTTAAACGGTACTTACTTTCTGAACACGCCTCGTATATGTATTCTAACCTTTGCCTCCCCCAACAATGCTGGCCGCATTGGTGTAGTTGGTAACGTGCTCGCCTCTCATCATGCGGTCTTGGGTTCGAATCCCATTCAGGCACGGCATTTTTTCATACGTTACAAAAATCATTTCATCCTTCATTGTCTGCTTCTTCTTCTTCTTACAAACAAGGATTAGGCTTGCGCCTGCTCCGACTCATAACAGCAAAATTTAACACAATTTCCTTTTCTTATGTATCTGTATTTACACAACATTTAAGTTATATATTTTATATAGTATATTTTCCTGTTTTGTTACATTATGTCTTTATATGATTCTTACAACAATCACTCCCATCTCTTGCGTGGTCTCCCCACATCTCTTCTCCCTTCCGGTCTGTACTTTAAAACTTTGAGAGGAACCCTTTCATTTGACATTCTCTCTACGTGGTCTTTCCATTTCGATCTATATTCTTTCACCTTTTCATTCAGATTGAAGGTATTCATTGTCTGCATTAGCAGTAATTGCAGAACAGTCTGACGTAAAAAAAACCCCTCTACAATTCACTCCCTCAATGTTACCGTCTGTTACTCAGTTTGTTCCAGCCATACTTTCAATGTTTATAGTTTTATAAATATTTCCGTAACAACTGATTTAAATTTAACATTTTAATAACTTGTAACTAGCAAAGAAAAACAACAAAAGACATTCTAACAATCACCATTCAAACGTCAGCATTCGAGGGATCAACATCTTAATTTATTTCATCAACTATATTATTACTTTCTCTTGCCTGTATGAATGTATACGAAGAAAGATATTGTTTTCTTGTCGATTTTAACAAATACACTCTTCACCCACTTATACACGTAAACAGACCTCCCTCAACCCAAAAAACATGTTTTTAGCGATTGGTCTGTGTATGTGTGTGTCTGTGTGTGAACAGAATATCTCAAGAACGGAACATCGTACGAACTTGAAACTTGAAACTTAAGTTAGACACCACTACCGGACCCGACACGTACATTTTCATCAAAATCGGTCAACCGGAAGTAGTAGTTTATTGAGTAATTTTTCATTTTTTTGCGATTTTCTCAAAAACTGGTACTACGATTTTTTTAAAAATTGCCTGGTTTACTTAATTTTTTTATGCTCTACAAGATAGGGTAGGCGCCACGTTTGCTGAAATTGTTGGTGAGGCTGTTTTCACGTAAAATAATTGTTTTTTTTTTAATTACGGCTTAAATATGCATTTTAGAGCAAGAATTTATATAATTAAAAATGTAGAAAATTTTAAATCCTACAACTTTTATTTCATACATTTGTTTGTGTAACGTATAGTTTAGCGGTAATTAGCGATTTTCTGTTTTTTTTCTCACGAAGTCGTGTGAAAAATATTTTTTTTAAGATTTCGGTTTTAGTATGCATTTTACGACAAAAGTGTATTTAATCAAATTTATACGAAATTAAAAGATCTACAACTTTTATTTTAAACATTTTTCTCTTCAGAGCCTAGTTTAGAGTGAAAGAGTGATTTTCCGTATTTTAAGCCAAACTGAGTTGATTTTCGTTTTGCGTCTATCACTCATGATTAAAATTAGGTTATGTTTATCGAGGTTTGTTTTATATTTATTTCTAATGTTTTCTTACTAATGTTTGTTTATACAGTTTATTATTTGCATTGGCAAGAGAAAGTCGTGTGAGCGGTTCACATCAGATTTTTACTAATGCATTATTTTGGTGATGCGATAAGGTAGCATATTTTTGACGGTTTTTTGTCATGTATGTATTTATGTATATGTTTTATTTTAGAATTGTGCGGTTTAAATTTTATAGGTAGGTACTGTTTATTATCGCTCGAATAATTTCAGCATGGTGAGATTAAATTAGGAAGGCATTGGAGATCCGGGATTTACTAAACGTCTCTTATTCGCATGGTCGCTTAAAATTTCCCCAGTGATGTATAATAGGGTCTAGTTACGTTACAGTCCTGTCGCCCCCCCCCTTCCAACTCACTTCCCCTGTCCGTCACTGTTTATTTACGTCGCTACAAATAAAATACGACCCCTGGAAAATTAAAAATGCAATATGTTTAATTTTTTACTTTCTTCCTTCTCTTTTTTAAAATGAACACGTTTTTTACACTCGTCAAAAAATACTGATATTTTAACTTTATCAGATCATCGTTTTTAACAGCAAACAAAACGTAATTTATAATTTAACATCATTCATAATTTATTTTAGTGTTAAATTAAAATAAAATTAAAAATCTGGTGTGAAACACTCACACAACTTTCACTTGCCAATTCAAATAATTACCAATAAACCTAACATTAGAAATAAACAATAAACTCAACTCAAAAAACATAATCTTATTTCAATCATGAGTGAAAGACGCAAAATGTAAATCAACCTCAGTGTGGCTTTAAAATACGGAAAATCGCTCTTTCACGCTCAACTAGGCATTGTAGAGAAAAATTCTCAAATTAAAAGTTGTAGATCTTTTAATATCCTATACATTTGATTATATGCGTTTTGCCGTAAAATGCATACTAAGGCTGAAATCTTTAAAAAAATCGATTTTTTACACGTTTTCTTTCGTGCAAAGAAAACAGAAAATCGCTAATTACCGCTAATTTATTGTAGTGTTAAATCAAAATAAAATTAAAAAATTTGGTGTGAAACACTCACACAACTTTCTCATGCCAATGAAAATAATTAACAATTAACCTAACATCAGTAATAAAACATTAGAAATAAATAAAAAAACTAACCTCAATAAACATAACCTAATTTTAATCATGAGTGAAAGACGCAAAATGACCGATTTTGATGAAAATGTTGGTGTCGGGTCCGGTAGTGGTATGTAACTTAAGTTTCAACTTTCAAGTTCGTACGATGTTCCGTTCTTGAGAGATTCTGTTCAACACACACACACCAATAGCTAAACACATGTTTCTGTGGGTTGAGGGGGTCTGTTTACGTGTAGATCCGGTGAAGAGTGTATTTGTTGTGATCGACATGAAAGCAATATTTTCCTTCCTATATATTCATGTAGGCAAGAGAAAGTAAAAATGAATCAGTCGTCTTAATAGTGGTCACCACATCGTGGTGTTCTATTGTGATTTACCTTTTGTTTATTTTTGTTTGTTTTTACTTTCTCTTGCCTATATGAATATATAGGAAGGAAAGTATTGTTTTCATGTCGATTTTTCGAAATCGAGTTTTCACCGGATCTATACGTTTTCAGACCCCCTAAACCCAAAAAACATGTTTTTAGCGATTGGTCTGTGTGTGTGTGTGTGTGTGTGTGTGTGTGTGTGTGTGTGTGTGTGTGTGTGTGTGTGTGAACAGAATATCTCAAGAACGGAACATCGTACGAACTTGAAACTTGAAACTTAAGTTACATACCACTACCGGACGCGACACGAACATTTTCATCAAAATCGGTCAACCGGAAGTAGTAGTTTATTCGTATAATTTTTCAGTTTTTTGCGATTTTCTCAAAAACTGGTCCTACGATTTTTTTTAAAATCGCCTATTTTACTCAATTTTTTATTTTCTACAAGATAGGGTAGGCACCATGTTTGCTGAAATTCTCGGTGAGGCTGTTTTCACGTAAAAACGTTGTTTTTTTTTAAGATTACGGCTTTAATATAAATTTTAGCGCAAACACTTATATAATAAAAGTTGTAGAGAATTTAAAAACCTACAACTTCTGTTTCAAACATTTTTTTGTATAACGCTTAGTTTAGCAGTAATTAGCAATTTTCTGTTTTTTTCTCACGAAAACGTGAGAAAAATCGATTTTTTTAAGATTTCGGCCTTAGTATGCATTTTATAATAAAAGTGTATATAATCAAATTTATAGAAAATTAAAAGATCTGCAACTTTTATTTAAAACATTTTTCTCTACAGAGCCTAGTTTAGCGTGAAAGAGTGATTTTCCGTATTTCTAAGCCAAACTGAGGTTGATTTTCATTTTGCGTCTTTCACTCATGATTAAAATTAGGTTATGTTTATTGAGGTTAGTTTTTTGTTTATTTCTAATGTTTTATTACTAATATTAGGTTTATTGTTAATTATTTCTATTGGCAAGAGAAAGTTGTGTGAGTGTTTCACACCAGATTTTTTACTTTTGAGACCCCATAGGATCACTTCAGTTAAAATTCATGTTTGTTCCAGGGTTGGGTTTCTTTGAGAAGCACGCTCTTTTGAGACCACCTTCCTTTCGTTTGGCCCACACTTTCTTAAGACGCTCCGATCTTTGTCTCCGGTCTTCATCGGTAAACACCCTGTTGTATACTCTCCTGGGTTTTGGTGCAAATGTTATCATGTTAGCCTTGACCAGTTGGTCGTACTCTGTTGATTTCGTTAGTAGGTCCTGTTTAGTGATCTTAAGTTCCTCCATATTTTGCTGTACATTTTTCCAGCCACTTAAGTCTCGACACCTTTCATTTATTATACTTTTATTATTATTATTATTATTATTATTATTATTATTATTATTTTATTACTATTATTATTATTATAATAATAATAATTATAATAATAATAATAATAATAATTATTATTATTATTATTATTATTATATCATTTATTATTGCCTTTCATTTTATTATGAATATAATGTTTTAATTTAAAAACACCCAGATCTCGCTTTTATTGTACGTTCAACTATTTTTTTCCATAAATAATAATGCTGACGTTGAAAGGAGGTTTTTACCAATGAATAGTTAAAGAATATCAGACCTGACAGGGATCGAACTCTGTACCCCAACCGACCGTCCACGGCACCAAGCAAACCGTTTGAAGAACGAGTACTTTACCTAGTAATAATTTAACATTAGTAATGATACATTAGAAATAAACAAAAAAACTAACTTGAAAAAACATAACTTAATTTAATCATGAGTGAGTGATGCAAAACGAAAATCAACCTCAGTTTGGCTTAAAAATACGGAAAATTACTCTTTCACGCTAAACTAGGATCTGTAGAGAAAAATGCCTAAATAAAAGTTGCACATCTTTTAATTTTCTGTAACTTTGATTATTTATACGCTATTGTGGTAAAATGCAAACTATGGCCACAAAATTAAAAAAATTAATATTTTACTATTTTTGATAAAAAAAAGAAGAAAATCACTATAATAGACGCTAAATTTTAAGGTGATGGTTTTCACTGAAAATTTCAATTTTTGGTTTTTTATATTTTTTCAATAGTTCAGACTTCTACAAGAAAAAAAAACTTTTCTACAAGAAAAACATTAATTACGTCAAAAAATTATTTTAATGAAAAAATTAAGTTTTTAGCTGGCATATCCAGAAAAATGATCATTTCACCAAGAACCAATATTTTTTGTAATTTTATACCGATCGTTTTCGAGCAAAGGGAATTTTAGTTTTTTTTTTAAATACCTTTGTTACTGTTTTTGATATTTTCAGCTGTTGGTACAGCTTTCTAACCAAGTGTTGATGGGAAATTTACTTGTTTGTGTACATTTTCTTTTTGATTTGTTTCTTTTTTTGGCTGTTCCCGTAAATTTAGATTTTTAAATTTAGGTACATTTTTCTCGAAACCCGTTAAACCTAGCTGGTTGAATTTTGTACCAGTTATTCATCTTGTACATGCACAAATACCGAAATTTTAATGACTTCCTTAGATGCTCCAAAAATTACTAATATGCCAAAAACATATAAAGAAATTTGTAAATATTTTGTTATTCGTTAATTTGTTTTTAATTTTATGGGCTCACAGATTAAATTGAAAAACTGTGAGTAGTTAGAGAAACCCGACAACTAAAAGTGTGTAAAGTTTTATTTAACCCACCGGGTTGGTCTAGAGGTAAAGTTGTCGCCAAAATCAAGTGTTTAACAGCTGATTTTCGTAGAAGAAGGTTTCTGTTCAAATCCTAGTAAAGGTAGTTACTTTTATACGGATTTGAATGCTAGACAGTGGTTACCGGTGTACTTTGATGGTTGGGATTCAATTAACTATACTCTCTCAGGAATGGTCGGCCTGAGTCTGTACATGACTACACCTCTTTTACACGTCATACATATCATCCTCATCTCATTGGGTCACTGGGTTGCTTATTGTTCTGAATTGAACAGAATGCAACGTACACATAATAGGAATTAAAAAAAAAAGTTTCATTTATCTATCTTTTACCTAATGCCTATAAACCTATGAAAAATGTACCTAAATATAGTAAATTTAACATTGGCGTGATACAAAGTACAGTCTCCCTTTAAGCGTTGTAAAAACAATGTTTGAAATAAACGTTGTAGGTTATTTAGCCTAATGTTCTACAAATTTTTTATATTGCATACACTTTTGCTCTAGAATGCATTGTTGTTGTTTAGGTCAACAGCCGAAAGGCTGGTTTGAACCTCTCGAGGTTTTACTCAGTAAAACAAGGAGTGAGGTGGTTTACCATTGCCTTCCTCATTTAGTGGAAAAGTACGCTTATCAGCATGCCGGGTCCTCTGAAAAGCACATATTTTCCACTCTGTAAATGACACCTTCACTTCATTCACCACAGGGTCTGGCTGTATAATGAAATTCATTACTTTCAGATAAGATAACTCTGATTAGTGTCTTTTGCACCTCTACCTCTTATGTTCTTAAATGATTCAGTCATTTAATTGGCTGACCATGTGATAAGAAACAGAACTTTTTATTTTAGCCTTGCAACGAACAAATTGAGTGTAAATAATTTGACACTCCACCTGTCTGTTATGGGCAGCTACAATGCATATTAAGGGGAAAATCTAAAAATAAACAATTTTGAGCACTAGAACGCAGGTACTCCAAAAGTTTCAGCAGACATGAGGCTTACTCGTATATTGTAGATTTTTTTTTTTTTTTTTTGGTTTAACGTCCGACTGTTCTGTAATTACTGCTAATGCAGACGGTGAAGGATGAAATGATTTTTTGTAACGTATGAAAATATGCCGTGTCTGAATGGGATTCGAACCCAAGAACGTATGATGAGAAACGAGCACGTTACCAACTACGTTAGTGCATATTGTAGAACATTGAAAATATAGTCGATTATAAATTTTTACAAAAGTTAGTAGTACAAACAGATTTTGATAAAATTGCAAAAATTGACAAAAATGCACAAATAACCTAAATAAGCCTAATACTTTCAGTTGACTGATTTTGATGAAAATGTTTGTGCGAGTCCTGTAACGGGGAATACCGGTGGGAGTCGGAAGAAAGGAAGGAAGTTGTGATAATCCGTGACAGAAAAGGGGGAATAAGAAGAAGAAATACTGAAGACCAAAAATACCTATTAGTAGACCTTTAAAACGATAGATAGAAAAAAGAAAATAAAATATAGAGAAAAAAATCACTTTCACGAGACGCACGTCTTATGACTGGTGGGAATTTTTAAAAAGGCTTACTTTTGACTTAGAGGAAAAACCATCAGGTATTTCTATATCACTCTTTGAGAGGAATCGAATAACACGATTTTCGTTTCCAAATTTTGACTTTAATTTCTTTACTTCCGGTTTTGGGCCACTTTCGATCGAAACCGGAACTTCAAACCCAATGATTTCTGTATTTTTACTCTTGAAGACTTATTACTCTTGAATGACACTTATTACAAATTATGATTTTTTATTCTTTACTTCCAGTTTTTGGGACCTTTCCGGTCGAAACCGGAACTTGAACCCAATGATTTCTGTATCTACGCTTTAAGAGGAATCGAATGACACTATTTTCGTTTAAAAATTCTGAATTAAAATTTTTGACCTTCGTCAAAACCGGAACTTAAAACCCAATCCAGGTACACTAACGTTTCGTGTAGGTTACAAACCCGAAAACCGTTTGCTGCTATCTTTTGGAGTTTCTGACTTTGTAAAGTTGATTTCCGGTTTCGGGGCACTTCCGGACGAAACCAGAACTTCAAACTCAATTTAGGCTCACTATCTTTATTTGTAGATTGTTGTTGTTTTGGTCAACAGCCGAAAGGCTGGTTTGAACGTGTAAAGGTTTTACTAAGTAAAACGAGGAGTGAGGTGGTTTACTATTGCCACAACTCACTGAGTGGAAAATAGTGTTTATCAGCATGCCAGGCCCTCCGAAAAGCATCTTCTTTCCACCCTGCCAATGACATCTTCACTTCATTCACCACAGGGTCCAACTGTATAATGAAATTCATTACTCTCAGAGGAGATAACTCTGATTAGTGTCACAAAACACCTCTACCTCTTCTCTTCTTAAATGATTCAGTCATTTAATTGGCTGACCATGTGATAAGAAACAGAATTATTTTTTGTAGCCCTGGAAACAACAGATCAAATGCAAATAATTTAATACTCCACCTGCCTGTTATGGGCGTAGATTTTTATATAAATTACAAAAGAAAATATCGATAATTTATAAATATAGATTTGAATTTAAATTACAAAAGAAAATATCGAAAATTTATAAATATAGATTTGAATTTAAATTACAAAAGAAAATATCGAAAATTTATAAATGTATATTTTAATGTGTTGTTTAGGACAACAGCCGATAGGCTGGTTTGAACCTCTAAAGGTAAGTAAAAAGAGGATTGAGGTGGTTTACAATCGCCTTCCTCACTGAGTACAAAAGTTTCCTATGCTTATTAGCTTGCCAGACCCTCTGAAAAGCACATATTTTCCAACCTGCAAATGACACCTTCACTTCATTCACCACAGGGTCCAACTGTTTAGTGAAATTCATAACTCTCAGAGGAGATAACTGTGACTAGTGTCCTTTACACCTCTACTCTTCTGTTCTTAAATAGTTCAGCTCGCAATTGGCTGACCATGTGATAAGAAACAGAATCATTTTTTGTAGCCCTGGAAACAACAGATCAAGTGCAAATAATTTAAAACTCCACGTACCCGTTATGGGCATATATGTAGATTACAAATCTGGAAACCATGTAGCGTGACATTTTGTGGTCTGATCCTAGAGTATTTATTTCTCTAGGATGAATTATTTAATAGCGGATAATTTATTTCGAACATCTTAATATATTAATATCGTACTAATTATGTAAATTTTAAAGATAGATTTATATTTAAAATAAATGGGACTGATGCGTAAGAAAGCGGAGAGTTGAAGATCATCTTGTACAAACTTATAAACACATCCAGATTACCTTAAAAATAGAGCGTTGGAAAATAACTATGATTGGGCGGATGAATCCGGGCAAGAATGGTGACACGGTCTGGAAGAGTGGAGTGTCCAGCAGCAGTCGTTCAGAGGCACTAGAGAGTGGTGCATGAGAGTGTGATAGAAACAGTTGTGTGTGAGACGTAAATAACCATCAATACGGCCGATTGTTTTTTAACATCTTTTTGGTTGTGGACATAAAATTATGGTGTCCTGAGAACTAAACTGAATTTATTTATATGCTGAATTTAATAGAACTTCAACGCAGTTATCCGCCAGAATATCCGAAAAACAGAATATCCGCCTTTTTCTCCGATGCCGTAAGGTGAATACATAAAATCTTATTTAAATTTACATTACACAACATCAGTCTCAAGAACTTTATAAATTTAATGATTAATATTTTTGCATGCTGTTTTATTTCAATAAATATTTGTTAATAATATATTTTGTGTCATTTTTATGTTAAGAGATCCTTTTCATCCACAGACACAGGTTTTCGTTGGACACACATACCACCTTTGGAAAATAAGTAACAGCATACTGGGTGTTAACATAGACCCTGTACCATCCAAAATCTATTTAATTAAAAATTAACAATTTAAATTTACTAAAGCGAGAAGACTGTTACAACCGTTTGTTGGTATTTCTTGTAGTTTCTGACATCTGGATGTGAAGGACGGACGTACAGACAAAGGAAAATGATACAATACAATTTTATAAATTGCCACCTGTAATAACATTAAAAATATGACAGATACAATTTTTATAACAAGAAGAAACTGAGTAACTATTACACAATTCAGAATCGGACACACAGCACAACTTACTTTTTTACTAACAAAGAAAGAAAAATAATAATGCCACGCTTGTAACACAACACTTAGCACAACGGAACACATACTTGCGTTTTCCACCACCTTACAAACATTCTACAACTAACAGGCGTCTAAATATTTACTCTTGTAGACTATCTAAACATTAATGTACAGGGTGATTCACGAAGTTTTACCTGTGCTTTCTGAACTTACTTCTTCTTCTTCTTGTGGTTCCTATCCGTTCCGGATGTTGGCAACCATTTTGGCTATGATGACTCTGTTGACTGCTGCCCTGAACAATTGAGCTGTATTCACGGAGAACCAAGTCCTTAGGTTCTGGATCCACGATATTCTCCTTCTTCCAGGACCTCTTCTGCCACATATCTTTCCTTGAATTATGAGCTGCAATATTTTATATCTGTTGTTATTTCTCATAATGTGTCCCAGGTATTGGAGTTTCCTTACTTTTATGGCATTGAGAATTTTTTTTCTTTTCCTATTCTTCCCAGAATCTCATAATTCGTGATATTGTCCACCCAAGATACTCTCAAAATTCTTCGATATAGCCACATTTCGAATGCCTCCACTTTTCGTTCCATTGAAACTGTCAATGTCCATGATTCAGCTCCATACAAAAGAACAGGGAACATATAGCACTTGAGAAATCTCATTTTTGATTCCATTGTCAAATCGTGGCTTTTAAACAAGGAGCTCATTTTGATAAATACAGCTCTAGCCTTTTCTATACGGATCTTAATCTCCTGTGAACAATCCCACCGGCTATTCAGAGCAGTACCAAGGTATGTATACCTATCCACAAGTTCAACATTCTGTCCATTTAACAAAAGATGGCATCTGGGGACTTTATTTTTACTTATGACCATCAATTTCGTTTTACCAATGTTGATATCCAGACCCTGCCTTTCACTACACTCTGACACTCTATCCAACAGAATTTGCAAATCCTCCAAACTTTCTGCAAAAATTACTGTGTCATCAGCATATCTCACATTGTTTAGTCTCTCTCCATTCACAGAAATACCCATTTCCATATTTCCCGAGGCTTCACTGAAGAACTTACTATACAAGTATCTGAACTTACTATACAGGTTAAAAGGAAGAAAAACCTTTCCCTTTATTAACATAGCCCATAACAGACAGGTGGAGTGTCCAATTGTTTACACTCAATCTGTTCGTTGGAGGGCTAAAATAAATAGTTATGTTTCTTATCATATGGTCAGCCAATTAAATGATTGAATCATTTAAGAACAGAAAAGGTGGAGGTTTAAAAGACAATAGTCAGAGTTATCTCCTCTGAAAGTAATGAATTTCATTATACTACAACCAGACCCTGTGGTGAATGAATTGAAGGTGTCATATAGCTACAGAGTGGAACATATGTGCTTTTCAGAGGGCCTGGCATCCTGATAACTGTACTTTCCCACTAAATGAGAAAGGCTATGGTAAACCACCTGACCCCTCGTTTTACTTAGTAAAACCTCTACAGGTTCAAACCAGCCTTTCGGCTGATGACTTTAACAACATATTAATATATGTCCTAAAACGCTTTGTTAGCGAAAGATTTCGCTCGGAACTCAGTACCCTCGGTGATATAAACACTTCCTAAAATTCTGAGAAGATAAATTCAGAGACGAATTTAGGTTGTTTCTTATGGTTTTTAACTTGAAAAATCTAATAAAACAGAACCCACAACTGCATATCTCTAAATTTTTAAGTTATTCGACGTAAAACAGAAAAAACGTACTTTGCCTAAAAACACGTTTTTTATGTTTGAATTACAATAACTTTCTTAAATTACTAAAATAAACACATTAAAGTAAATACAGTAGTTGTAAAAAATTAAATTCTGGACAGTTTGGTATAAAATAAGGCAACAGACAACCAAATCTTAACGAAAAAAATCGTTTTACTTTCTCTTGCCTATATAAATATATAGGAAGGAAAGTACCTATTGTTTTCATATCGATTTTAAGAAATCGAGTTTTCATTGGGTACACACGTTTTCAGATTCCCTAAACAAAAAAAAACATGTTTTTAGCGATTGTTCTGCGTGTCTGTTAAAAATATCTCAAGAGCGAAACATCGTACAAAGTTTAAATTTGAAACTTTATATCTTTATAAGTTAGGTACTACTAGAGGATCCGACTCAAACATTTTCATCAAAATCGGTGTACTGGAAGTGGTAGTTTATTCGTGTCATTTTTAACTTGTTGAGATTTTCTCAAAAACGTTTCCTACGATTTTTCTTAAATCGCTTTATTTACTAAATTTTTATGTTCTACAAGATAGGGTAAGCGCCATTTGTCTGATGAAATTCTTGAAAAATCTGTTTTCTCTTAAAAAACTGTTTTTTTTTACTATTGCGGCTTTAATATTCATTTTAGCGCAAAAATTAATATAATAAAAGTTGTAGAAAAATTAAATTCCTACAACTTTTATTTTTTAAATATGTTTTTTAGCAATAATTAGCGATTTTCTGTTTTTTTCTCACGAAAACGTGTAATAAAATTGATTGTTTTTAAGATTTCAGCCTTAATATGCAATTTACGACAAAAGTGTATAATAAAATTAATAAGAAATCAAAAGATCTTTAACTTTTATTCAGAGCATTCTTCTCTACAGAGCCTAGTTTAGCGTGAAAGAGTGATTTTCCGTATTTTCACTCATGATTAAAATAATGTAGTTTTTTGAAGTTAGTTTTCTTGTTTATATCTAATGTTTTATTACTAATTTTAGGTTATATTGTTCATTATTTGCATTAGTAAGAGAAAGTGGTGTAAGTTTTCACACCAGATTTTTAATTTTGCAAGAGTATTCACGAATAAACATAGGTTATATTT
Organism: Catonia carolina; assembly: GCA_035578175.1. NCBI lineage: Eukaryota > Metazoa > Arthropoda > Insecta > Hemiptera > Achilidae > Catonia > Catonia carolina. Next base: position 2,041,781 of record JAQMRL010000020.1, on the reverse strand, counting down.
TTCATTATCTACACTGGCAAAAGAACGTCGAGTGAATGTTTTACACAAGATTTTTTTAATATTTGTAGACATAGTTTAATTAAAATTTGAGTTTAAAGGAAAATAATATACAATAACTAATTTGAATTCTGAATATGTCTGTAGTAATATTTCAAATTGTTCACTGCACACTGTCCATAAAATTAAACGTAATCAAGTCACACATTAAACTTTGTTATTTAGTTTTGAACGAGTTATAAACTACATTACCTTATTTAAATATGTCCAGGATGATTCACGAAGTTTCGTAGCGTTTTCTAAGCTTCCTCTACAGGCCAAGAAAAGAGAAAAAACTTTATATAAACATACGAGGTGTGGTTATTAAATAACGAGACTGACGTTGTAAAAAATCTTATTTTTATTTTAAACATAATCACTTATTGTCACCTTCAATATACACTCCTTCTCTATCCCTACAACGCTCCATGCGAATTTTTTATTGTTGGAAACAGTGCTGGAAGTCATCTTCTGTCAGCTCCTTCAGGATACGTTCCTCTTTCTCTTTTACAGTTTTCACAGACTCAAATCTTGTCCCTTTTAATGCAGATTTTACCTTAGGGAACAGGTAGAAGTCACATGGTGCAAGATCTGGTAAATAAGGTGGATGTTCTAACACTGAGATGCTGTACTTGGCTAGGAACCTCTTGACAGAGAACGCGGAATGAACTGGCGCATTGTCTTGGTAGAGAACCCATGATTTGTCCTTTCATATTTCGGGCCGTTTTTTCCTTACTCTTTGACGTAGTTTAGAAAGTACTTCAAGGTAGTAATATTGATTAATTGTTTGACCTTCAGGAACCCAGTGAAGGTACACAATCCCATGGATATCAAAAAAAAGCAATCATCATTGCTTTAAATTTTGACTTGCTCATTCGAGCTTTTTTGGCTCTCGGTGAAGTTTGGCTCTTCCAGTGCATGGATTGGCGCTTCGTTTCCGAATCATAAGTAAAAAACCACGTTTTATCACATATTATTATGTTCTACCTGTTCCCTAAGGTGAAATCTGCATTAAAAGGGACAAGATTTGAGTCTGTGGAAGCTGTAAAAGAGAAATCGGCACGTGTCCTGAAGGAGCTGACAGAATATGACTTCCAGCACTGTTTCCAACAATGGGAAATTCGCATGGTGCGTTGTAGGGATAGAGAAGGAGTGTATATTGAAGGTGACAATAAGTGATTATGTATAAAATTAAAATTAAATTTTTTACAACGTTAGTCTCGTTATTTAATAGCTACACCTCGTATATGTCCTAAAACGCTTTGGTAGCGAGTTACGATTATATTAGCGAAAGATTTTGCCACCTGTAACTGGAGAAATATCTTCTGATTTCACCCTAAATCTTCTTTGAGAAAACTGCAAAAATGTGAAAAATTTTACGAAAAACTACTCCATCCGGTTGACCGATTATGATGAAACTGTTCATGTTGGGTGCCGTAGTAGTACTTAAAAGTTAATACCAAGCTTGAACTTTGTAAGATATTCAGTTGTTAAGATATTTTGTTCAACGTGTGTATATCCGGTGAAAACTCGATTTTAAAAATTCGACATGTTAACAATACTTTCCTTCCCTATATCTATACTTATAAAAGAAGAAGTCCTGACTGACTGACTGACTGATTCATAATCAACGCACAGCCGAAACTATAATAGTTACAGACTTGAAATTTGGAAGTTAGCTTTCTTATGTTGTGTAAGCGCGCTCTAAGAAAGGATTTTGCAAAATTTTGATTTTAAAGGGCAGAAATAGCAAAAATTCCCCCCCCCCCACTGATGCGAGGATAAGGAATCAACGCGAAGCGCTACGCTTACGGCTGGTTCTCCAACACATATTTACCCCTTCCATAGGCATACTCCATAGCTCACCAGTACTTGTCGTTGCACACTTTCAGACGGTAGGCCTATTTGACAGTCACTGTGATAGCGTCAAAAAACCGTTTTATTTAAAACCGTTCTTCTTAGAACAAACTATCGTACTACTGTGCTTTAGTCGTTACTCACCGTTCTTCTAAGAACGAATTTTGTTAACTTAAATAAATTATTTAATGATAGTGATTTGGCCTACAGCGGATGTTAAAACTCGCATTTTATTCTTAATCGCATTTATAATCTATAGCTATTTTCCCAGAAGTTGAATTGACGTTAGCAACGATTTTAATCTATGTTTTATTTTTGTCACTCCGGATGTTGTACTGTACATAGTGTTTAATTTTTTGACCTAAACTGGATTAATATTTTAACCAGAAATAATTCCAGAATTGTTGTAATTAGCATAATACTTATAAAAGAAGAAGTCCTGACTGACTGATTCATAATCAACGCACAGCCGAAACTATAATAGGTACAGACTTGAAATTTGCAGGGAACCTTTGTTATGTTATGTAGAGGAGCACTAAGAAAGGGTTTCCCAAAATTTTGATTTTAACGGGAGAAATCGCAAAAAAACGACGTCTCCCATAAGAAATACACAGAGATTATATCGGATCTATAGATAAGTTGAATATAATAGAAAAAAAGCCAGAAAATAAAAACAGATGTTTGACAGGTATTCAACAGGTTTGAACATGTTTGACAGGTTTTGTTCAACGCACTGCGGGAGGTTGGACTGTCTAATTCGTGCATGCTATTGATGAAGATATGGGATTATAATATTTTTTCTATTGTATATAAGTCATGAGATAAAAGACAATAACTCGAGTTTTATACTATTGTTAAACATGAAATTTTTCTTGAAATAACAGTCAAAATTGAAAACCTAAATTAAAAGCCTCTTATACTATTTTTAACATAAGATATTTTGTAACCAATAACCTTTGCGCGGGCGAAGCCGTGACGGGGGACGCTAGTGTGGATATAGAGGAAAAGAAAGTAATACACTCGTAAGTGAGTGGAAAACACCTTCCGATCTTATCCCAACAGGACAATCCCGTTCTTCCTCCACCACGTCTCGTTTCCGGCGACCACCTCTAAATCAAAAGAGACCATCTACCTTTGAGCACCTCATGCGTCCATCCCTGTTCAACGTCCCTTTTCTTTTAGTTACTTAACAAACACTTACTATAAATTCACACCTGTTTTTTTTAATTAGTAAATTTTGTTCGCTCTTAATTGAACCACTACCGGACCAGACACAAACCTTTTCATCAAAATCGGTTAACCGGAAGTAGTAGTTTATTCGTGTAATTTTTCACTTTTTTGCGATTTTATCAAAAACTGGCCCTACGATTTTTTTAAAAATCGCCTGGTTTACTAAATTTCTTATGCTTTACAAGATAGGATAGGCGCCATGTTTGCTGAAATTCTTGGTGAGGCTGTTTTCACGTAAAATATTATTTTTTTAAGATTACGGCTTTAATATACATTTTAGCGCAAAAATGTATATAGTAATAAACGTTGTAGAGAATTTAAAATCCTACAAATTTTATTTCAACAATTTTTTTATATAACGCTTAGTTAATCGGCAATTAGCAATTTTCTGTTTTTTCCTCATGAAAGGTGTGAAAAGTCGATTTTTTAAAGATTTCGGTCGTAGTATGAATTTCACGACAAAAGTGTATATAATAAAAATTATAGGAAATTAAAAGATCTACATCTTTTATTTTTTAAGAAATTTTTCTCTACAGAGCCTAGTTTAGCGTGAAAGAGTGATTTTCCGTATTTTTAAGCAAAACTAAGGTTGATTTTCATTTTGCGTCATTCACTAATGATTAAAATGTTGATTGAGGTTAGTTTTTTGTTTATTTTGAATGTTTTATTACTATTGTTAGATTATATTGTTCATTTTTTTTTATTGGGTGATGATGCCTACATAAGCCATTTTCATTGGCAAGAGAAAGTTGTATCAGTGTTTCAAACCAGATTTTTTGTCTTTAAGAACACATGCTTTTTATAAATTTAACCACTTATGCGCTCAATATTTTTACTTTCTCTTGCCTATAAGAATATATAGGAAGGAAAGTAGGCTATTGTTTTCATGTCGATTTTTCGAAATCGAGTTTTCACCGGATCTATACGTTTTCAGACCCCCTGAACCCAAAAAACATGTTTTTAGCGATTGGTCTGTGTGTGTGTGTGTGTGTGTGTGTGAATAGAATATCTCAAGAACGGAACATCGTACGAACTTGAAACTTGAAACTTAAGTTACATATTACTACCGGACCCGACACGAACATTTTCATCAAAATCGGTCAACCGGAAGTAGTAGTTTATTCGTGTAATTTTTCACATTTTTGCGATTTTCTCAAAAACTAACCCTACGATTTTTTTAAAAATCGCCTGGTTTACTACATTTTTTATGCTCTACAATATAGGGTAGGCGCCATGTTTGCTGAAATTCTGCTTGAGGCTTTTTTTACGTAAAAACATTTTCTTTTTAAGATTGCGGCTTTAATATGCATTTTAGCGCAAAACGTTATATAATAAAAGTTGTAGAGAATGTAAAATTCTACAACTTTTATTTAAAACATTTTTTTGTATAACGCTTAGTTTAGCGGTAATTTGCGATTTTCTGTTTTTTTTCTCACGAAAACGTGAGAAAAATCGATTTTTTTAACATTTCGGTCTTAGTATGCATTTTACGACAAAAGTGTATATAATTAAATTTATAGAAAATTAAAATATCTACAACTTTTGTTTAGAGCATTTTTCTCTACAGAGCCTAGTTTAGCGTGAAAGCGTGATTTTCCGTATTTTTAAGCCAAACTGAGTTCGATTGTCATTTTGCGTCATTCACTCATGATTAAAATAAGGTTATGTTTTTGAGGTTGGTTTTTGTTTATTTCTAATATTTTATTAATAGGCCTAATGTTAGGTTTATTATTAATTATTTGCATTGGCAAGAGAAAGTTGTGTGAGTGTTTCACACCAGATTTTTTCTGATCTGAAGATTTTGTGTGCATACATAGGCGTATTATGTTGTGGTTCATGTTGAATGGTTTACGACTGCTGTTTCCTGATTACGAACAAAGATTATGTCTACAATGTATTACATACATTGTACTGACATTTTTTGTGGGCAAGTTTTGTCCGCTTTCCAGAAATTGAATATTCAAAAACATACAAATTAACTGTCCGCGTTTCTTATGTAGAGGATACCGTTATTAGGAAATATTTTAGTATTGTGTCTTACGGGAAAATGCCGGACTTTTAAAATTGTCAGCTATTAGGAAATTGTTCCAATTCAGAAGTGTCCGTTAGTAAAAGTTTGACTGTAATTGGGTGACCATATGATAAGAAACACAACTATTGTTTTGTAGCCCTGGAATTAGCAGATCGAGTGCAAATAATTTAAAACTCCACCTGCAGTTATTTAAATTGTATTTGCCGAATTATTTTAAAAAAAAACTTCTTTCATTAAATTATATACGTACCTAAGATAACAGAAATAAACATTTAATGATAGTTACAAAAGTGGTATTGTAGTATACAGGTTATTGTTAAATTTTATTAAAATTGTCGGTGAAATGTCTTAAGGAAATAGGTTTCTTTGTGTGCTTTAAACGCATTAGACACGTTGTTACTGAACATAAAAGATACCGTCGTACTCAAAGGATCCAATTTAGTTTTGTACCAATTTATTTAACTTTAATCTAAGATAAACCGCGAATATTTTCCAAAACAAATTCTACTCTATTTGTTATTTGCATGTTGTTATCATTTTTTTTTTTTTTTTTTTTTTTTAGCTTTTATTTGTTATTGGGAACTGTACATTGTTGACAACTACCCAATTTGATGGCTGCTTTTTGCTGAATTTTTTTTTCGACGTAGATTGAATATGAGTTTGAACAGGGACTCCCAGTAGAGTTTGTTCATGGATGGCTGTCAACTGGTCACCATTCAAAGTCGCTTGCCCAACCGGTGTTACTTAACAAATAATAGCGACTTTAAATGTTGTTATCATTAAATGTATTTTTATTTACAACTGTGCGGTTTTGCACAACTAGTCTATGTGTTGTGGTTAGGTCATCAGCCTGTAGAGGCTGGTTTGAACCTCTAGAGGTTTTACTAAGTAAATCGAGGAGTGAGGTGGTTTACAATTGCCTTCCTCACTGAGTGGAAAAGTACACTTATCAGCATGCCAGCCCTCTGAAAAGCATATATTTTCCACTCTGCAAATGACACTTTCACTTCATTCATCACAGGGTCTGGCTGTATAATGAAATCCATTACTTTTAGACGAGATAACTCTGATTAGTGTCTTTTACACCTCTACCTCTTCTGTTCTTAAATGATTCAGTCATTTAATTGGCTGACCATGTGATAAGAAACAGAACTATTTATTTTAGCCCTGCAACTAAACTAGTCTATACTAATATAATAAAAAAGAAACGTCTGTTTGTTTGTTTGTTTGTATGAGGTAATCTTAGAAACTACTGAACTGATTTTAAAAAATCTTTCATTGTTGCATAGCTTAGAGCTTCCTGATCAATATAGGCTATTTTGCAACTTGTGAATATAAATACGAATATGGTGTCAAAATTTCATGAAAATCCATTCAATAGTTTGGAAATTAGCCTGCACGGAAAAGCACGCTTTGTCTTTTTTTTTTTTTTTTTTAAAGCCACTTAGGACTACATAAGTTCATCAAACTAAAAAGAGCTCATTTCAATTTTTGCAGTTCAATTTTTCAGTTTTTGGAGTCCTTTCCTGATGTTTCCTTCCTTGAACTTTCTCCAGTATTCCCTCAATCCATCCGATCTTCTCTGCCGTTCCTTGTCAGAATACACAACTTTCTGTCGTTTCGTCGGTTTCTGCTGTTCAAGTCTTGTGGTTTTCAGCCTGTGGTAATTTCCGGCTTTTGTTTTGAGGTCCGCAAGTGAGATTTGGAGCCCGTCCATGTCCTCCTTAATCTCCCTGATCCAGTAGGGCTGAGTTTTTCTGTTAAGGAAAAAGTTGATGATTTGTTTTGAGATTCTGGAAGAGTCAGTCCTCAAGAGATGTCCAAAGAAGGAAATTCTCTTTTTCCTCATCTGGTCTGCTAGAGGTTCTGTATTTCTGTATACTTCTTCTTTCGAGACGGGTTTCCATATCCCATCAGAGAAACATCTTTTGTTCAGACATCTGATGATCCGACGCTCCAATTTTGAGATTCTGTGCTCCGTGTTTATCTTCCTGAGACTGAAGATCGTTTCGCTGCTGTATGTGATCTCCGGTAGAATTACGGTGTTGTAATGCCGTACAAGCAAAGAAAAAATGAAGAAGATTGATGAAAGGAGACTGGATGCATTTGAAATGTGGCTGTACCGGCGAATTCTGAGGATTTCATGGGTGGAAAAGATGACGAATGTGGAGGTGTTGAGACGTATGCATAAAGAAAGAGAAGTACTATTAACAGTGAAGAAAAGAAAATTATTGTATATGGGACATGTCATGAGGGGAGAAAAATATAAAATATTACAAGTGATTGTCCAGGGGAAAATCCAAGGAAAGAGATCCTTGGGAAGAAGACGAAAATCCTGGCTGAAAAACCTAAGAGATTGGTATGGTTGCAGCAACAACGAATTGTTTAGGGCTGTGACATCAAAGATAAAAATCGCTCTGATGATTGCCAACCTTCGAAGTGGAGATGGCACCTGAAGAAGAAGAAGAAGAATGCCGTACAAAGCATTTGTCTTAAAGACAAACACATAATGACAAACATAAAAACAAACGCTTTGTCTTTATAATATTAGTAGAGATTTATAGCAAATTAAAATATCTACAACTTTTATTTCAAGAATTTTTTTCTCTACGGAGTCTAGTTAGCGTCAAAATAATGATTTTCCGTATAATTGAGCCAAACTAAGCTTGGTTTTAGTTTTGCATCATTCACTCATGATTAAAAAAAGGTTTATATTTTTTGAGGTTAGTTTTTTTTGTTAATTTCTAATGTTAAGTTAGTTATGTTAGTAATGTTAAGTTGTATTTGTTTTACAAAACTTAAATACTGTTTCCATTAATTATGCAGCCATAAAAAATTAATCATATTAATGGAATTACAATGTATTGTAATGTTAAGTACAAGTTCTTTTAAGGATTTGCTTATTAAAAAATTATAAACAAACTTTCATTAAACTTATAAAAATACTAACAAGGTAATAAAATAATTACTGTTATACAACTAAAGAAAATCTTTTCTGAAATACTCACACAACTTTCTCTTGCCAATACAAATAATGAATAATGTTCATTATTTGTATTGGCAAGAGAAAGTTGTGTGAGTATTTCAGAATAGATTTTCTTTAGTTGTATAACAGTAATTATTTTATTACCTTGTTAGTATTTTTATAAGTTTAATGAAAGTTTGTTTATAATTTTTTAATAAGCAAATCCTTAAAAGAACTTGTACTTAACATTACAATACATTGTAATTCCATTAATATGATTAATTTTTTATGGCTGCATAATTAATGGAAACAGTATTTAAGTTTTGTAATTTTGAAAAGTAAATTGAAGCAGTAGGGTAGTCTACGTATTGTAGAAATTCTGTTTCCCATTAGGAATAATTAAAAATATGGAAAATTTATAAGTTACTGCGATATTGTGATGGAATATATGAAAAGACGGTTATAAAATATGCAAGCGGTATGTAAATATTTAATCATATTTCTAAGCAGCCAAGCACAAATAATCTTAACTTGGTTAAGTTCATTAAATAGATTATAATATTTATACGATAAAGTTTTACCCGTTGAAAATTCTTAGGTTACTTTTTATAGTAGATCATTCAGATTTCTTTCAACCAAATGAAGTTGAAATATACACAGGAGTGTCAATTATCCGAACCGTCAGTTATCCGAACCACCGTCATTAAGAGGAGATTGTATAGGGTGACCAGGCGTCCCGTAAAAACGGGAAAGTCCCGTTTTTTCACGTTGTGTCCTGTTATCCCAAAAAACGTTGTCGGGACGTCAAAATATCCCGTTTTCTCACTTTTATAATTACATAATAGAGAAAAAAGACATATGAAGCTCAATCACATGATCTATGCAGATGACTTGGTATTAATACAACAAAGGGAAGACGAGTTACAGAAAGCGGTTTTTATGTTAGACAAAATGTCTGAGAAATATAATTTGAAAATACAGTAGAGTACCGATTTTCCGTGGATCGTTTAACCGGGGTTTGGATTAACCGTGCGATCACTAGAATTTTTTTTTTTTTTTTTGGTTTAACGTCCGACTGTTTTGCAAATTGCTGCTAATGCAGACGGTGAAGGATGAAATGAATTTTTTGTAACGTATGAAAAAATGCCATGCCCGAGTGGGATTCGAACCCAAGACCGCGTGATGAGAGGCGAGCACGTTACCAGCTCCTAAAATAAGTTGCAAAGAAGCTTTAACCGGTGCCGAAACATTACTTACTTTCATGGAAAATCAGGATGACACAGATTACGTGGACATTTTACATATTCGTGGTTATATCAGAAAAATAAAAGAAAAAATATTGCGGCATAAAATGAAACAAAGTAAAATAACAGATTTTTTGTGATTTTTTTGGTACGTAGTTTAAGGTCTGCCCATAACAGACAGGTGGAGTGTCAAATTATTTACACTCAATCTGTTCGTTGCAGGGCTAAAATAAATAGTTCTGTTTCTTATCACATGGTCAGCCAATTAAATGACTGAATCATTTACGAACAGAAGAGGTAGAGGTGTAAAAGACACTAATCAGAGTTATCTCCTCTGAAAGTAATGAATTTCATTGTACAGCCAGACCCTGTGGTGAATGAAGTGAAGGTGTCATTTACAGAGTGGAAAATATGTGCTTTTCAGAGGGCCCGGCATGCTGATAAGCGTACTTTTCCACTCAGTGAGGAAGGCAATGGTAAACCACCTCACTCCTCGTTTTACTTAGTAAAACCTCTAGAGGTTCAAACAGCCTTTCGGCTGTTGACCCTAACAACAACAACAAGTTTAAGGTAAGACTTATATAAATTAATGAAGTAAATATTTTTATTTCAATACAATTTGTTTATTTATTTCCGATATCCGATAGTATTAACATGTATTAATCAGTAGAATAAAACATACGCGTAACTGATGGTTTTGTTTATGACGTAAGTGGTCTCGACCGAATTGGGTTGTATTATCCGTGTTTTCCGGTTATCCGGTATAGTTATCCCCCCAATTGCCACGGATAATCGGTATTATACTGTATCGCAGACAAAAACTAAAACTATGGCATTTAAAGGAAAATACACCGTAAGAACTAAAATAGAATTAGGAGGAAGAGTGCTTGAACAAGTCTCTCATTTTAAATATCTTGGTAATGATGTTTCGTATGACTTTGACAAAGATGTGCTTTACAAACTATCTAAATTTCAAAGCATTTGTGGCAATATACATAAACATCTGAAACGGAAAACAAGAAAAGATACGAGACTTAAGTTTTACGATACAACTGCTGTCCCTACTTTGATGTATGGCAGTGAGTCCTGGATACATAAAAAAAGGTAGACAGCAAAATCCAGGCTGCAGAAATGAGATTCTTACGAAGTGTATATGGATGCAGCCGAAGAGATAGGCTACGAAATGAAGAAATTAGAAAAACACTGAATGCTTTACCGTTGCTAGACAAAATCAAGCAGAACAGGAGCAGATGGTGCAGCCATTTGAATCGCATGCCAGGCGAGAGAATACCAAAAGCCGCCAGAAACTACAAACCTACAGGAAGAAGAGATATAGGACGACCGAGGAACAGATGGGTACCGGAACAGGTTCAAGAAACCTAATCCTTGGAAGTGAAGAAGAAGAAGAGAAAAAAGACATAATTAAGTTGGCTGGAGCAAATGAAAGGTACACCAAAACTTAAAAATGTATTGCATTTTATTAAATTCTGTTACCAGTTGTGTATTTTAATGGTATATCCTTGTTCATGTATGTATACTTGAGAAATAACTTTAGTAATAAAGTAATCTGCCCATGACGGACAGGTGGAGTGTCAAATTATTTACACTCAATCTGTTCGTTGCAGGGCTAAAATAAATAGTTCTGTTTCTTATCACATGGTCAGTCAATTAAATGACTGGATCATTTAAGAACAGAAGAGGTAGAGGTGTAAAATACACTAATCAGAGTTATCTCCTCTGAAAGTAATGAATTTCATTGTACAGCCAGACCCTGTGGTGAATGAAGTGAAGGTGTCATTTACAGAGTGGAAAATATGTGCTTTTCGGAGGGCCCGGCATGCTGATAAGCATACTTTTCCACTCAGTGAGGAAGGCAATTGTAAACCACCTCGATCCTTGATTTACTTAGTAAAACCTGTAGAGGTTCAAACCAGTCTTTCGGCTGCTGACCTAAACAACAACAATAAAGTAATATGAACCTCAACATTTTATTTTTATTATTTTTATTCCTTGAAAACCTAGAAAATTGTGTGCTTTGATGGTCTTAAAAGAAAAAAAAATTTACGCTTTAAAAGTTTTAAAAACAAGTTTAGACACTTGATTTTTTTATTTTATGCAATATTTTTAACAGACGAACATTAACGTAGGATTCTGTAGGCCCTATTTCATACCCCCACCCCTAGTCCACAACCCCGGCAGTGCGTGTTATATATTAGTGTCCCGTTTTTGCATGGTAACAATCTGGTCTGATTGTACGATGGTTTCAACACAAAATTTCGATTTTTGATTTTTTATGTTTTTCAATAGTTTAGACCTAGATCTACCAGAAAAACATTAAATTACGTCAAAAAAAAATTTTTTATGAAAAAATTAAATTTTTTTCAGGTTTAGACAGAAAAATTATCATGTTACGAAAAAATAAAAAAATTTACAAAAAAAAAATCACAGACATTACAGTTAAAAATAAAAGCGTGGCGCATTAATATATATAATATTTATTGTAAAATATTCGTTGTAAAATATTATATATATTAATGCGCCACGCTTTTATTTTTAACTGTAATGTCTGTGATTTTTTTTTGTAAATTTTTTTCTTTAAAAAAATAAAAAAATTTACAAAAAAAAAATCACAGACATTACAGTTAAAAATAAAAGCGTGGCGCATTAATATATATAATATTTATTGTAAAATATTCGTTGTAAAATATTATATATATTAATGCGCCACGCTTTTATTTTTAACTGTAATGTCTGTGATTTTTTTTTGTAAATTTTTTTCTTTTTTTCTTTTTAGTTCATTTCTTTTTGATTAATTGTTAAATAATAGCGTTTCTTAAAATTTTTTTTTTGTAATTTTTTTTCTATGATTTTTTTGTAAATTTTTTTTATTTTTTTATTTTTAGTTAATTTTTTTAAGTAATTGTTAAATAAAAGCGTTTTTAAATTTTTTTTTTAATTTTTAAATTTTTTTTTACAAGCACCTCCACAGCGTATTGTCATCGAAGATAAACAAGTGTGCAAAGTTTGATTCATATTGATGCGGTAGAAGTATTAAAATTTTAAGTTGCAAGATTTGATGGATCCAAGAGTAAGTTAAATAAAAGCGTTTAAAAATTATCATGTTACGAAGAACGAATATTTTTTTACAATTTTGTACTGCTCGTTTTAGTGCAAAGAGAATTTTAATTTTTAAAATATTTGCATCACGGTTTTTAATATTCTCAGCTGTTGGTTCAGCTTTCTAAACAACTGTTTTTTTTTTATTCCTAATTTGTGTACGTTGCAATCTGTTCAATTTAGAACAATAAGCAACCCCATGACCCAATGAGATGAGGATGATGTGTATAACGTGTAAATGAGGTGTAGTCTTGTACAGACCCAGGCCGACCATTCCTGAGAGAGTATGGTTAATTAAACTCCAACCATCAAAGTAAACCGGTAACCACTGTCTAGTATTCCAATCCGTATAAAAGTAACTACCTTTACTAGGATTTGAACTGTTGATGGGAAATTTATTTGTTTGTGTGCATATATTTTTATTTGTGCCTTCTTGTTTCTTACCTTTTCCCGAAAATTTAAATTTTTAACACTAAGGTATATTTTTCTCAGAAACCAATAAACCTACCAGGCTGAAATTTTTACCAGTAAATTATCGTGTATACCCACATTATACCGACATTTTTATGACTTCCTCAGGTGCTCCAAAAATTAGTAATACGCAAAACACGTGGAAAACAATTTGTACAAATTTCATGTTATTCGTAGTTTCTTAAAAAAATCTTGTGTGAAACACTCACACAACTTTCTCTTGCCAATACAAATAATTAACAATAAAACTAACATTAGTAATAAAACATTAGAAATAAACAAAAACTAACCTCAATAAACATAACCTAATTTTAATCATGAGTGAAAGACGCAAAATGAAAATTAACCTCAGTTTTGCTGTAAATTACGGAAAATCACTCTTTCACACTAAACTAGGCTTTTTAGAGAAAAATGCTGTAACAAAAGTTGTAGATCTTTTAATTTTCTATAAATTTTATTATATACACTTCGTACGACAAGTTCGTACGATGTTCTGTTCTTGTGATATTTGGTTCACACACACACACACACGCGCACACACACACACTCGCGCGCGCACACGCACACATACACACACAAACACACACGCACGCACGCACGCACACGCACGCGAACACACACATACGCCAATCACTGAAAAAATGATTGTTTTGGGTTGAGGAGGCCTGAAAACGTTTATATACGATTAAAACTAGATATCGAAAAATAGACATGAAAGTAATACTTTCCATCCATATATATTCATACAGGGCGAGAGAAAGAAAAAAACTAGTAGAGTATAAACGAACAATTTAGAAATGATTGTGTGTTTTGTAACGTAACGAATGAAAATTTAGCTACATGAAAAGTTTTCGAAACAATACTAATTGCAATGAGATACAATAGATACATGTATAAGACGAGTTTTGGTTTTACATTTTAGTCACGGATTTAAAGAAGTTTGGGACACGTAGTCGTGTGGATAGAGAAAAGTTACGTACCAGCTACTGATTTTTCCAGTAAATGCACTTCAAAGTTGGATAGGGATTGGTATATAACAATAACATTATATGCAGTTATGCGTATTTGGATGTAACTCCGTTTTATTCGACACATTTTTCATTATTTTCAGATGACTTAAACGAACATCTCTTCTTAAAATATACAGGGCGATTGAAAACTATACTGCAATCTCTTGGGATCTCATTCTATAGCTAAAAATAAGAAAAAAAATCATATAAACATATGCCTGAAAACGCTTAGTTAGCGAGTTACAGCTAGCAAAATATTTCACCTAGAACTCTGTACCCTCGGTGAAGTAAGGCCTTATAAAAATGTTAAAGGTAGTTACAAAGATACAAATACGATTGTTTATTATGTTTTTTAATCTGAAAAATTAAATAAAGTTGGTTCCAGAGCTGTAAATGCAATACTTTTAGAGATGTCTTACATAAAACACAAGAATTGGTGCAAAGAAATAACCCATTTTTGTGTTTAACGTAAGATTACTTCCATAAATGGTAAGTAAAGGTGTATTTTTTCTTAAATAAATTTGTAGAAAATTTAATTCTGAAAAGATTCATGTGAATTACTCAGGAAAAAATGAATAATTGATATTGAAATTTCGCTTTATTTAAAATTAAAACAAACGCACATTCTTAACTGCATAAAATATTAACTAATATTTAGGTTGGGAGTAACAGCTGTTAAATGATCAACATTTTTATACGGCCTTACTTCACCAAGGGTACAGAGTTCTAGGTGAAATTTTTCGCTAGCCGTAACTCGCTAACTAAGCGTTTTCAGGCATATGTTTATATAAACTTTTTTTCTTATGTTTATCTATAGAATGAGATCCCAAGAGGTTGCCGTATAGTTTTGAATCACCCGGTATAAACGCATTCAGATTAAACTACAGATGTCAGCAATGTGTATCAATGCATGAATACCGGGAGAACAATACAAAACCGAACCATACCGTAACCACTGCAGAATCAGTACGCTACGTTGTAATTTGAATTTTTACTTTCTCTTGCCAGACGAATATATTGTGATAATATCGAAGACGAATATGGTTCAAGAAATTTCTAGTTGTTCATTCATAAAATGGTAAAGAGTAGATAATAGAGTGAAAAAGTAACAATAGGGCTAGTTATAAAAGGTTATTTAAAAAAGGGCCGCGCTATTGTGTATGATAAGGTAGGGTCTTTGTTATACAACTATTTACGAAAGGGGCGGTTGATTACCTGTAATACCCTTTTATAACTTGTTTACAATAGTTGAGATTGGACTAGTACTAATAAAAAAGGGTTTTTTGTACTTTATTATTTGTATCAAATTTCTCTGTTTAGCTAGAATTATCTTTTTGATCCACCTATAGGCCTACAGGGTAATTCACGAAGATATGCAGAAACTTTTGGAGCTCATTGTACATGTAAAAATAATGAAAAAAGTTCATATAAACATGGGTTCGGAAATGCTTCGTTTCCGAGTTACGGCTAGCGAAAGTTTCGCCTGGATTTCAGCTCACCAGGTGAAATGAGGTCTTCCTGGAATTCTGGTAAGGTAGATTAAGGGGCGAATTCAATCATTTTTTATGGTTTTTGATCTGATAAATTGAATAAAACAGGTCCCAGAACTGTAAGTTAAATAGTTTTTAAGAAAACCAGTGTCAAATGAAAAAAATGGAGTGAAAAACACATTTTTTCATCTTTGGGCAAGAATAACTTTGTTATTTCACCAAGAAACAGTTAAAGTTTTTGAATATAACATGTAGAAAATTTTATTCTGAAGAAACCGGTGTAAATTAAGTACACAGAAAGCGAATAGATGTTTGATTAAATGAATTTTTATTCATAAAAGTACAAAGTAAAATTAACCGGAAAAACTAAGATGAAAAAATGTGTTATTTTTTCACTCTATTTTTTGCATTTGACACTGGTTTTCTCAAAAACTATTCGCTTTCTGTGTACTTAATTTACACCGGTTTGTTCAGAATAAAATTTTCTACGTGGTTTCTTCAAAAACTTTAACTGTTTCTTGGTAAAATAACAAAGTTATTCTAGCCCAAAGATGAAAAAATGTGTTTTCCACTCCATTTTTTGCATTTGACACCGGTTTTCTTAAAAACTATTAAACTTACAGTTCTGGGACATGTTTTATTCAATTTATCAGGTCAAAAACCATAAGAAACGATTGCATTCGCCCCTTAATCTACCTTACCAGAATTTCAGGAAGACCTCATTTCACCTGGTGAGCTGAATCTGGGCGAAATCTTTCGCTAGCCGTAACTCGGTAACGAAGCATTTCCGGATTCATGTTTATATAAACTTTTTTCATTGTTTTTACATGTACAATGGGCTCCCAAAGTTTCTGCATATCTTCGTGAATCACCCTGTATAAAGAGACCCCCGATGCGGTCAGTGAGTTAGTATCCGTTTGAATCTTTGACGAATGTTTATTGAGTGGCTATCGGTGCGTAGTACAGGTTACGTATCCGAGCATTGTAGTAGTTAACTATTGTTATATTATCTTGTGTATGTGCTTTGTGTACAATTATTTGTAAGTAGTACTAAGTAAATTATTAAGTTATTTTTTGTATTACTTCATTATAATTAGTTTATTATTTATTTTGTAAATCTGTTAGTTGTAATAAATATTTGTAATTGTAAACTTTAGTGTATTAATTATTTAATTACCTAGATCCCGAAACGGATCTTAGCGATAAGTGTCACAATTCTATAAGATTTAGTCCTTGCCCATAGCGGCCAGGTGGAGTGTTAAACTAATTGCACTCTATCTGTTTGTTTCAGGGCTACGAAAAATGTTTATGTTTCTTATCACATAGTCAGCCAATTAAATTACTGAACTTTTAAAAACAGAAGAGGTAGAGGTGTAAAAGACACTAGAGGTGTAAAAGACACAAAGAGTTATCTTCTATTTAATTATACAGGTAGACCTTGCGGCGAATGAAGTGAAGGTGTCATTGTACGATGAAAAATGTTTGATTTTCGGAGAACCTGGCATGCTGATAAGTATTCTCTTTTGACTCAGTGAGGAACACAATACTTAACCACCTCACTCCACGGTTTTACTTAGTAAAGTCTCTAACTGTTTAAACCAGTTTCGGCTGATCACCTGAACGAATAAAATATAATTAAGGAAAACTTATGTCGATCAGGAAATTATGGTTATGTCGATTTTTTAAAATAACTTTTCATCGGAAATTCACGTTTTATGGTACGCAAAGCCCTAAAGACATGTCATTACCGGTTGGTAAACGTTGGTTTGTCTCTTTCACTCCAGATTTTTTGATTTGTTCACTTTTTTCATGGTAACCTAGAATTATTCCATCGGCAGCCAAATTCATGGTTAGAAAAAGAATATGTTTTTTTAACATGTAGACCCTTTCAGTACCAACGTCCCGAAAAAAGGACGTCGACATATTTTACGTAGTTATAACATCCGGTTTACCGGACGCCCGTAAGTTATGCATTAAGTGCCAACGTCCGGATAACCGAACATTTCCAAAAAAACTTTGAACAAAAATTAATGGTGTCACCTCCACCCCTTCTAATAAATAATTTACTGTGTTGCCGGCTTCAATACTTCTTCCGGCCTTTGTCGGCGCGGTGGGACCTTTGACGGCATACCGACTAACCTTTCGGCTCCCCACCGACAGAGGTCTTTGTCATCAAGGCCAAGCCAGTAGCCGCTCTCTACTACAGCGCTCTCGGCAGCTATAGTATAAAGAGCGCTGCACTGAGCCGAGCGATTCAATTCCGATCAAGACTCCGAGGGATTCACTTCGAACCAGACAGCAGACAAGACATCCACCACGGCACACGGCTGCTGGACTCCAGCGAAGACTAATCGACGACCCCTCAAGAGAGGAGATGATGCTTCCGCTCGCCGACCCGTCACCGTAAGCCTTCGACCGGACCGTCATCGCCCACTGACGCGAGCGATGCCCACAGCGGTCCCTCGACCGAGCCTTACGCCCACCGGACCCGACGAAGCAGCCATCGACACACTACTGCGAGGGAAGAAGATGACGTCTCCGCTGGATGACGACACGCCGTGTCGCCCAGGCCTCGACCGCCACGACGACTATGACCGACGCCTCTTCAAGAGGACCACCGTTTAAACGGCCCTTTTCAGGGCCACCAAACATATAAGGTTTGCCACTTAATGTCGCCATCCGGTGACAATGGAATAATGTATTTTGAAACCGCCTCCGTGGCGTAGTGATTAGCTAGCCTGCAAAGCGTAAGGTCCCGGGTTCGATTCCCGGCTAGGGTCTGGAAATTTTAACACGTTAAAACCACCGTTAAGGTACAACAACCCACAGTAGTTGCTGACGAACAAGCTTTCTATGCAACTTTAAGTAAACTAAAAAAACCTACTTTGAATAGTTACAGTTTTAGAACTATTTCTTTTTTTATGAACACAATGAAAATAAGTTTTTATCAAAACATTTTATTTTTCTGTAACGTTGACATTTTAGCGGCAATGGCAGGCTTACGCCTGCTAATTTTCGAAATGAGGGCTGGCACTTTTGTAAGCCTACATTTTTTTTCAAATTAAATGGCACTTTAGATAAAACTTTTAAATATTGTTTCGGCACTGAAACATTTAATTCTCTTAAATTATGGTAGGTTTTTACTTAAAAACTTCACTTCGACATAACAAATTCATTGTAATGTATGTTACAAGAATTCTATTTGTTTTTCTTGTCTAAAAAATAGCTGAGAATATCTTTTGGAGAAATAAGTTTTCCACTGATGTAAGAAGGGGTGAAAAATACACCTAGTAAGGAATTTAGATCGAATTTGATCCATTATGGTAATTTCAGTGTCATAGAAGAAAGTTTTGAAACAGTAACAGATGTGCTGTCAAACTCTCAGTAATGGAATAGGAGTAAGTTTTCACAGTAAGTTTACTTTAGTCGGAGAAAATTTCACAAATTGTATTTAAAATATTACACAGCGATAAAAAATGTAAAATAAAATTACACAACTTTATAAAACGCTTTACTTTGTAAGTGATTAATTTTTTCTTAAAATTATAGCGGAAAATTTTAATCAAGTTAAATTTTAATTTTAATACGTACATGAAATCAACTTTCTTTATTTTCTCTTGCCTATATGAATACATATAGGAAGCAAAGTAGGCCTATTGTTTTCATGTCGATTTTTCGAAATCGAGTTTTCACCGGATCTACACGTTTTCAGACCCCCTGAACCCAAAAAACATGTTTTTAGCGTAGCGATTGGTCTGTGTGTGTGTGTGTGTGTGTGTGTGTGTGTGTGTGTGTGTGTGTGTGTGTGTGTGTATGAACAGAATATCTAAAGAACGGAACATCGTACGAACTTGAAACTTTAAACTTAAGTTACATACCACTACCGGACCCGACACGAATATTTTCATGAAAATCGGTCAACCGGAAGTAGTAGTTTTTTCGTGTCATTTTTCACTTTTTTGCGATATCCTCTCAAAAACGGGTCCTACGATTTTTTTTAAAAATCGCCTCGTTTATTAAATTTTTTTGCTTTACAAGATAGGGTAGGCGTCATGTCTGCTGAAATTCTTGGAGAGGGTTTTTTCACGTAAAAGAATATCGTTTTTTTTAAGATTGCGCCTTTAATATGCATTTTAACGCAAAAATTTATGTAATAAAAGTTGTAGACAATTTAAAATTTTACAACGTTTATTTCAAACATTTTTTGTATAACGCTTAGTTTAGCGGTAATAAGCAATGTTTTTTTCTCACGAAAACGTGTGAAAAATCATTGTTTTTTAAGATTTTAGGCCGAGAATGAATTGTACGAAAAAAGTGTGTACAGAAATTTATAGGAAATTAAAAGATCTACAACTTTTATTTAGAACATTTTTCTCTACAGAGCCTAGTTTAGCGTGAAAGAGTGATTTTCGGTATTTTTAAGCCAAACTGAAGTTGATTTTCATTTTGCGTCTTTCACTCATGATTAAAATTAGGTTATGTTTATTGGGGTTAGTTTTTTTGTTTCTTTCTAATGTTTTATTACTAATGTTAGGGTATATTGTTAATTATTTGCATTGGCAAGAGAAAGTTGTCTGTGTTTCATACCAGGTTTTTCTTTATCTTAAAAGAATAGACTTGTGTATTATTTATTGGTCTTTACCAGACCTAAACAATACCAACAAAATAAATAAATAAATTTATTGTTACGTAAACAACAAAATATTATGAAGGAAACAAAATATTGGTATTGTAGAGCATGAAAAAATTAGTAAATTAAGTACAGTAATTTAAAATGAAATAGTATTAGCCGTTTTTGAGAGAACAATATACAAAATGTTTTGGAACTGCACCCAAGCTTTTAAGAAATTGTTCTAGAGCTAAAAACAAAAGTTTCTATAAATTAAACCCAGGTTCGTTAACGAGTTACAGCTAGCGAAAAATTTGGTGGATTCCAAAACACATTTTTACTTTCTCTTGCCTGTATGAATAAAGGAAGGAAAGTATTGTTGTCATGTCGATTTTTCGAAATCGAGTTTTCACCGGATATACACGTTTTCAGGCCCTCTGAACCCAAAAAACATGTTTTTAGCGATTGGTCTGTGTGTGAACAGAATATCTCATCGTACGAACTTGAAACTTGAAACTTAAGTTACGTACCACTACCGGACTCGACACGAACATTTTCATCAAAATCGGTCAACCGGAAGTGGTAGTTTATTCGTGTAATTTTTCACTTTTTTGCGATTTTTTCAAAAACTGGTCCTACGATTTTTTTAAAAATCGCCTGGTTTACTCAATTTTTTATTCTCTACAAGATAGGGTAGGCGTCATGTTTGCTGAAATTCTGGGTGAGGCTGTTTTCACGTAAAAACGTTGTTTTTTTAAGATTACAGCTTTAATATGCATTTTAGCGCAAAAGTTTATATAATGAAAGTTGTAGAGAATTAAAAATTCTACAACTTTTATTTCAAACAATTTTTTGTATAACGCTTAGTTTAGCGGTAATTTGCGATTTTCTGTTTTTTTTCTCACGAAAATGTGTGAAAAATTGATTTTTTTAAGATTTCGGCCTTAGTATGCATTTTACGACAAAAGTGTATATAATTTAATTTATAGAAAATTAAAAGATCTACAACTTTTATTTAGAACATTTTTCTCTACAGAGCCTAGTTTAGAGAGAAAGAGCGATTTTCCGTATTTCTAAGCCAAACTGAGGTTGATTTTCATTTTGCATCATTCACTCATGATTAAAATAAGGTTATGTTTATTAAGGTTAGTTTTTTTGTTTATGTCTAATGTTTATTACTAATATTAGGTTTATTGTTAATTATTTATATTGGCAAGAGAAAGTTGTGTGAGTGTTTCACACCAGATTTGTTACTTTCTCTTGCCTGTATGAATAAAGGAAGGAAAGTATTGTTGTCATGTCGATTTTTCGAAATCGAGTTTTCACCGGATATACACGTTTTCAGGCCCTCTGAACCCAAAAAACATGTTTTTAGCGATTGATCTCTCTGTGTGTGTGTGTGCGCGCGCGGGTGTGCGGCCACGTGTATGTGTGTGAACAAAATATCTCAAGAACGGAACATCTTACGAACTTGAAACTTCAGTTAAGTACTACTAGAGGACCCGACACAAACATTTCCATCAAAACCGGTAAACCAGAAGTAGTAGTTTATTCGCGTCATTTTTCACTTTTCTTGCGATTTTTTTTCAAAAACCGATCTTTTTAAAAACATCGTCTCTTTTACAACCACGTTTTATGATGTACAAGATAGGGTATGCACCATGCGTGCTGAAATTCTTGGGAAGGCTGTTTTCTCGTAGAAAAAAAACAGTTTTTTTAATGATTTCAGCCTTAATATGCATTTTAGCACAAAAGTGTATATAATCAAAGTTGTAGACAATTTAAAAATCTACAACTTTTAATTGTAACATTTTTTTGTATAACGCTTAGTTTAGCGGTAATTAGTAATCTTCTGGTTTTTCATGAAAATCTGAAAAAAAGCGTAGGAGCCGTTTTTAAGAAAATCGCAAAAAAGTTAAAAATTACATGCATAAACTACTACTTTCGGTTGACCGATTTTGATGAAAATGTTTCTGTCGGGTCCTCTAGTTGTATTTAACTTAAGTTTCAAGTTTCAACTTTGTAAGATGTTCCGTTCTTCAGAATTTTGTTCACTCACGATCATACACACACACACACACACTCTCGCGCGTACGCATACACACGTGCGCGCGCGCACACACACACACACATCAATTGCTAAAAACACGTTTTTTGGGTTCTGGAGGTCTGAAAACATTTATATCTAGTAGAAACCGGATTTTAGAAATCGATATGATAACAATACTTTCCTCCTTATAGGCAATATATTCAGACAGGGCCTTATTCATAAAGTGAATATTTATAAAAAAAAAAATATTTTTAAATTTTAACTCTAAAAAAAAAGTTGTGTGGCGTTAAAAATTTCCAAAAATTTACCTTTGTTAAATTGGCAACAGCAAATCGTGAATTTTTTATTTCGTTCAATATTAACAAAATTTGATGGGATATTTTGTATTGCGATGATTGATTATTTGTTCATGTTGCAATACTTTTGACTTTTTAATATTTATAATGTTATATTTTATTCACTGCCGTTTGTTTTGTCCATTAAAAAAAATTGCTGTAACGTTAAACAATAATTCAATGTTCAAAATTCTGTTGCAGTTGTTGAATTGTTAATTATTTGTTAGGTTTATCGTTTTTTAATCGTTTTACTGGATTCTATTCGAAAGCATGTAATGAAAATAAAACTCGGTTTCATATTGGAACTAAATATTACACAAATTTGAATTAAAAGGTAATAATATAATTAGTGTAATATTTTGTTCCAGGCCAGTGTACATTTTTATCTTCTCTTGCCCAATAAGAATGTATAGGAAAGGAAAGTGCAGTATGGTCGTGGTAGTCCGAACTCCTAGTACACCGAAACCTTCAGTAATCCGAACGATCACTTATTATCATATTTTTAATTAGTTTTACTTTCTCTTGCCTATATGAATATATAGGGAATGAAAGTATTGTTTTCATGTCGATTTTTCGAAGTCAGTTTTCACCGGATATACACGTTTTCAGACCCCCTGAACCCAAAAACCATGTTTTTAGCAATTGGTCTGTGTGCGTGTGTATGTGCGTGTGCGTGACACACGCGCCAGTGTGTGCGCGTGCGCACGTACACACGCGCGCGCGCGCACACACACACACACACACACACACTGACTAATCGCTAAAAGCATATTTTTTGGGTGGAGGGGGTCTGAAAACATGTTTATCTGGTGAAAATTTAGTTTTGAAAAATCACCATGAAAACAATACTTTCCTTCCTATAATAATTATATAGGCAAGAGAAAGTAAAAAAGTATTGTAAACTTTGTATTTTGTACTAAATGCTTCCAAAATAACGTAAATTTAATTAGCATAAATATGGGGAACAAAATTAATATAAACTAATTTTAGCGCAGAAGTAAGATGAAACTTTATTGGAAATAGTCCGGGGAACCAGGAAAGGAGTCGGAGGAAATTGTTCTGGTTGAAGAGGCCTATTTAAACCAGTAGTTTGCCTTAGATTCAATAATACTTGCTTCATCCGTAATTTTACTACTCCTCTTCTATCTCGTATAATATGTATTGAATTTCATAGAGTAGCGTTCTATATTTTAGTGGCTCGTTGTGCCAAAATCATTAAAATTCTAACCAATCATAGTTACAGTTAGCAATATTATAGTAATACGTAGTAGAATTTGCAGCAATATTGTTAGCATTGTTTCTAATACTAGCAAATAACTACCAGCACTATTGTGATTTTTATAATCCCCGAACACAATCATAGAGATCCTATTGTTTTTCATTCGTTTGAAGATATTACACACTATAGTCCAGCCTCTCTTAGTTTGCTCCTAATGTAAACAAATAATGACGTCACTGAGCATGCCCATTATATCAAAATGTTTACACGCTGATTAAAAAGTAACAACAAAATACTTTCAAAAGTATTTAAATACAAAATACTTTTAAAAGTATTTTTATAAATGAAATTGTTAGGCCTACATCATTGTTAGGATCATATCATGACTGATGTTTTTAGTACTTTAAGTACTTATAATTTAAAAAATAGTTAACTTAATAGGAATACGACATCCGTAAAGTCGTAGACTCTAGCGTGCACCCGGTAGTACAGGTCATTTGTTCTAGCTAGAAGCTTTCCTTCCAACGCTGTGTGCCGCTGAGCTGTTCTGTTTAGTGGTGGGGGAAGCACCTCGTAGTTGTAACATAGTATACGGTTAGAAAGAGAGGGAATGATCATTAAGTGAGAAGGAGACAACACTTGCTCCTTTGAAACTATCCCTACTCTACCTATTCGCCCTCCCCTTACCAGCTTCTTCCAAAAACAAACGTACTATAGGTGGCTTTTGTTTGTTGACAGTAGCAGCAAACTAACAACGGCTGAACTGTAAGTTGGTTGGGTATCCGTGGATCAGCTTTGTAACAGATGATTTTCGGTGACGAAGGTCCGTGGTTCGGATCCTAGTTACACATTGAAGTGATAGTGGTTGAAAACGTTTACACATTTTATACACATTTTCGAGCCCCCGAACCCAAAAAAAAAAGTTTATAGTGATAGTTCTGTATGTGAGTACGTGCGTGCGCGTTTGTACATGAGAGAGAGAGAGAGAGAGAGAGAGAGAGAGGGGGGGGGGCAGAAAGGAGAAGATAAAGGGTTGGAAAGGGCGAGGGGGAAAGAGATACGAGGAGAGAGAGGTAAGGAGAAAGAGAGGGTGTGTGTGTGTGTGTGTAAGAGAGAGAGCGCGGAAGAACGAGGTAGAAGATCGAAGGTTGGGAAGGGGGAGGGGTGAGAGATAGGTAGAGAGATTGGTAAGGAGAAGAAGAGAGAATGTGTGTGTGTGTGTGTGTGTGAGAGAGAGAGAGAACGGTAGGGGAGGGAGGAGGTAGAAGGTTGGAATGGCGAAGGGGAGAGAGAGGTACGGCGATGGTGTGGGATGGAGAGGGGTAAAGAGAGTGATGGAGATAGGAATGGAGAGAGGAAAAAAAGCGTTGGGGAGGGAAGAAGAGAAAAACAGTGAGTGAGAGAGAGAGAGAGCGAGAGACAGACAGAATGAGAGTGTATCTCAAGTACGGAATATCGTACGAAGTCGAAATTTTTTTTTGGCTTTATTAAAGAAAAATAAATTACAACTGTGTAACGTTTTAACACTACCAGCAGAACGTTGAAACTTAAAATTTAGGTTAGGTTTCACTAGGTGATCCGAAACGAATATTTTCATCAAAGTCGGTCAACCGGATGTAGTAGTTTATTCTTGACATTTTTCACATTTATAGATTTTCTCAAAAACGACTCAAACGATTTTTTTCAAAATCGTCTCATTTACCATGTTTTTTTATGGTTTACACGATAGGGTAGGCGCCATGTCTGCTGAAATTCTTGGTGAGGCTGTTTTCTTGTAAAAAAGTTGTTTTTTTAAGATTGTGACTTTAATATGCATTTTAGCACAAAAATGTATATAATAACAATTGTAGACAATTTAAAATGCTATAACTTTTATTTAACTTTTTTTTTATAACGCTTAGTTCAGCGGTAATTAACAATTTTCTGTATATTTCTCACGAAAACGTGTAAAAAATTGATTTTTTATGATTTCAGCCTTAGTATGGATTTTACAACAAAAGTGTATATAATAAAATTTATATAAAATTAAAAGATCTACAACTTTTATTTAA
Organism: Catonia carolina; assembly: GCA_035578175.1. Classification (NCBI taxonomy): domain Eukaryota; kingdom Metazoa; phylum Arthropoda; class Insecta; order Hemiptera; family Achilidae; genus Catonia; species Catonia carolina. Next base: position 2,016,065 of record JAQMRL010000020.1, on the reverse strand, counting down.
ATGATTTTTCTCGACAGAGCCTAGTTTAGCGTGAAAGAGTGGTTTTCCGTATTTTTAAGCCAAACTGAGTTTGATTTTCATTTTGCGTCTTCAACTAACTTATGATTAAAATTAGGGAATGTTTATTGAGGTTAGTTTTCTTGTTTATTTCTAATGTTTTATTACTAATGTTAGTTTATATAGTTAATTATTTTCATTGGCAAGAGAAAGATCGTGTGAGTCTTTCACATCAGATTTTTCTGTAAAAATCAGTAGAAATTTTATATTTGAACAGCAGTACAAATGCTGTAGCTTTTGTAGGATCTTCTTATATTGTAAACCTTTGAACAAATAATGTTATAAGTAAACAAGAAAAGTGTTTTAAAATTCTGTCAGCGTGCGGGTGGTGTGTTTGCACGTTTTCAGAGATGAATCAATAAACAAGTTTCTTTAAAATTCCGTATCTTCGGGTTACTAAGTATAGAAATAATTCCTGAAAAAGATTTTAAAAATAAGCACTGAATTTTAAAATTATCATACTGTGACACTAAGAGCTAAGGTCCGTTTCGAGATCTAGGTAATTAAATAATTAATACACTAAAGTTATAATTACAAATATTTATTACACTAAAAGATTTACAAAATAAATAATTAAAGTAATTAACATGAAGTAATACAATAAATGACTTAATAATTTACTTAAAATAAATAATAAACAATAAATAACTTAATAATTTACTTAGCACTAATTACTTACAATCAATTTTATAGAGTACACATACAAAATGAAACTGAATAGGTACACAAAAACTGAATTTAATAAAAATGCACAATAACTTTTCACAATACACAGACAAGCAAAGACATTATACGTAACAATCGTTGACCAACACAATGCTCGGAACGCCCCTGCACTACGTCCGATAGCCACTCGTCAAAGATCAAACGAATACTAACTCCTGACCGCACTCGGGCGCTCTTTTTATAGGTATTTCAAAAAGATAATTCTAGCAAAACAGAGAAACTCCATGCAAATAATAAAGTACAAAAATAACCCTTTATAAGTGAGTGCTAGAAAAGATTGAACTTAAGTGGTCCTTTGTGGCCGTAAAATAAAAATAAAAAAAACAAGTCAACAATAGATGTTATTGTAAATAGAAAGTGTTACAGGTCCCTTTCATAAATAATAGCGCAGTCCTTTCAAACAACTTTCATGAATAGGCATACCTTTATAACCACCCCATTGTTACTCTTTCACTCTATTATCCTCTCTTTACTATTTTTATGAATGAATCACCATTTTATTGAATGAAATGCTAGAACTTTCGCGAACAATCCCCTTCTTATTGTCACAATACCTTTTTACTTTCTCTCCCCTATATGAATATATAGAAAGTAAAATATTGTTTTCAAGTCAATTTTTAAAAAATATAGTTTTCACCGGAAATTGGCTACACGTTTTTAGACCCCCTGAACCCAAAAAAAACATCTTTTCTTTTCAGTGATTAGTCTGTGTGTGTATGAACAAAATATCTCAAGGATAAAACATCGTACAAAGTTGAAACTTGAAACTTAAGTTATGTACCACTAGAGAACCCGACACTAACATTTTCATCAAAATCAGTGTACCGGAAGTTGTTGTTTATTCAAGGCATTTTTCACTTTTTTGCAATTTTCTCAAAAACGGCTTGTACGATTTTTTAAAAAATCACTTCATTTACTAAACTTTCTGTGCTCTACAAAGGTATACGCCATGTCTGCTGAAATTCTTGGGGAGGCTGTTCTCTCGTAAAAAAATGGTATTTTTAAGATTGGAGCCTTAATATGCATTTTACCACAAAAATGTAATAATAAAAGTTGTAGACAATTAAAAACCCTACAACTTTTAATTCAAACATTTCTTTTATAACGTTTAGTTTACCGGTAATTAGCCATTTTGTGTTTTCTTTCCAAAAATATCTGTAAAAAAGATCGAATTTTTGAGATTTCGGCCTTTGTATGCATTTTACGACAAAGGTGTAAACAATTTTTGAAATTCCACAATTTATATTTTACAACATTTTTTTGTATAGAGCTTAATTTAGTGGTAATTTGTGATTTATGTTTTTGTTTTCATGAAAATCAGTAAAAAAATCGATTTTTTGAGGTTTCGGCCTTTGTATGCATTTTACGACAAAGGTGTAAACAATTTTTAAAATTCCACAATTTATATATTACAACATTTTTTTGTATAAAGCTTAATTTAGCGGTAATTTGTGATTTATGTTTTTGTTTTCATGAAAATCGGTAAAAAAATCGATTTTTTGAGATTTCGGCCTTTGTATGCATTTTACGACAAAGGTGTAAACAATTTTTAAAATTCCACAATTTATATATTACAACATTTTTTTTGTAAAAAGCTTAATTTAGCGGTAATTTGTGATTTATGTTTTTGTTTTCATGAAAGTCGGTAAAAAAAATCGATTTTTTGAGATTTCGGCCTTTGTATGCATTTTACGACAGAGGTGTAAACAATTTTTAAAATTCCACAATTTATATATTACAACATTTTTTTTGTAAAAAGCTTAATTTAGCGGTAATTTGTGATTTATGTTTTTGTTTTCATGAAAGTCGGTAAAAAAATCGATTTTTTGAGATTTCGGCCTTTGTATGCATTTTACGACAAAGGTGTAAACAATTTTTAAAATTCCACAATTTATATATTACAACATTTTTTTGTAAAAAGCTTAATTTAGCGGTAATTTGTGATTTATGTTTTTGTTTTCATGAAAATCGGTAAAATAATCGATTTTTTTAAAGATTTCGGCCGTAGTATCCATTTTACGAGAAAGGTGTTTGTAATAAAATTTATAGGAAATTAACAGATCTACATATTTTATTTAAAGCATTTTTCTCTACAGAGCCTAGGTAAGGGTGAAAGAATGATTTTCCTTATTATTAAGCCACACTGAAGGTGATTTTCATTTTGCATGATTTACTCATGATAAAAATGAGGTTATGTTTTCAAAGATTAATTAATTTTTTTATTTCTAATGTTTTAATACTAATGTTAGGTTATATTGGTCATTATTTTCATTGACCAGACAAATTCGTGTGATTATTTCACACCAGTTTTTTTCTAATCCAAAAATTAGCAGATCGAGTGCAAATAATTTAACACTCAATCATGTTAAGGGTAAAGTGAAATAAATCGGGTAACGTGACAAATCTGGCAACCCTGCATTCTTATGAAGCTTACATTACTGTGATTCTGATTATAAAAATCTGGTGTGAAACACTCACACAACTTTCTCTTGCCAATGCGAATAATTAATAATAAACCTAACATTATTCATAAAATATTAGAAATAAACAAAAACTAACCTCAAAAACATAACCTTAATTTAATCATGAGTGAATGACGCAAAATGAAAATCGAACAATTTGGCTTAAAAAAACGGAAAATCACACTTTCACGCTAAACTAGGCTCTGTAGAGAAAAATGCTTCAATTAAAAGTTGTAGGTCTTTTAATTTCCTATAAATTTTATTATATACACTTTTATCGTAAAATGCATTCTAAGGCCGAAATCTTAAAAAAATCGATTTTTCACACGTTTTCGTGAGAAAAAAACAGAAAATCTCAAATTACCGCTGAACTAAGCGTTATACAAAAAAATGATTGAAATAAAAGTTGTAGAATTTTACATTCTCTACAACTTATATTATAAAACGTTTTGCGCTAAAATGCATATTAAAGCCGCAATCTTAAAAAGAAAATGTGTTTACGTAAAAACAGCCTCACGCAGAATTTCAGCAAACATGGCGCCTACCCTATCTTGTAGAGCATAAAAAAATGTAGTAAACCAGGCGATTTTAGAAAAAATCGTAGGACCAGTTTTTGAGAAAATTGCAAAAAAGTGAAAAATTATACGAATAAACTACTACTTCCGGTTGACCGATTTTGATGAAAATGTTCGTGTCGGGTCCGGTAGTGGTATGTAACTTAAGTTTCAAGTTTCAAGTTCGTACGATGTTCCATTCTTGAGATATTCTGTTCACACACAGACACACACATACACACACACGCACACACACACACAGACACACTCACAGACCAATCGCTAAAAACATGTTTTTTGGGTTCAGGGGGTCTGAAAACGTGTAGATCCGGTGAAAACTCGATTTCTTAAAATCGACATGAAAACAATACTTTCCTTCCTATATATTCATATAGGCAAGAGAAAGTAATAAATGTTCAATGCATAACTGAGAAATTTAGTTACTGGGTCTTCTTACAAATGACGAGTTTTTAACTGGGTTATGCATTGTGTAAAATGTAAGTTGGTTTAATTCAATCTGTTACACAATTTTGATTATAAACACTTCTCTAAAGTACAGTACGTGCACAACGTGAACTCTAAACGGATACCACATCCATCTATAAAGAATCGGGTTGGAAACTTTTAATGAGTCAACATTTACGTGCCGTTTTTATATTTATAAATAACCTTGTAAATAATAATAATAGTAAATTACTGCAAAATAAAGAAGTAACATTCCAACTTTTTAATAATTAAAAAATTTTGTGCTACAGAAATTTCTACAGAAATAAAATGAAATTATGGTGAAGAAAACCTAACAAAAAATTTCGTAAATTTTTACTTTCTCTTGCCTATATGAGTATATAGGAAGGAAAGTATTGTTTTCATATTGATTTTTCAAAATCGAGTTTTCACCGGATCTATACGTTTTCAGACCCCCTGAATCCAAAAAACATGTTTTTAGCAATTGGTCTGTGTGTGTGTCAGTGTGTGTGTGTGTGTGTATACAAAATATCTCAAGAACGGAACGTCGTACGAACTTGAAACTTAAGTTACATACCACGATCGGACTCGACACGAACATTTTCATCAAAATCGGTCTACCGGAAGTAGTAGTTTATTCGTATAATTTTTCACTTTTTTGTGATTTTCTCAAAAACTGGTCCTACGATTTTTTTTTTTAAATCGCCTCATTTACTCAGTTTTTTATTCTCTACAAGATAGGGTAGGCGCCATGTTTGCTGAAATTCTTGGTGAGGCTGTTTTTACGTAAAAAAAGGGTTTTTTTAAGATTGCGGCTTTATTATGCATTTTACCTTAAAAATATTTGTTATAAAAGTTGTAGAGAATTAAAAGTTCTACAACTTTTATTTCAAACATTTTTTTGTATAACGCTTAGTTTAGCGGCAATTAGCGATTTTCTGTTTTTTTTCTCACGAAAACGCGTGAAAAATTGATTTTTTTAAAGATTTCGGCTTTAGTACGCATTTTACGACAAAAGTGTCTATAATAAAATTTATAGGAAATTAAAAGATCTACAACTTTTATTACGAGAATTTTTCTCTACAGAGCTTAGTTTAGCGTGAAAGTGTGATTTTCCGTTTTTTAAGCCAAACTGAGTACGATTTTCATTTTGCGTCATTCACTCATGATTAAAATAAGGTTATGTTTTTGAGGTTAGTGTTTTGTTTTTTTCTAATATTTTACTAATAATGTTAGGTTTATTGTTTATTATTTGCATTGGCAAGAGAAATTTGTGTGAGTGTTTTACACCAGATTTTTAGATATATTTTTACTTTTTCTTGCCCTTTATGAATAGAAGAAAGGAAATTGCTCAATTTAAAATTGCTTACCCACCGGGTTGGTCTAGAAGTAAAGTCGTCTCCGAAAATCAGCTGTTAAACAGTCGTCGCCAAAATCAGCTGTTTAACAGCTGATTTTCGGAGACGAAGGTTCCTGGCTAAAATACTAGTAAAGGTAGTTACTGTTTTACGGATTTGAATGCTAGACAGTGGTTATCGGTGTACTTTGATGGTTGGGGTTCAAATAACCATACTCTCTCAGGAATGGTCAGCCTGAGTCTGTACAAGACTACATCTCATTTACACGTCATACATATCATTCTCATCTCATTGGGTCATGGGGTTGCTTATTGTTCTGAATTGAACAGATTGCAACGTACACACATAAGGAATTTAAAAAAAAAAATTGCTCAATATAGGGAAGGGAATGAAAGACGGTGGTGTGTTAAATTATTTACACTCGATCTGCTAGTTCCAGGGCTATAAAAAAAATCTGGTGTGAAACACTCATAAAACTTTCTCTTGCCAATGCAAATAATTAACAATAAACTTAACATTAGTAATAAAACATTAGAAATAAACAAGAAAACTAACCTCAATAAACATGACCTAATTTTTACACCAGTGAAAGACGCAAAATTAATATCAACCATAATTTGGCTTAAAAATACGGAAAATCACTCTTTCACGCTAAACGAGGCTCTATAGAGAGAAACGATCTAAATAAAAGTTGTAGATCTTTTAATTTCCTATAACTTCGATTACACTTTTTTGTCGTAAAATCCATAATAAGGCTGAAATCTTTTAAAAATCGACTTTTGCACGTTTTCGTCCAAAAACAACTGAAAATTGCTAATTACACCGCTAAACTATGCGTTATACAAAAAAAGTTTGAGATAAAAGCTGTAGGATTTTAAATTCTCTACAACTTGTATTATACATTTTTGCGCTAAGATGCATATCAATGTCGCAATATTAAAAAAAAACAATTTTTTGCGAGAAAAAAGCTTCAGCAAGAATTTCAGCAAACATGGCGCCTACCCTATCTTTTAGAGCATAAAAAATGTAATAAATGAGGCGATTTAAAAAAAAAATCGTAGAAGCCGTTTTTGAGAAAATCGCAAAAAAGTGAAAAAACACGAATAAACTACTACTTCCGGTTGACCGATTTTGATGAAAATGTTCTTGTTGGGTCTGGTAGTGGTATCTAACTTAAGTTTCAAGTTCGTACGATGTTCTGTTCTTGAGATATTCTGTTTACACACACACACACAAACACACACACACACACACACACGCGCGCGCGCGCACACACACACACACAGATCAATCACTAAAAACATGTTTTGTTGTGGGAAGATTTCTCAGAAAAACATAATAAAATGTAGACCTGTCTTGTAAATATAATGGGTTATAGGCGATTCTAGAACCCATGGCTTCCCATACTCACCACAGGGTAACTGTCCGCATTGGCCTACCGTACAAGTAGCCTAGTCTAGTTTAAATAGTGAACACGATGAGAATGTAGTTGAAGACGTTTGTAAAGCTTAAAAGAAGTTTGAAAATTGGAAGTTTGTTTTGTGTATAGTGTTTTGTTTATACTCGTATAATGTAGTGTTAATTTCATTTTTAATTAAACAATTAACATTAAAAATGTTTTTATTTTTCCTAGAATTTTATTTAAAGTTTTAAGGGTCGCCTTATATTCGGATCGCCTTGCATTCGGGTAAATACGGTATGTATTTTTTTCTATCGATGGTGGTTCGGATGATTGAAGGTTCGGATGACTGACGTTTGAATAATTGACGCTCCTGTGTAGTTACTTTGTTTGCATGTAAACTACATAAACAAATACCTTATTATATCATTTGTAATCCGAAACGCCTTTCAAGGTGTGAATTTTTTCCTCGTATTGGGCCAATATACATTAATCCCTTGGTATCAGCGTGTTTCGGTTATCCGCGGACTTTGTCCGTGGGCCTAAAACCTTAAAATACGTATAGTTCAGCCGCTCTAAGTTTGCTCCTACTGTCAACAAACCAAAACCAGCTACAACAGGGTGCACGCTAGAATCCATGACTTTATGGATGTCGTATTCCTATTAATATAACTATTTTGTAAATTATAAGTACTTAAAGTACTTAAAACATCAGTCGTGATATGATGTAGGCCTAAAAATTTCATTTATAAAATACTTTTAAAAGTATTTTGTATTTAAATATTTCTGAAAGTATTTTGCTGTTACTTTTTAATCAGCGTGTACACATTTTTATGTAATGCGCATGCTGAGTGACGTCATTATTTGTTTACATTAGGAGCAAACTTAGAGAGGCTGGACTGTACGTAATCTCACCTTGTGTACACCGTACTTGGTTGGGAAGTCATACAATCTGAAAACATTTGTTTGAATAAATGTTTTGGCATCCGTATCATGTTGAGTGACACACTAGTATGGCGACGGCCGCCATGAGCCAAGCTAGATTTCCGCGTAAAAATATATATTATACTGTATACCAGTCATGTCAAAGATACGGCCCGCGGGCCGCATCCGGCCCCCGGGTTGTATCAATACGGCCCGCGATCGGAATGTGTCACAGAAAGAAGAATCATGTTTTTTTAGAGCTTTAAGACTTCACTCGATTCCTCTACGGAAGTTTTAAAATGCGCACACTACATTTATAAGTAATTTTAAGGGCAGCGCGTGCCTAGACAAGCGAGAGAGATAGACAGTAACACCATCTCTACCTGACATCAATGAGCTTGTCAAAAACAAGAGAAGTCAGGTATCTGGATCCTCGAGCCCAAAATAATTACCACCTTTTATAACTTTGATATGATTTTTAACAACCGTATATTATTATATACTATACAATTAAATAAATAAAATGTTATAATAATTCAGTACATTTTTTGTTATTTGAATCTGGCCCGCCTACACATTCTAAATTTAGTATATGGCCCTCTGTAAAATTGAGTTTGACACCACTGCTGCTGTATACCGTACGTAGTGAGCCAGTCACCGGGTACCGGGCCCCGCCAGTAACACACCACCATCACCGCCATACGTACGCCCAGGCACCATACTGTAATTTCTCCGTACGTTTTCCTCCATGTGTCAGTCTTAACTTCTTCGTACGTACGTACAGGCCTTCAAAGTTATGTAAGCGTATGCGCAATAGACGGAATTGGTTGAGGTACGATGAAGGGAGAAATAATGGTGTGAGTAGAGGGGGCAGTAATGGGAGGAGGGAATTCACAGCCGACTCACTGGAATGCATAACGTACCGTAGGTATATATGGTCTAGGCCGACGGGAGCCTCTTTTTCCTAAAATAGCGACCTCCAACATGGTGGAAGGGTTAACGTTTCCTTGGGGGCTTTTCACAAATGTCCACCGACCACAGACAATAAGACAAAATAGTCAACCGTTGGAGCTACGATCTGTTCTCTGCGACCACTTCAGTACAATGAGACAATTCACGCATGCATCAAATGTATGTCATCCCTTCTACAGCCACCGGCAGTATTCTCCCCACTCACTTCTCATTTCTGCGCCAACTACGCTTACAAAACATTGACAGATTGTACAGTTCTTTGTTTGTTTGACGATCCTGAAACGAAGCCAAGCATTTCTTCACAAACCATCAATGAGATCCTCAGCATGGCAACGCTTTGGCTGACCACGTATTGGAGACGGATCCAGTCATGGAAAGGGCCCTTCAATTCAAAAGAGGACTCAGGAGCTGATGATACCATACGAAGAAGTCACAAGGAATTTGAAAAGAAGAAGCAAAGAGCTATAACTAACCATTTTAACGCAAATTAAATTTTTTTTATGCGTACATTACTATATTTATTAAATATTCATAGATTATAATAATGGTAAAATGTTCCTAAAACTATTAAACACTTAAAACGACTACATAGAACCTAATCCCATATTTTACTTTCTCTTGCCTATATGTATATATAGGAAGGAAAGTAATGTTTTCATGGCGATTTTTCGAAATCGAGTTTTCACCGGATCTACGCGTTTTCAGACCCCCTGAACCCAAAAAACATGTTTTTAGCGATTGGTCTGTGTGTGTGTGTGTGTGTGTGTGTGTGTGTGTGTGTGTATACAAAATATATCAAGAACGGAACATTGTACAAACTTGAAACTTGAAACTTAAGTTATACACCACTACCGAATCCGACACGAACATTTTCATCAAAATCGGTCAACCGGAAGTAGTAGTTTGTTCGGGTATTTTTTCACTTTTTGCGATTTTCTCAAACACTGGTCCTACGACTTTTTTTTTAAATCGCCTGGTTTACTCAATTTTTTATTCTCTACAGGATAGGGTAAGCGCTGTGTTTGCTGAAATTCTTGGTGAGGCTGTTTTTACGTAAAAAAGTATTTTTTTAATATTACAGCTTTAATATATATATTATAGCGCAAAATTTATATTTTAATAAATGTAGAGAATTTTAAATTCTACAACTTTTATTTCAAATATTTCTTTGTATAACGCTTAGTTTAGCGGCAATTAGCGATTTTCTGTTTTTTCTCACGAGAACGTGTGAAAAATCGATTTTTTTAAGATTTCGGCCTTAGTATGCATTTTACGACAAAAGTGTATATAATTAATTTTATAGGAATTAAAAAGATCTACAACTTTTATGTAAAGCATTTTTCTCTACAGAGCCTAGTTTAGCTTGAAAGAGTGATTTTCCGTATTTTTAAGGCAAACTGAGATCGATGTTTATTTTGCGTCTTTCATATATGATTAAAATTAGGTTATGTTTATTGAGGTTAGTGTTTTGTTTATTTCTTATGTTTTATTACTAATGTTAGGTTTATTATTAATTATTTGAATTGGCAAGAGAAAGTTGTGTGAGTGTTTCACACCAGATTTTTTATTCATATAAGGTATTATTATCCGCGGTTTTACGAACCGCGGTAACCCTCCGGAACGTAACGCCCGAGGGTAACGAGGGATTACTGTATGTTCATATAGGCAAGAGAAAGTAAAAATATGGTTATGGTAGAATTATTGTAACAGACGCGCTGTTATTACTTCGATTAGATGAGATATAGCTTGAGGCGGTCTGTTGATGGGAAAATAATTGGCCGGTGGTGGTAGGTGTTGCCTAATTAACCGAGTTAATATATACGAGCTATCGAAATTGGACACCATCGATAATTGCGTATTCCCATTCGATTAATTGATAGTTTAGCCAATTTTGGAGTGTGTTATATCGATATCTCACCTCCAAATATATCCTTAATAAATATATTATATACTACATGATAATTCACAGGATGTGCCTGTAACAGACAGGTAGGGAGGGGGATAGTTCAATTATTTTGTACTCGATATACTACAGTTGAGCCGTTCTTAATTCGCTCCTACTGTCAACAAAAAAAAAGCCACCTACTACAGGGTGCACACTAGAGTCTGCGACTTTACCGATGTCGTATTCCTATTAAGTTAACTATTTTATAAATTGTTGTTGTTGTTTAGGTCAACAGCCAAAAGGCTGGTTAGAACCTCTAGAGGTTTTACTAAGTAAAACGAGGAGTGAGGTGGTTTACAATTGCCTTCCTCACTAAGTGGAAAAGTACGCTTATCAGCATGCCGGGCTCTCTGAAAAGCACATATTTTCCACTCTGTTAATGACACCTTCACTTCATTCACCACAGGGTCTGGCTGTACAATGAAATTCATTACTTTCAGAGGAGATAACTCTGATTAGTGTCTTTTACACCTCTACCTCTTCTGTTCTTAAATGATTCAGTCATTTTATTGGCTGACCATGTGATAAGAAACAGAACTATTTATTTTAGCCCTGCAACGAACAAATTGAGCGTAAATAATTTGACACTCCACCTGTCTGTTATGGGCAGGAAATTATTTATATATTTAAATTTATAAATTATAAGTACTTAAAGTACTAAAAACATCAGTCATCATATGACGTAGCCTAACAATTTCTTTTACAAAAATACTTTTAAAAGTATTTTGTATTTAAATACTTTTGAAAGTATTTTATTGTTACTTTTTAATCAGCGTGTACACATTTTTATATAATGCGCATGCTCAGTGACGTCATTATTTGTTTACATTAGGAGCAAACTAAGAGAGGCTGGACTATAGTTCCAGGGCTACAATACATACTTTTGTTTCTTTTTTTTCCTAATTTGTGTATGTTGCAATCTGTTCAATTCAGAACAATAAGCAACCCCATTACCTAATGAGATGAGGATGATGTGTATGACGTGTAAAAGAGGTGTAGTCTTGTACAGACCCAGGCTGACCATTCCTGAGAGAGTATTGTTAATTGAACCCCAACCATCAAAGTACACCGGTAACCACTGTCTAGTATTCAAATCCGTATAAAAGTAACTAACTTTACTAGGATTTGAACCAGGAACCTTCGTCTCCGAAAATCAGCTGTTAAACTGCTGATTTTGGCGACGACTTTACCTCTAGACCAACCCGGTGGGATTTCTGTTTCTTATCATAATTTTTATGGTCACCGAATTATATGATAAAGCATTTCACAATAGAAAAGGTACAAATACAAAAAACATACTACTGTCCAACAAGTTTCGAAATAGAATTGCCTCCCTCCCGCACTTCATTCACGCCGCCTCGCATTACACACTGTCCCAAAAACATTATCTCGGATAGTCAGTCTACTAGTACAGCTCATTACTACAACAGTATTTATATTCATACTCACTATTACTTTATTATTTATTATTATTTGCACTTATTTAACCTGTACCTGTTTAAATCACAATTATACACTTACACTGTATTTGTTTAACACTTTCACTGAAATATGGATGTAGAAACGTTATTTGAGCTATCCGGTCTCTGAGACCGGTCAGTGTGTTTTGGTTTTTACTGGTCAATTTATTAACTATTTCTTATTTAATATATATTTTTAGTAAACATATTTAATGGGGAACGTATATAAAAACAATTAAACATTTTTACTTTTTTTTATTTGCAAACCTTTAAATATAGAAAATTACAAAATGAAATACTGCTGCTGTTGTACTACAAACAAATAAACTCTTGATCACATCGAAAATTTAATTTAAAAAGAACAATTATGATAAAATAATACTTCGTAAGATGTTTTTGAGTAATTTGCTATAATTATGGATGATAATAATAAACAAAAGAAATAACAGTTCAGTTTATGAGTTTACACAGTATTTTGCACATTTATAGCAGACTTTGCAACTGCACTCTAAACAAATGGGATTAGAACACTTAATGCATTTATATTGGGTTTTCCTCTCTGGAATAGAAGGACACTTGCTGCACGTTTTTCTCTTCTCCATTCGGTCGGAAGGGACTTCTTCCTCTATTGCATGAACAGGGTTATTTTCTGCCAACACCATCAAAATAGTTTGCCTCAAATCTCGCCGGAGATTGGGAATTTGTAGTCTTCTCTGAAGGTGAGGTAGTCTGAAGGTTCTCTGAAGGTGAGGTAGTCTGAAGGTTCTCTGAAGGTTCTCTGAAGGTTCTCTGAAGGTAGTCTGAAGGTTCTCTGAAGGTGAGGTAGTCTGAAGGTGAGGTAGTCTTCTCTGATAAGGTCATAGCCCAAGGCTTTGACGAATTCAAAACGTGAAGTCACTTTATGAACTGGAATCACTTTCATTTAGCAACAAAAAGTCTGGATCTGCATCGGGATCGTGTATTTCACTCTGAATATCTGAATCATCTAAACTAGACTCATCATCCAGCATTCTACGTACACAAACGGCAAAATCATCGTCTTCCACGTGTGCAGATCGACTGGTAGAAGGTCAATCCATTTCACTAACACTGACGAACTAACACTTATATGAGCTATCCGGTATACAGGACCGGCTAATTAGTACGCGATAACTGAGCTATCCGGTATGACAGACCGGGTGGTTTTCAAAAAGTGGTTGTCACCAGAGAACGACTAACGGAAACTTAAGTAACGCTAGTGTTTAGTGAAGAGGGGGAGTTAGAAGTCAGCTACTGAGCCTATGAACGACCTTGAACAAACAGGGCTGAAACTGTGGAAAACTTAATATACCTCCCGTTCTGAGAGACCGGTAGCTCAGTTAAAGTGTTAATCGAAACGAATTTATCTGAATATTGAACAATTGATCAAACCTAAAACATAATAAAACTGCACTGACTTTGTAGTCAGTGCAGTTTAAAATTGATTTTATTGATTTTGTAATCAATATTGCACGGTCGCTAACACTGTACAACTGAAGTAAAAGCATTGTTTATATTAGCTGCTCTCAAGTAAATAAAGAATAATGCTTACTCCATTTAATAATTAAATCGTATCAATTTATAGTCCACGTAATTTCAATAGAAGCTTCCGTAATAAGTATTTTCACTCCCACACATGTAAAGTGGTTGCAGCAATTTGTATAGTGTGCTGAAAAACGTACTACTACTTCCATACTCTTGATTATAAACAAATTAATAATAGGCACAAATCACCATCTATTTTTAAGTTTTACTTTTATTGATATATTACTTTAATGTCAAAATAAATACTATTAAATCAGAATGTCAAATTATTTTGATTAATTAATTACAGATTGTATTATACTCTGCAGTGTTTGCTTCTATTGCTGTGAACACAAAATGTAAAGTTATTTCTATTTTAAAGCCATATATAAAAATATACATAGTCTTTTATAAATATATATGATTATATTATAGTACAAATAAATTCACCAGTTCAGTTTTAGTTTCCGTTCAGTGCACAAGAGATTAAAGTTTACGCTGTACCGGTCAACTATGAGTGAAAAACGTGATTTACGAAGTCAATCCAAAAACATTATTTACAGTGTGTATAACTACCTTTAAAGAACTTCTGTATAGTAATCCTGAAGCAACAATTCGTGAAATGTTTTCATCAACCCAGGAAGTGACTAAAACTGCTTGCTCATTGTAGTCGCAGCACTGTGCAAAGAATATGTGCCAAAGTCCGTGAGAACATAAGCTGCATCAGCTGCCATCAATGAAATCTGTGGGACCAATGGAGAACAACCCGTGTCGTTTACGTCTCCTCATAAGAAGATACCTCACAAAAAATGGGTCACCGGTGTTGACAGTTTCGATGAGCAATGCATTCGGAGCACAATAACCGAGTTTTTTGAACGTGGGGAGTACCCTACATGCGAAAAAGTTAGAAAAATTTTAGAAGAAAAAATCTGGTGTGAAACACTCACACAACTTTCTCTTGCCAATGCAAATAATTCACAATAAACCTAACATTATTAATAAAATATTAGAAATAAACAAAAAACTAACCTCAAAAACATAACCTTATTTTAATCATGAGTGAATGATGCAAAATGAAAATCAACCTCAGTTTGGCTTAGAAATACGGAAAATCACTCTTTCTCTCTAAACTAGGCTCTGTAGAGAAAAATGTTTTAAATAAAAGTTGTAGATCTTTTAATTTTCTATAAATTAAATTCTATACACTTTTGTCGTAAAATGCATACTAAGACCGAAATGTTAAAAAAATCGATTTTTCTCACGTTTTCGTGAGAAAAAAAAACAGAAAATCGCAAATTACCGCTAAACTAAGCGTTATACAAAAAATTGTTTGAAATAAAAGTTGTAGAATATTTAATTCTCTACAACTTTTATTATATAAAGTTTTGCGCTAAAATGCATATTAAAGCTGTAATCTTAAAAAAACAAAGTTTTTACGTGAAAACAGCCTCACCTAGAATTTCAGCAAACATAACGCCTACCCTGTCTTGTAGAGAATAAAAAATTGAGTAAACCAGGCGATTTTAAAAAAAATCGTAGGATCAGTTTTTGAGAAAATCGCAAAAAGTGAAACATTACACGAATAAACTACCACTTCCGGTTGACCGATTTTGATGAAAATGTTCGTGTCGAGTCCGGTAGTGGTACGTAACTTAAGTTTTAAGTTTCAAGTTCGTACGATGTTCCGTTCTTGAGATATTCTGTTCACACACACACACACACACACACACACACACACACACACACACACACACACACACACACACACACACACACACACACACACACACACACACGCGCACACACACACACACACACACACACACACACACACACACACACACAGACGCACACACAGACCAATCGCTAAAAACATGTTTTTTGGGTTCAGGGGGTCTGAAAACGTATAGATCCGGTGAAAACTCGATTTCGAAAAATCGGCATGAAAACAATACTTTCCTTCCTATATATTCATATAGGCAAGAGAAAGTAAAAATTGGGTACACGGGGTCCGTTAAGTCTACATGAAGAATAATTAAAACTTTGGGGTACAGTTACAAGAAAGGTAATGACGGTAGAAGGTTTTTATGGAGCGTGCGGACATTGTGTCATCTCGGATAAAATTTCTTCGGAAGATGCAATCGATACTAAAATAGGATTATACAATTAAACACATTGAATTACTTTAAAAGAATTAAATTCATACGAAAGTATTAAACACTAGTAACAATTTAGAGGCATACTTTTCTAACAACCAGTACATATGCTGACTACTCAGTATAAATGGAGGAGGCAAGTAGAGGGAACGTGTACAGTGCAAGCTTCTATTGAAATTACATGGACTATAATTACATTAACAGTCATCATAATAAATTAAGAACTTGCTGTGTTATGTATATTGTGACTACACTACCTAATAGTAAACAAAAATAATGGAAACACTAATGACTTTCTGCTGGTGGTCACATAATCTGTACAAAATGTTATGGATAACAAGAATCTAGTACTATAAGCGCGTCAGCTCGTGATCCGTGTGAGGAATTTCTGCTACGGCATGCAGTGAAAGATTATACTATTCATAAAAAAAACATTTATCATAATGTTCTTGTCATTAAAAAGTAATCTTTTGTTTTATTATTTCAATTTATTCTATAATATAGTAACTCTTTTACTTTTCTTTCATTGTATTTATTAATATTTAGTAATTATTTACAGTTTGAGTCAGGCAGTCCTCAGGAATTAAAATATGCACGTAGTATAGAAAATAAGGAAATTAAAAAATATATATATCATAACATTAATTTATAGGCCTAAATAATTAGTAGCAAATTATGATTATGATTTTTTTTACCTCAGTCAAGTGGTTAAGCCAATTCCGAGTCCTTTACGCGATTCTTCATCACAGTTTTTTATAACTGATGCAATAATTTGTCGCACTTCCGAATGAATTACCGCTTTATTTTCCCGGGAAGACATATTTAAACAAAACAAAAGATATGAAAAATACACGTTGAAATTTACCTAACACAAAACACACAAAGAAAACTTTTGGCACATTAACACACTTTAATTTCAAAATAAAAATCACTTTAGTGATCAAACATCATGAATAATGATTAACACATCCGAGACACATTAGCACAAATGTACAACTATATATTGTGACACGTGTATCCATTGTGAAAAGCAATAATACGTAGGCCTATAATAAATAAATACATAGACATAATAATAATATTTACATGATGACTAAATGTTTTTGTACTGCACAATAAGACAAATATATTACTCACATTCTATTATGCCACCCGCCCCACTTCCCCAGGCGACAGAGATCATGAGCTGGCGCGCGTATAGTACAAGTGATATTCATATTAATTGCTCATTTGTGTCGTGCGTACCAATGTATTCGATCCGGCACGTAGTGCGAACGAGAATTGAAGAACTGGGGAAGGGAGGGTATCTTATTTCGATCGTTGTCAAGCAGTATACTCGGTTCATCGTAAGAAAGATATGCCGAGTAAACAAATAATAACGTCACTGAGCATGCGCATTATTTAAAAATGTGAGAGGACAGCCTCTCCAAGAATTTCAGCAGACATGGCGCCTACCCTATCTTGTAGAGTATAAAACATGAAGTAAATGAGGCAATTAAAAATAAAACGTGAGCCGTTTTTGGGAAAATGGCAAAAAAGTGAAAATTGACACGAATGAACTACTACTTCCGGTTGACCGATTTTGATGAAAAAGTTCGTGTCGAATCCTCTGTGGTAACTAACTTAAGTGCCAAGTCTCAACTTCGTACGATGTTCCTGAGATATTTTGTTCACTCAAACAGAGACCGATCGCTAAAAACATGTTTTTTTTTGGAATCAGGGGGTCTCAAAACGAGTAGATCCGGTGAAAATTCGATTTAGAAAATTCGACATGAAAACAATACTTTCCTTCCTATGTATTTATACAGGCATGAGAAAGTAAAAATTGAAATCATTCTCTGTTTCATAAAGGTAGAATTAAATTTTTATTCTAGATCACCGATATGATTTTACTTTTTTGGTTAACTTTTATATTTATATGATAACGCAGAAAAACCTGGAGGTTCTCTAAAAAGAGTAACGCAATTGAATTTCAGCAAAAAATCATTTTATTCTCTCTCAAATAAATTTTTTGTTACTCGGATGGTCAGTATGAATGTAAATAACTATTACAGCCATATTGGATCTAGTATCCCACATTTGTGTACCACCAAAATTAAACGTTGTGATTTTGTTATATTGATATTTTTCTTTAAAAAAATATAGCTTCAAAATAAAATTGTTTTTGAAAAATGAAATTATATTACCGTACCGACTGACGGTTTTTACTATCTCTTGCCCTATAGTTATTTATATATTTTTATTTATTTTCCCATTGATTACAAAAAAATATCATTACAATATGAATTTTATTTTCCTTTAATTATACTTTGAAAATCTAAAACTATTTATTACTTTCTCTTGCCTTTATGATTATATAGGAAGGAAAGTATTGTTTTCATGTCGATTTTAAGAAATCGAGTTTTCACCGGATCTACACGGTCACGTTTTCAGACCCCTGAACCCAAAAAACATGTTTTTTAGCGATTGGTGTGTGTGTGTGTGTGTGTGTGTGTGTGTGTGCGTGTGTGTATGTATGTATGTATGTGTGAACAGAATATCTCAAGGACGGAACATCATACAAACTTGAAACTTGAAACTTAAGTTACATACCACTACCGGACCCGACACGAACATTTTAATCGAAATCGCTCAACCGGAAGTAGTAGTTTATTCGTATAATTTTTCATTTTTTGCAATTTTCTCAAAAACTGGTCCTACGATTTTTTTAAAAATCGCCTTATTAACTTAATTTTTTATACTCTACAAGATAGGGTAGACGCCTTGTTTGCTGAAATTCTTGGTCAGGCTGTTTTCACGTAAAAAAATTGTTTTTTTTAAGATTGCGGCTTTGATATGCATTTTAGCGCAAAAATGTATATAATAAAAGTTGTAGAAAATTTAAAATACTATAATTTTTTGAAACATTTTTTTGTATAACGCTTAGTTTAGCGGTAATTAGCGATTTTCTGTTTTTCTCACGAAAACGTGTGAAAAATCGATTTTGTTAAGATTTCGGCCTTGGTATGCATTTTACGACAAAAGTGTATAATCAAATTTACAGGAAATAAAAAGATCTACAACTTTTATTTAGGGCATTTTTCTCTACAGAGCCTAGTTTAGCGTAAAAGAGTGATTTTCCGTATTTTTAACCCAAACACGTCGATTTTCATTTTCCGTCTTTCACTCATGATTAAAATATGGTAATGTTTTTTGAGTTAAGTTTTTTGTTTATTACTAATGTTAGGTTATATTGGTCATTATTTAATTTGGCAAGAGCAAGTTGTGTGAGTGTATCACACCAGATTTTTTTAATTCGTGGTGGTTAAATGAACC
Organism: Catonia carolina; assembly: GCA_035578175.1. Classification (NCBI taxonomy): domain Eukaryota; kingdom Metazoa; phylum Arthropoda; class Insecta; order Hemiptera; family Achilidae; genus Catonia; species Catonia carolina. The sequence goes on along the minus strand of JAQMRL010000020.1, from coordinate 1,996,730 downwards.
CACCCAACTATGGTTTGCCAAGGGTAGATGAATTCATTGCTTGTTTGTTCATTATACTGCTACAACTACCACGGTAATCTATTAGTGTGTTAGTAATTACAACTACATGTTAGTTACTTAAATACTAATTAAACTACTAATACACTTTTATATGAAAAAATCTGGTGTGAAACACTCACACAACTTTCTCTTGCCAATGCAAATAATTAACAATATACCTAACATTAGTAATAAAACATTACAAATAAACAAAAAAGTAACCTCAATAAACATAACCTAATTTTAACCATGAGTGAAAGACGCAAAATGAAAATCAACCTCACTTTGGCTTAAAAAAATACGGAAAATCACTCTTTCACGCTAAACTAGGCTCTGTAGAGAAAAATGCTTTAATCAAAAGTTGTAGATCTTTTAATTTTCTATATATTTAATTAAATAAATTTTTGTCATAAAATGCATACTAAAGCCAAAATATTAAAAAAATCGATTTTTCACACGTTTTTGTGAAAAAATAGAAAATCGCTAAATTACCGCTAAACGAAGCGTTATACAAAAAAGTGGTTGAAATAAAAGTTGTAAAATTTTAAATTCTCTAAATTTTTTATTATATAATTTTTTGCGCTATAATACATATTAAAGCCATAATCTTAAAAAACCACTTTTTTACGTAAAAACAGCCTCACCAAGAATTTCAGCAAACATGACGCCTACCATATCTTGTAGAGAATAAAAAATTTAGTAAACCAGGCGATTTTAAAAAAATCGTAGGATCAGTTTTTGAGAAAATTGCAAAAAAGTGAAAAATTATACGAATAAACTACTACTTCTGGTTGACCGATTTTGATGAAAGTGTTCGTGTCGTGTCCGGTAGTGGCATGTAACTTAAGTTTCAAGTTTCAAGTTCGTACGTTGTTCCGTTCTTGAGATATTCTGTTCACACACACACTCACAGACACACAGACCAATCGCTAAAAACATGTTTTTTGGGTTCAGGGGGTCTGAAAACGTGTAGATCCGGTGAAAAATCGATTTCGAAAAATCGACATGAAAACAATACTTTCCTTCCTATATATTCATATAGCAAGAGAAAGTAAATATATGCTGTTATATAATTATAATTATGTACAAATGAAAAACAAAACAAACAATAAAATATGCAAAACAAAAGAAATTATTTAAAATAGAAAACTAAAATCGAAACCGGTAAACGAATAACAGTGAAAACGGGAAACGGATAGCGTACGGGTAACCACATTTATAACAATGTCAAAGTAGCAAACGTATGAGATACGTTTGCCGTCTAGGGATGTATATTACCGTGCACGTATGACATACGTTTGCCGTCACTCGGTGTATATCATCACGGCCGTATCACGTACGGTTGTCGGCTCCAAAGTATTAAATAGTTCAGTCATACAATTGGCTGACTATGGGATAAGAAACAGAACTATTTTTTGTAGCCCTGAAACCTGTAGATGGAGTGGTAATAATTTAACACTCTACCAGCCCGTTATGGGGAAAAAATCAAAGTTATAGGAACTTAAAAAATCTGGTGTGGAACACTCACACAACTTTTTCTTGCCAATTGAAATAATTAACAATAAACCTAACATTAGTAATAAAACATTAGAAATAAACAAAAAATCAACCTCAATAAACATAACCTTATTTTAATCATATATGAAAGAAGCAAAATGAAAATCGAACTCAGTTTGGCTAAAAATACGGAAAATCACTCTTTCCCGCTAAAGTAGGCTCTGTAGTAAAAAATGCTTTAAATAAAAGTTGCAGATCTTTTTATTTCCTATAAAATTTATAATACACACTTTCGTCGTAAAATGCATTCTACGGCCTAAATCATAAAAAAAAATTTTCACACGTTTTCGTGAGAAAAAAAGCAGAAAATCGCTAATTACTGCTAAACTAAGCGTTATACAAAAAAAAAATGTTTGAACTAAAAATTGTAGGTTTTTAAATTCTCTACAATTTTTATTATATAAACTTTTGCGCTAAAATGCATATTAAAGCCGCAATCTTAAAAAACTATGTTTTTACGTGAAAACAGCCTCACCCAGAATTCCAGCAAACATGACGCCTACCCTATCTTGTAGAGAATAAAAAGTTGAGTAAACCAGGCGATTTAAAAAAATATTGTAGGACCCGTTTTTGAGAAAACCGCATAAAAGTGAAAAATTACACAAATAAACTACTTCTTCCGGTTGCCCGATTTTGATGAAAATGTTCTTGTCGGGTCCGGTAGTGGTATGTAACTTAAGTTTCAAGTTTCAAGTTCGTAAAATGTTCCATTCTTGAGATATTCTGTTCACACACACACACACAAACACACATACACACATACACACGCACGCACGCACGTACGCACACGCACACGCACACACACACACACACACACACACACACACACATACGCACACGCACGCGCACTCAAACACACACACACCTACTCACACGCACACACGTGCGCGCGCGCGCACACACACACACACACACACACACAGACCAATCGCTAAAAACATGTTTTTTGGGTTCAGGGGGTCTGAAAACATATAGATCCGGTGAAAACTCGATTTCGAAAAATCGACAAGAAAACAATACTTACTTTTCTATATATTTATATAGGCAAGAGAAAGTAAAAATCCTACAACTTTTATTTTAAGTATTTTTCTCTACAGAGCCTAGTTTAGCGTCAATTAATGATTTCCCGTATTTTTAAGTTTTACAGAAATTGATTTAAATTTTGCGTCATTCACTCAAGATTAAAATTAAGTTATGTTTTTTCATTTTACATTATTTATTCATGATTAAACACAGGTTACATTGTAAAGAGAAAGTCGTCTGAATGTTTTGTACAAGATTTTTAGTTCTCAAAAATAATAGTTGTAAAAATTTTTGTTAATATAATATATTAACAAAAATTTTTACAACTATTATTAACAAATTTTCCGGCTGACTGCTTGGTCATATTATGACCAAGCAGTCAGCCGGAAAATTTGTATTATTTGTATTTTAATACGTTTAAAGTATTGAAGACTGTTTACGTGGTAAAATCTGGTAAAGTCTCACACGACTTTCTCTTGCCAATGAAAATAATTACAATATAACTTAACATTAGTAAGAAAACATTAGAAATAAACAAAAAAAGTAACCTCGATGAACATAACCTAATTTTAATGATGAGTGAAAGACGAAATGAAAATCAACCTCAGTTTGGCTTAAAAATACGGAAAATCACTTTCACGCTAAACTCGGTTCTATAGAAAAAATGCCCTAACTAAAAGTTGTAGATCTTTTAATTTTCTATATTTTTCATTAGGCCTATGTACACTTTTGTTGTAAAATGCATACTAAGGCTGAAATCTTGAAAAAATTTATTTTTTACACGTTTTCGTGAGAAAAAAGCCAATTACGAAAATTGCCAATTAGGTACTGCTAAACTAAGCGTTATATAAAAACATATATTGAACTAAAGGTTGTGGGATTTTAAACTTTCTACAACTTTTATTATACAGTACATTTTTGCGCTAAAATGTATATTAAAGTCGCATTCCTAAAAAAATAATTTTTTTTACGAGGAAACAACCTCCCCAAGAATTTCAGCAGACATGGCGCCTACCCTATCTTGTAGAGCATAAAAAATGTAGTAAATGAGGCGATTTTAAAAAAAAATCTTAGGGAACGCTTTTGAGGAAATTGCAAAAAGTGAGAAATGACACGAATAAACTACTACTTTTGGTTGACCGAATTTGATGACAATGTTCGTGTCGTGTCCGGTTGTAGTATCTAACTTCAGTTTCAAGTTTAAAGTTCGTACGATGTTCCGTTCTTGAGATAATCTGTTCACACAGAGAAACGCCAATCGCTAAAAACATGTTTTTTGGGTTCAGGGGGTCTGATAGCATGTACATCCGGAGAAAACTCGATTTCAAAAAATCGACATGAAAACAATAGGTACTTTCCTTTCTTTATATTCATATAGGCAAGAGAAAGTAAAAATTTGTAATTTGTAATACAGTATAATACCGATTATCCGTGGTAATTGGGGGGATAACTATACCGGATAACCGGAAAACACGGATAATACAACCCAATCGGTCGAGACCACCTACGTCATAAACAAAACCACCAGTTACGCGTATGTTTTATTCTACTGATTAATACATGTTAATACTATCCGATATCGGAAATATATAAACAAATTGTATTGAAATAAAAATATTTACTACATAAATTTATATAAATCTTACCTTAAACTACGTAACAAAAAAAAAATCACAAAAAATCTGTTATTTTACTTTGTTTCGATACGAAACAAAGATACTTCGATACGAAATTAGTTTATGTTGTGGTGGATTAAATATCACCTCTCGATATTCCCCACAAGGGATCGACAAATTTGTTACGTTAAATAAATATTTCATCAATACACAATATTATTACTCCATTTAATAATGTTATTCTACAAATTTTTAATCTCTTGTAAATCGTTCATATAATGTTTTCTTTTCTTAAATAATCAATATAATACATACGTTATTCTAATCCTTCATAAGCTACATTATTATTTTATAAGTTTTTTTTTAATATTGATATATATATATTTCATATTTTAATCAAGAACGAATGCATGAATGAGGGACCTGCCTATACGGTTCGCCATATTGTCCCTCACTGAAATAATTTGTACAAAATCCATCTTATTCTTCTCTAGTCGCCTAGCAACTAGAATAAATAACTTTTTTTTAAATAATTTTGTCAATGTGAATTAAATAATTCTAAAGTATTAATTTTTCAATCAGCTGGAGATGTTTATTATTTTAATAGACTCAAAAAATAAACAACTCCAGATGTACAATAAATTTGTTATATTACAATGTCTACATTAATGTACCTACTCATTGTTGTCGTAATCGAACAATATTATCGTAGTAAATCACAATAATTGTGATAATTACGATGACGAAAATGTCGGGAGTTGAAAAGTTTTAATTTGTAAAAGTTATACAGTACATACATAATTAATTTTTTTAGCCGGCCGCGTTGGCGTTGTTGGTAACGTGCTCGCCTCTCATCACGCGGTCTTGGGTTCGAATCCCACTCGGGCATGGCATTTTTTCATAAGTTACAAAAAATTAATTTCATCCTTCACCGTCTGCATTAGCAGCAATTTGCAAAACAGTCGGACGTTAAACCAAAAAAATTCTAGTGATCGCACGGTTAATCCAAACCCCGGTTAAACGATCCACGGAAAATCGGTACTCTACTGTATTTGTATTTCAATACGTTTAAAGTATTGAAGACTCTTTATATAGTAAAAGGTATCCAAAGAAGTCATCCTTTTTGGATGTAAATATTAATTTTACAGGACTTATATATACCATGGATATATATATATATATATATATATATATATATATATATATATATATATATGTATTTCCTTTTCACAAATTCCGACTGGAAATCCATTGATTGCAAAATGTGCGCAGTCCCTAAAGGGACATTTTGACCTGAAACGTGTCTAAACCCTAACACGGGTTAACGTCAAGGGGCTTTATGTAATCGTAAATGCGTTCTCTTCGGTACATTGTGTGTGTGTGTACCCCCGATCGTCGTTTCTGTACCCTCACAACCTTTCACTATTTAATCCCCTTCGCTTTACTGAAAGTACACTCAAGGAAAATTGTCGGGGGTTAATCTCGTTAGATATATACATTTTGTTTTGTATTGTCAAAAGGTTTTCAAAAGTCAACAGTCCTGTTCATTTCTTTTTACGAGAATAGTTCTATCAATAACTGGAGCGTATCTTTGTTTTAAAAAAGGAAAAAGAAATTACTTTTTTTATTATTATTAAAACACATTTCATACCGAGTGTCCCACGGAATTTAAGCCATAGGGAAATTGCTTTGATTTTTCTATTAGTTTAATACTTTCTTCCTTCGAATAAATTAACATTTGTTATAATCAGGAATCATTCGAAAAGGTTTAAAATATTGTTACAACTCGTTATTGTAAAGTAAAATTGTAAACTTTGATTTAATTAATTCACAAATAGGCCTATTTATTTATTTATTTATTTGTAATCCCTAATGTGTGTACGTTGCAATCTGTTCAATTCAGAACAATAAACAACCCCATGACACAATAAGATGAGGATGATGTGTATGACGTGTAAATGAGGTGTAGTCTTCTACAGACCCAGGTCAACCACTCCTGAGAGAGTATGGTTAATTGAACCCCAACCATCAAAGTACACCGGTAACCACAGTCTAGCATTCAAATCCGTATAAAAGTAACTAACTACCTTTACTAGGATTTGAACCAGGAACCTTCGTCTTCGAAATCAGCTGTTCAACAGCTGATTTTGGCGACGACTTTACCTCTAGACCCACCCGGTGGGTCTAATTTTTCATTTTTTTTTTTTTGTTTTTTTTAATTCCTAATATGTGTACGTTGCAAGCTGTTCAATTCAGAACAATAAGCAACCCCATGACCCAATGAGATGAGGATGATATGTGTGATGTGTAAATGAGGAGTAGTCTTGTACAGGCTCAGGCCGACCATTCCTGATAGAGCATGGTTAATTGAACCCCAACCATCAAATTACACCGGTAACCACTGTCTAGCAATCAAATCCGTATAAAAGTAACTACCTTTACTAGGATTTGAACCAGGAACCTTCGGCTCAAAAAATCAGCTGTTAAACAGCTGATTTTGGCGACGACTTTATCTCTAGACCCACCCGGTGGGTCTTATTTATTTAACAAAATTATTTGACAAAAAGAAACCTAACCAATAAAAATGACAACAATGAAAATAATGAGTTCATGAACTTAAGTTATTAAACATTTAAAACATCGCATTTTATGAACAGTAAAATAAAATAAACAATTTCCCTTACCAAATTAATCATAAAATACAATGTCTTATGACAAAATAACAAACTTCACCGTAACGAAGAGTCCCGTACAATTTAGGCCACTAACACATCAGCTATTCAAACCGCGGCGGCGCTCCAATAATGAAATTGCTTCGTTTTTATATTTTAATCGGTCAGCAGTTAATGAACAGCTGATTTTATGTTCCGCCAAATGTATAGTTTTTATAATCAATCAGTCAGCTGTTTATGAACAGCTGATTTCATTTTCTGCCTCTTAATTATAACAATATCAATTTTGATTCATTTTAAGCTGTATTCTACCTTAACCCATTCATTCACGTTGGCCGTATACATGTACATAAAATGTTACCTATTTTTATGCGCACTAAACTGCGCACATATCGCTTTGCGTAAAATTGGCCTCATACATGAACAAATTCTTTAAGAGTCCAGCAAGTACTGTAATCTATTGGGACTTTTGGAAAGTTTTAATATAAAAAAAATAGTACTTTAAGAATATAATTTTTTTTTTAATTCCTAGTATGTGTACGTTGCAATCTGTTCAATTGAGAACAATAAGCAACCCCATGACCCAATGAGATGAGGATGATGTGTATGACGTGTAAATGAGACTGTGTAGTCTGGTACAGACTCAGGTCGACAATTTCTGAGAGAGTATGATTATTGAATTCCAACCATCAAAGTACACCGGTAACCACTGTCTAGTGTTCAAATCCATATAAAAGTAATTACCTTTACTAGTATTTGAACCAGGAACCTTCATCTCCGAAAATCAGCTGTTAAACAGCTGATTTTGGCAACGACTTTACCTCTAGACCAACCAGGTGGGTAAGAATATAATAACTTTTTTTTAAAATCTAAGATAAAAATTCGTGAATGAATGGGTTAAAATACGTAAATATATAAATTTGTAAACTGTTTTCTATTTAAGTATTGTAAATTTTATAGGTAGGTCGCATAGTGCGTTTGGAGTAATGGTAACGTTATGGTGTAGAGATGTAGAGATTGGTGGGTCGAATCCATCTATGGTAAAAAGTTTTATTGTAAAAAAATATTGGAAATATTAAAATGAATAATTATTATATATTTTTTTATTTTTACAATGTCATATAATCTAAAATTATTTACTTAAAATTTGGTTTTTTAAGCAAATTTAGTATTTTTTACTTTCTCTTGCCTATAGGAATATAATAGAAAGGAAAGTATTGTTTTCATGTTGATTTTTCGAAATCGAGTTCTCACCGGATCTACACGTTTCGAGACCCCCTGAAACTGTTTTAACCGATTGCTGTGTGTGCGTGTGCGCGCGCGCGCGTGTGTGTGAACAACGTATATTTCAAGAACGGAACATCGTACGAAGTTGAAGCTTGGAACTTAAGTTAAGTACTACTAGAGGATCCGACACAAGCATTTTAATCAAAATCGGTCAACCGGAAGAAGTAGCTTATTCGTGTCATTTTCCACGGTTTTGCGATTTTCTCAAAAACGGCTTCTATGAGTTTTTTTAAAAAATTGCCTCATTTACTAAAGTTTTTATGCTCTACACGATATTGTAGGCGCCATGTCTGCTGAAATTCTTGGGAAAGCTGTTCTCTCGTAAAAAGAAACGGTTTTTTAAGATTATAATAAAATTTATAGGAAATTAAAAGATCTACAACTTATTTTACGCATTAATCTGTACAGAGCGTAGTTTAGCGTGAAAGAGTGATTTTCCATATTATTAAGCCAAATTAAGGTTGGTTTTCATTTTGCATCATTCACTCATGATATAAATTAGGTTATTTTTGAGGTTGGTTAGTTATTTTGTTTTTTCTTTTGTTTTATTACTAATGATAAGTTATATTGTTTATTACTGGCATTGGCAAGAGAAAGTCATGTGTTTCACAACATAGTTTTTAAATACTTAATATATTTTCTTCTGTAACATTTAATTTTCAGAGACAGCTGATTGTTGCAATAATTTATTCACACTTTTATTTCTTCTGTTTTTAAATAGTCATATAATTGGTTGACCATGTGATAAGAAACAAAACTTTTTTTATAGCTTTGGAAATCTGTAAGGTGATATGGGTTTCCAAATTAATTTCACTATTAAATTGTATTTTAAATTCACTGAGAAGTAAATCCAAAATATTTTAAGCTCACTACAGAATTGATATAAAAAACTAGAATATTAAACGTTACAATATATAAATAAAAGGAGAAATACATAAATGTATCTTTTACATTTATGTATTTACATTACAACATGTATTTATTTTAAATGTCAGAGAAAGATAAAAATATAACTGTAATAGTTGATGCATATAAATATAAATATATTTTTAAGCGAAGGGCTGTGGTACGTATTATTACGGTACGTCATAGAAATTCAACCTTCCCGTAGCAAAACCCAACGGTACTGATGTTAAATTACGTCAGGAAAACAATCCTTCACCACCATCTATGTGGTACAGAACAAATATCCTCTCACTCTATTACAACGCGCACACATACACACACACACACACACACACACACGAAGATTTATTTTACGTTGTGCAATTATATTCGCATACAGTGCAGCACTAATGGTCAAGGATTGTATTTCTCTACTAGCTTGAATACATACGCGTATTACATGAATATTTTGAAAAACGACTTCTCGCTGTACATTAAAAAAAATCCCAAACAATGGAACGAAGTGCATTAACGTAACAATATTACAAAGGAATGATTTATGTGAATTTTAAATAGGGTAAGTTTGAATTTAAGGGTAAACTAGGGCAGAGGTAAATAATTCAACAATTTTTAACTAAAAAGGTCATTATTTTAGATTTATCTGTAAATTGATTATATTCTTTTGTTGATCTCAAACAATTATCTGTTTTTTTAAAAGTCGCATCGACAGCTTGGTTATTAGCGATTATTGTCTGTTTTGGTACTGTAACGGTGGGTTATAACTTGTTAAAATTTCCAGACCCTAACCGGGTATTGAACCCGAGAACTCTCGCTTTGTAGGCTATTGTACTAGTCACTACGCCACGTGTAACGTGGCTAATAGGTAACATAAATTTAAAAAATTGGAAATTAATTAAATATAAAAAGAACAAGATAGGTTTGAAAATAAAATTGATTTTAATGACTTGAAATTAAAAATTAACTAAAACAAAAATTGAAATTACAGATAAACTTGATCTGTTCTTACTATAATTATTGATGACACTTTTATATAATTCTACGTATGTTAACTAAAACACAAATTATTGCAATATGAAATACGAGGTGTGGCTATTGCATAACGAGACTAACGCTGTGAAAAATTTTATTTTAATTTTATACATAATCACTTATTGTCACCTTCAATATACACTCCTTCTCTATCCCTACAACGCTCCATGCGAATTTTTTGTTGTTGGATACAGTGCTGGAAGTCATCTTCTGTCAGCTCCTTCAGGACACGTGCCGCTTTCTCTTTTACAGCTTCCACAGACTCAAATCTTGTCCCTTTTAATGCAGATTTCACCTCAGGGAACAGTTAAAAGATAATAATATGTGATGAAACGTGGTTTTTTATAAGCAAGTCAAATTTAAAGCAATGATGATTGGTTTTTTTGATATTCATGGGATTGTGTACCTTTACTGGGTTCCTGAAAGTCAAACAATTATTCAATATTACTACCTTAAAGTACTTTCTAAACTACGTCAAAGAGTAAGGAAAAAACGGCCTGAAATGTGGAAGGACAAATCATGGGTTCTCCACCAAGACAATGCGCCAGCTCGTTCCACGTTATCTGTCAAGAGGTTCCTAGCCAAGTACAGCATCTCAGAGTTAGAACATCCACCTTATTCACCAGATCTTGCACCATGTGACTTCTACCTGTTCCCTAAGGTTAAATCTGCATTAAAAGGAACAGGATTTGAGTCTGTGGAAGCTGTAAAAGAGAAAGCGGCACGTGTCCTGAAGGAGCTGACAGAAGATGACTTCCAGCACTGTATCCAACCATGGAAAATTCGCATGGAGCGTTGTAGGGATAGAGAAGGAGTGTATATTGAAGGTGACAATAAGTGATTAGGTATGAAATTAAAATAAAATTTTTCACAGCGTTAGTCTCGTTATGCAATAGCCACACCTCGTATATTATGGCCATAACAGGCAGGTGGAGTGTTACATTGTTTGCACTCGATCTGCTAGTTCCAAGGCAACAAAAAGCAGTTCTGTTTCTTATGACTTGGTAAGCCAATTATATGACGGAACTATTTTAGAATAGAAGAGGTAAAATTGTAAAAGACACTTATCAGAGTTATCTCCTCTGAAAGTAATGAATTTCATTATACAGTTGGATCCTGTGGTGAATGAAGTGAAAGTATCATTTGCAGGGTACAGAGTAGATGCTTTTCACAGAGCCTGATGCTGATAAGTAAAGGCTATTTTTGTACTCAGTGAGAGTTGGTAATGGTAAACCAACTCACTCCTTGTTTTATTTAGTAAAACCTCTGCAGGTTCAAACCAGCCTTTCGGCTGTTCTCCTAAACAACAAGATGTGTAAGTGTGTAAGTTGTGTTGCAATGTGTTTAAGTTTCAATTGAGAACGAGAAGCAACTTGATGACCGAATGAGATGAGGATGATGTGTATGACGTGTAAATGAGACTGTGTAGTCTTCTACAGACACACACTCACAGAGTAGTCTATGTTTACCATCTAACTACACCCACAACCACTCTACACTATTCAAATCCAAAATAAAAGTAAAAACTGTTAAATTAAGATAGGATCAAATTTAACATTTTTAAATTTCCATTTTTTAGAACTTTTTTCTATATTTTGTAGTAAAGTATTCACAATTCAAACTTTTAGTTTAACAATAAAAGTAGAATATGTTTAAAATAAACCAGCTATTTGATTATAAAAGAAAAATATTTCCCTGCCGGGGAAACACGGGAGGAAAATATTAGATTAAAAATTTACCGTTGCTACGTCATCAAGTAGGTTTACTCTCATCTTATTTTAAACCAGCTGTAGTTTTACTATGCTTTGAATCAAAAACTATCGTCTAAAAAGTCTGCAGACTCGTGGGGACGGCTTAGAGAGAGTAGGGGGAGACGGGGAGAGAGAGAGAGAGAGAGAGAGGGGGCTGTAAGAGAGATTTTTTTTATTTTTTTTTTGTTTAACGTCCGACTGTTTTGCAAATTGCTGCTAATGCAGACGGTGAAGGATGAAATGAATTTTTTGTAACGTATGAAAAAATGCCATGCCCGTATGCGATTAGAACCCAAGACCGCGTGATGAGAGGCGAACACGTTACCAACATCGCCAACGCGGCCGGCTGAGAGGTCACTTACAAACACATTGGTGAGATCTCTTGAAGCTGTGAATCGAAAAAATTAACAATTTTCTTAACCGAAATTACAGTCTCTTAACACAATACAAGAATAAAGAATCAGTAAATATGTAATATATCAGAATATTTTGATAGGTTTGTCGACAAAGAAAAGGTGCAAATGTTATATATAAAGATTTTTGTTGCTGTTAAATTTAATTTTCCTTTGTTGGGACGTGTCCCGAATAAAGATTTCTATTACAGTTGAAACAATAAAATCGTGCGCCTTAAAACCTTTCTTCCGTTATATACTATATGAAAACAGGAAAATTTGAAGTCGAAATAACTTGTATTATCCATCAAACAATTAAAAAATGTTTGTTCCTGCAGTTTCAATTTTTGGTGTTTTCAGAAGCCGATGTATTTTAACCACCACACAAATATAATTTTGAATGCTATTTTCAGTGGGCAGTATACGGAACGTTAAAAAAGTACAAAAATTTTCTTAATTTAACTCTGTTTTTGTTTACAAATTCCGAATTTGATTTCTTGACGTACGGTTTTTGGCAAGTTTCGTTCAAAACCAGATTTAAAACTCAATTGAGGCCCATTAATTTTTACTTTCTCTTGCCTATATAAATATATAGGAAAGAAAGTATTGTTTTCATGTCGATTTTTCGAAATCGAGTTTTCACCGGATCTACACGTTTTCAGACCCCCTGAATCCAAAAAACATGTTTTTAGCGATTGGTCTGTGTGTGTGTATTTGTGTATGTATGTGTGTGTGTGTGTGTGTGTGTGTACAAAACATCTCAAGAACGGAACAACGTACGAACTTGAAACTTAAGTTACATACCAATACCGGACGCAACACGAACATTTTCATCAAAATCGGTCAACCGGAAGTAGTAGTTTATTCGTGTAATTTTCACTTTTTTGCGATTTTCTCAAAAAACTGGTCCTACGATTTTTTTATAATCGCCTGGTTTACTAAATTTTTTATTCTCTACAAGATAGGGTAGGCGCCATGTTTGCTGAAATTCTTGGTGCGGCTGTTATTACGTAAAAAAATTGTTTTTTTAAGATTACGACTTTAATATGTATTATAGGGCAAAAATTTATATAATAAAATTTTTAGGGAATTTAAAATTCTAGAACTTTTATTTCAAACATTTTTTTGTATAACGCTTAGTTTAGCGGTAATTAGCGATTTTCTGTTTTTTCTCACGAAAACGTGTAAAAAAGTTTTTTTTAAGATGTCGGCCTTAGTATGTATTTTATAACAAAAGTGTATATAATCGAATTAATAGAATATTAAAAGATCTACAACTTTTATTTATAGCATTTTTCTCTACAGAGCCTAGTTTAGCGTGAAAGAGTGATTTTCCGTATTTTTAAGGCAACTGAGATAGATTGTCATTTTGCGTCTTTCATATATGATTAAAATAAGGTTATGTTTATTGAGGTTAGTTTTTTGTTTATTTCTAATGTTTTATTACTAATTTTAGGTTTATTGTTAATTATTTGCATTGGCAAGAGAAAGTTGTGTGAGTGTTTCACACCAGATTTTTTGTGAAGATTACGAATCCAAAAACTGTTTTTTTGGTATCTTGTGACATCTGCGTGTCATGGACGGATAAAGGATAATGACAAATAACAATTTAAATAATCCATTTCATAAAACGACGAGTCTCTCCACTAGTGGCAGTTCTTAAAAAGGCTTACCTTTGACCTTTGACAAAAACCATTTGTGATTTCTGTATCTAGTCTTTAAAAGAAATCAAATGGCACTATTTTTGTTTCCAAAGTCCGACTTTGTTTCTTGACTTCCCGTTTTGAGCCACTTTCTGTCATAACCGGAACTTCAAACCCTATTGAGGCCCACTAATTTTTTGTGTAGATTATGAATCTGAAAACCGTTTTTTGCTATTTTGGTTGACCGATTTTGATAAAAATGTTCGTGTCAGGTCCGGTAGTGGTATGTAACTTAAGTTCTAAGTTTCAAGTTCGTACGATGTTCCGTTCTTGAGATATTCTGTACACAAACACACACACACACACACACACACACACACACACACACACACTCACACCCACACCCACACGCGCGCGCACGCGCACACACATACACACACATACACGCACACACACACACACAGAGAGAGAGAGAGAGAGAGAGAGAGAGAGAGAGAGAGAGAGAGAGAGAGAGAGAGAGAGAGAGAGAGAGAGAGAGACCAATCGCTAAAAACATGTTTTTGGGTTCAAGGGGTCTGAAAACGTATAGTTCCGGTGAAAACTCGATTTCAAAAAATCGTCATGAAAACAATACTTTCCTTCCTATATATTCATATAGGCAAGAGAAAGTAAAAATAAAAAGATAAATTTAATGAACAGCCAGACAGACTTTGATAACGAAAAATTATTTTAAATTGTTACAAAGTCGCGGATAAGAAATAAAACTAGGAACAAATAATTATACCCCCCCCCCCATTCGGTCGATAACCGCGCGCGGTATGGTTACTGAAATAGGAAATAATTGACGTGGTCTTTGACCATAATTGTTTTAAAGTTTTAATGTTATATGTTTTTAGTGTGTAGTATATAATTCCTGATGATGTCTCCGAGAGAGACCAAAGATCTTGAATAAATGTAACAATGTGAGGTGAGTGTTATACGAGGGGGTACCCAAAAGTATCCATCCGGAATAGCTCTGCTGTGGGCGGAGCTTGTGCACTACAAATTCCCGCCACTAGGCTGCTTGTAGCGCTACTCATTGCCAGTTCAATGCCATTTTGTTCGTTGATCTAGCTTGTTCTGTTCTCGTGCAGTGATTGTTCTCGCTAGTGCTGTTTTGTGCTCGTGTCGTTTTTCATGATGGCAAGTTTTAATGAACAACGTGCGGCTGTGAAATTTTGCTTCTTGCTCGGTAAAAACGCCGCGGAAACAGTTGTAATGTTGAACACAGCTTACAAAGACGACGCTATTGGAAAAACCCAAGTGTACGAGTGGTTTTTGCGCTTTAAAAATGGTGACATGTCGATTGAGAACAAACCTCGTTCTGGACGACCGTCGACTTCCCGAACAGACGAAAATGTTGTGAAAGTGAAAGAAATTGTACGAACAGACCGACGACAGACCATTGACCAAATATCACAGGTTAGTGGGTTATCTTGGAGCTCAGTCCAACACATTTTAACAGAAGACTTGACAATGAAAAGAGTCGCTGCCAAGTTTGTGCCTCGGGTTCTGACAGACACTCAAAAGGAACGTCGAATTGAAACGTGTAGTGATTTGAAACAACAGCTTGAAACTGATCCAGATTTCATGTCAAAGATCATTACGGGTGACGAGTCTTGGTGCTATGGGTACGACCCAGAAACCAAACAACAATCCAGTCAATGGAAGACTTCATTATCACCCCGACCAAAAAAAAGTCGTCAAGTCAGATCGAACATCAAAACAATGCTGATTTGTTTTTTCGATGTGAGGGGAATTGTCCATTCAGAGTTCGTTCCACCAGGCCAGACGGTAAATCAAGCTTTTTATCTTGAAGTGTTAAGAAGACTACGAAACAGCATTCGTCGTAAAAGACCTAATTTGTGGCAGACAGGGGACTGGTTTTTCCACCACGACAACGCGCCTGCACACACGGCAATCTCGGTTACCCAGTTTTTGGCGAAAAACGGCATGGTTTTGCTACCACACGCACCGTACTCACCCGATCTGGCTCCGGGTGATTTTTTCTTGTTCCCACGCATGAAAAGGGGCATGAAAGGTCTCCGATTTAACAACGTTGATGATGTCAAGAAAAAAACGACGGATGAGCTGGCAGCCATCACTGAAGAGGAGTACAAAAAATGTTTTGAACAGTGGAAGCACCGGTGGGACAAATGTATTAGTTGTAATGGAGAGTATTTTGAAGGGGATAAGGTTCTTTTGTAAAAAAATTAAAAATAAATAGTTTTAAAAAATAATTCCGGTTTCTTTTGGGTACCCCCTCGTATTTAATTTGTTTTGTTTTTGGCTGTTCATTATACCGGGTGTCCATTAAGTCTGGAAACGGCTGAATTACAGAAAAGTGAGCGTGACTAGGTGACCAGAATGACTTTAGTTGCTTGTTGCACCAAAACAACTATTCTGGGTGATATTTAAAATTTTTGTCCGCCATCTTGGATCCGCCATATTGGATTTAACTTTCTTAATTTAAATATAATGATGGTCATGTGATACATGATTTCGATCTAGAATTTCAAAATAAATTCAATAGCGAAAACCGGAAATCGATATCGTTTTTCGTTTTTGAGATATTACCATTCAACTATCCAGATCGGGGCAGAACGGCCATTCCTCCCTTCTCCGTCTTTGAGCCTACATAGGCAATTTAGGTAGTAAGTGCACGACTACACACAAGATTATTGAAAATAATAAGTTTTTTAATATCACCACTCGTTCATAAATAGGAAATTATTGTCATTAAGAAATACAGAAAAACAATTTAACCGCTGATTTATTGCATTATAAAACTACAGTATGTAATTTGTTACCAGTTAATTCTTATTGTTATTTTTGTAAGTGTTAGTGTTTATAAGGAACTAATTGTGAAAATGAGTTACATAATTGAAAAATAAATACCAAATATTTCTTGACTCAGAGTAGTTGTTCAAAGTGGCCTCCTCCTACTTATTGACAATATGATGTACGTGCGTAAAAACTAGTTACAGAATTACGAATGAACTCCCTTGGGATTCCAGCATATTCATTTAGAATTCTTTGTTTGAGTTCATGCAGACTGTTAGGTTTCGTTCTGTAAACTTTGTTTTTTAAGTGTCCCCAAAAGAAGTAGTCTATTTCGGACAAGGTGTTAACAACTGTTGGTTTCAACAAGATGGAGCCCTGCCCGATTTTCTCTTCAAGTTTGTGTTTTGTTGAATGATATTTTCCCAGAAAGATGGATTGGTAGGAGAGGAGCAATTGAATGGCCTCCGAGATCACCTGATTTGAGATTAACACATTCAGTGGTAAGAGACTCACTTAGCAGTTCCTGGCTAGGTGAGATGGCAGCCTATAGGTAACACCTCTGCCCATAACAGACAGGTGGAGTGTCAAATTATTTACACTCAATCTGTTCGTTGCAGGGCTAAAATAAATAGTTCTGTTTCTTATCACATGGTCAGCCAATTAAATGACTGAATCATTTAAGAACAGAAGAGGTAGAGGTGTAAAAGACACTAATCAGAGTTATCTCCTCTGAAAGTAATGAATTTCATTGTACAGCCAGACCCTGCGGTGAATGAAGTGAAGGTGTCATTTACAGAGTGGAAAATATGTGCTTTTCAGAGGGCCCGGCATGCTAATAAGCATACTTTTCCATTCAGTGAGGAAGGCAATTGTAAACCACCTCACTCCTCGTTTTACTTAGTAAAACCTCTACAGGTTCAAACCAGCCTTTTGGCTGTTGACCTAAACAACAGGTAACACCTAGCCAGGACCCGCTAAGTGAGTCTCTTACCACTGAATGTGTTAATCTCGGTCTTCCTTGAACCTTCTCGAACCCACATTCCCTTTAAATATATAGTCATATTATTGTAATTTATGATAAAGTTTAACCAAGTATCAACGTCAAATTTTAATGATTTCTATATTTACTCTTTAAGATAACTCGAATGACACTATTACTTTCTCTTGCCTATATGAATATATAGGAAGGAAAGTATTGTTTTCATGTCAATTTTAAGAAATCGAGTTTTCACCGGATCTACACGTTTTAAGACTCCCCTGAACCCAAAAAACATGTTTTTACCGATTGGTCTGTCCGCGCGCGCGTGTGTGTATGTGTGTGTGTGTGTGTGTGTGCGCGCGCGCGCGCGTGTGTGTGTGTGTGTGTGTGTGAACATAATATCGCAAGAACGAAACATCGTACGAACTTTAAAATTGAAACTTAAGTTGCATACCACTACCGGACGCAACACGAACATTTTCATCAAAATCGGTCAACCGGAAGTAGCAGTTTATTCGTATAATTTTTCACTTTTTTGCGATTTTCTTAAAAACTGGTCCTACGATTTTTCTAAAAATCGCTTAATTTACTAAATTTTTTATGCTCTATATGATAGGGCAGGCGCCATATTAGCTAACATTCTTGGTGAGGCTGTTTTTACGTAAAAAAATTGTTTTTTTAAGATTACGGCTGTAATATGCGTTTTAGCGAAAAAAATTTATATAATAAAAAATGTAGAGAATTTAAAATCCTACAACTTTTATTTCAAACATTTTTTGTGTAACTCTTAGTTTAGCGGTAATTAGCAATTTTCTGTCACGACAAAAGTGTATATTATCAAATTTATAGGAAATTAATAGATCTACAGCTTTTATTGAAAGCATTTTTCTCTACAGAGCCTAGTTTAGCGTGAAAGAATGATTTTCCGTATTTTTAAGCCAAACTGAGGTCGATTTTCATTTTGCGTCTTTCACTCATGATTAAAATTAGGTTATGTTTATTGAGATTAGTTTTTTGTTTGTTTCTAATGTTAGGTTTATTGTTAATTATTTGCATTGGCAAGAGAAAGTTGTGTGAGTGTTTCACACCAGATTTTTTTTTTGTTTACAAATCCAGACTTTAATTTCTTAACTTCCGGTTTAAGGTCACTTCCGGTCAAAAGGGAACTTCAAACTCAATGTAGACCTACTAACTTTTTGTAGATTACGAATTAGGAAACCGTTTGTTGGCAGGCCTATCTCTTCCACAGTTCAGCCGTTCTTAGTTTGCTCCTAGTGTCAACAAACAAAATCCAGCTACTACAGGGTGCACGCTAGAGTCTGCAACTTTACGGATGTCGTATTCCTATTAAGTTAACTATTTTTTAAATTATAAGTACTTAAAGTACTAAAAACATCAGTCATGATATGATTTAGGCCTAACCATTCATTTATAAAACTACTTTTGAAAGTATTTTGCATTTAATTACTTTTAAAAGTATTTTGTTGTTACTTTTTAATCAGCGTGTACACATTTTGATATAGTGCGCATGCTCAGTGACGTCATTATTTGTTTACATTAGGAGCAAACTAACAGAGGCTGGACTATAGTTTCTAAAATCTAGGTGTGACAGACAGACGGACAGAAAATAAAATGATAGATGAAAATTAAAAAATTTTCACTAACAACATAAGTTTCTATTATCGGCCGGATTGGCGCAGTTATTAACGTGCTCACTTCTCTTCATGCGGTCCTGGGTTCGAATCCCACTCAGACACGGCATATTTTAAAACGTTAAAAATAATTTCATCCTCCATTTTACAATAGTCACACCCCAACGTCGTCGCTAATGACCGTCGTAGTTTATGCGACGTTAAATAAATTAATTAAAAAAAAAAAGTTTCTATTAGATCTAAATTGTAGATGAAATGTCATTAGTTGTTTAGTATTGAGTTTTCCATGTTATACTTTTACAACAATGAGATCTTAATGTAGTGTATTATTTTAAGAGGAATTTACAAATGAAAATTATGAACTTCTTAATTCTGATGGGAATTTCTTATGGGAATTTAATCACTTTAGCTTTAGATAATAATTTAAATTAATACATATCCCTAGAATAATGTTATATATAGAATGAAAATTAAGTAATTAAAGTTCGAGTTAGACAATGTACTCATTCAATTATCTACATTAGAAATAAACAGAAAACTTTCAACGGAATTCTATTCAGGCTTACTTCTTCAATATTGTTTTGCATGCAAGTCTGAAAACGTTAAAGTTTCCTTTCGTTTCATCCACAAGCTTCTTCTTTCTCGTTTTCTCTGCTCTCTTTACAGTTCCTCACAATTTCATTCTCCATTTCCTGCTTAATTACTTTACTTCATATTTCTCCATATTCAGTAGCATGTTCACCTTAATTTTTACTTTCTCTTGCCTTTATGAATATATAGGAAGAAAAGTATTGTTTTCATGTCGTTTTTAAGAAATCGAGTTTTCCCCAAAAAACGTGTTTGTAGCGATTGGTCTGTGTGTGTGCGTGCATGAGTGCGTGCGTGTGTGTGTGTGTGTGAACAGAATATTTCAAGAACGGAACATCGTACAAACTTGAAACTACGTTAAACACAAAAATGTGTTATTTCCTTGCACCAATTCTTGTGTTTTATGTAAGATACCTCTGAAAGTATTGCATTTACAGCTCTGGAACCAATTTTATTCAATTTTTCAGAGTTAGAAACATAAGAAACAATCGTATTTGTATCTTTGTAACTACCTTTAACATTTTTATACGGCCTTACTTCACCGAGGGTACAGAGTTCTCAGGTGAAATTTATCGCTAGCCGTAACTCGCTAACTAATCGTTTTCAGGCATATGTTTATATGAACTTGCTTTCTTATTTTTAGCTATAGAATGAGATCCCAAGAGATTTCCGTATAGTTTTGAATCACCCTGTATAGATACTGCGTCTGAATACCTCGATATCTAAGTAACCGTTGTAGATATGGCTGTTTTAGTTAGTTCACTAAATTCCTCATGGTTTAAAACATAAGAATACATATAAAACTCAAAATTGAAAAATTTGCAGTTACTGCCTTTTTTCTTAGTAAAGCAGAGTAGATGCTTTTCAGAGAGCCTGGAATGCTGATAAGCATAATTTTCCACTCAGTGAGGAAGGCATAGGTAAACCACCTCACTCCTCGTTTTACTTAGTAAAGCCTCTAGAGATTCAAACCAGTCTTTCCACCGATCACCTAAACTCCAAAAATATATTAAATTAATATTAATGTTATTTTTTCTTTTTCTGTTTCAGGATACACGCGACAAATAAAACTGATGGATAAATTCCACTATATAGCGAAACGGGCATTAAATAAATATATTCGCTTAATTTATTTTTCGTTTAATTGCTACAAATTTTTATCTTAATATATTTACTTTAATAAATTTATAAATCCATGTCTGATTTGGCCAATCAACAAAATTTCTAGGAGAGATGGAAATGCGGAACATAGTTTTGGATTTCGGTTGATAATTATATCAAATTACTTTAATTAAATTATGTACATAGTAATTATCGTATAAATATATTAAATTAAAATATTAAATAAATAAATAAATATAAAATAATAATCAAAAGTATTAATTCAATTGAGTATAATAATAATTAATTGTGTAATTATGATATTTAATTAAACTAAAATAACTAGTGATGCATTTAATAATTGGTTTTGGAATCAAAAAAATTCATACAAAAGCTACCAGTAGAACGTTTCTAAAAATTATCGCAAATATTTTTATTTTGTTTATTATTCTATGTGATCATTTTGTGGGGCCTGAACCGATTTCAAAATCTCGTCCGTCAACGTCAGTTTCGTCACCGAGGAATAATTATGACAATGAGAGCCGAAGCATCGATCGGATTCAAAACCCGAAGTAAGTGTTTTTTCATTTATATTTTTAGATTTTTGTGCGTTTTTAGATTTTACGAGGGTTATCCAGAAAATAATATCCGTCTTGAAATAAAAAGTAAACGAGTGAAGATACAAAAACTTTATTACATACATATTAAAACTACAGTTTTTCTCTATTTTTCGACATAGTCACCAAACAGATTCAAGCACTTGTCGTACCTTGGAACAGTCTTTGGAATACCCTCTGCATAAAAATCTGCCGCCTGTGAATGTAGCCAACCATTCACGGCGTTTTGAAGCTCTTCGTCATTGGTGAACCGCTGAGATGCAAGCCACCGCTTCATGTTCGGGAGCAGGTGAAAGTCACTAGGAGCCAAGTCCGGGTTGTATAGGGGATGATCGAAAACGTCCCATTTAAACTTGGCCAAAAGTTAATTTGTTCTTCGAGCTGTATGAGTGCGAGCGTTGTCATGCAAATGAACAAACGAAATTTTGGCCAAGTTTAATTGGGACGTTTTCGATCATCCCTCATGCAACCCGGACTTGGCTCCTAGTGACTTTTACCTGTTCCCGAACATGAAGCGGTGGCTTGCATCTCAGCGGTTCGCCAATGACGAAGAGCTTCAAAACGCCGTGAATGGTTGGCTACATTCACAGGCGGCAGATTTTTATGCAGAGGGTATTTCAAAGACTGTTCCAAGGTACGACAAGTGCTTGAATCTGTTTGGTGACTATGTCGAAAAATAGAGAAAAAATGTAGTTTAAATATGTATGTAATAAAGTCTTTGTATCTTCATTCGTTTACTTTTTATTTCAAAACGAAGGTTATTTTCTGGATAACCCTCGTAATTTAGTATTTTCATATTTTGAATTGTTTTTATATTGTGACATTTTCGAACAGGAAAGAGTGTTCGAGAATGACCGGGAGTTCAAAAATGTTAACGTAATTAATAAGAGTAATAAATAAGGTTTACCAAGAAATAGTTAGAAATATTATGCGTAATAATGAACGGATTTTATAGTAGAACGTTCGCCAATTACGGTGGCGTGCGGGCCGCACATGCGCATTAAGTAGATCCCCCACCACGGCGCCGTAGCCTGTCAACTAAATATACAGGCTGTCTCTAAAGTAGTACTCATTACTCGTTGTGTTGTGTTCGTGCGGTTATCGTTTTGACACATGTGTCGCTGTCAAAAGCCTATTAGTTGCGCGCGCACAAAATTCGGGGAAAAATATCTGCGATTCATTTTTGGATTAATAGGTAAGAAGTTATTTTTTCTAAATGATGTACCTATCGTTTTGACAGGCCCGAAAGAGAGGGACTTCATACCTTGTTTCTCCTATATTTTCTGTGTGGTTCTTTTTGTTAAAATTTCATACAACTGATATTAGGCCTATGCTGGTGAAATTGATTTCAAAAAAATTGACGTATGTTTTTATAAAGTTCACAACTATAAAAAATGATTCAGCTTCTTGGAATACTAACAGGAAGTAGACACTAGGCACGACGAACTATCTTTGACGTTCCTTGAAAGAGTGATTTCTTTTCAAGCTCGTTTATTTTAAGCTCGTTTATTATATCTGCTTCCACCCAACATATTACTCAACATTTATATTAAATTACAGATAAAATTTTATATTATATAACAAAATAATAAAACGCATATTATGTCGTCCCGAAAAAAGTTATATTAGCCTACGTGATACGCAAAAATGTGATGTGATTTAAACGTCTAACTTTGTACGAGCGTATCTTATCTAAATATCAGAGTATAATAATAATATTTACAGCGTAATAAAATAAGACTCATTAAGAAGCGAAGGTAATTTTTTCAGAATTTTTTGATGAAAAGTGAGCTTGTTAGAGTGTAGTGAACGCAACTGGTCGGCAGAGTGCCCTACCGATCGCGAATTGTCATTATTGCGCTTGAACACCGTGCACTGATTGAAATGAGTTGAGGGGAACGGCGGACGCAACACATTCTCTCTCTGTCTCGCTACCCTCGCTACACGCCACCGTAATTGGCGAACCTTATAAAGGTAGCTATTGTTGTACAGGTATTGTGAAAGAGTCGAGTCGGGTACCTATTCAGATAATTGGCCTTTTTTTACACCTTCTATTCAATCCTAAGTTGTTTACAGTTGTTAAGATTTATCCAGAAGCCGTCAGAAGGATTTTGTATTTTATTATTATATCGAAAATCTCTGTCTTTTCTCAAACTCTCCATTAGCCCACCTATATAGGCGCCGGTTTGTTTGCGGTCAAGTTTCGTTAACGTTTTTTCTGCGATTGAGTTAGCGAATTCCATTGAGCATACAAGTATCTTATCTTAATAAATGTTAAGGTTACTGTGAACTGTTAAATGTTATTTCTGTATCTTTTGTAAGCAGTATTTAGTAAATTGGTTATTAGTTAATTATAATTACTTTGTTATTTATTAAGTAATTTAATTGTAATTTACTTGTAAATTTTATTCACTTTTTTGTAATTTTTGTTGTTTTAATACACTTTTGTAATTTTAAACTTTAGTGTGTTAATTATGATTTATAATTATAATTTATCCAGATCCCAAAACGGACCATAAAGATAAGTGTCACAATATATTTGAAATTAAGGTATTCTGTCAATTATCGCTAAGTTCCGTTTTGGGATCTGGGTAAAACAAATAATTAACAAATTATCGTTTAAAATTGCACACAATTATTTTATTAAAAAAAATGTTGTTGTCATCAGTCTCTCGACTGGTTTGATGCAGTTCTCCAAGCTGTTCTATCTTGCGCAAGTTGTTTCTAATCTACATACCTGTAACACCCTACATCTTTTGTAATTTGCTTTATATATTCTAACCTTTGCCTCCCCCTACAATTCACTCCCTCAATATTACCCTCCATTATTGATAGATATCTTAAGATATGCCCCACTAGCCTATTCTTTCTTCTGGTATTCCATATACTTCTTCTCTCATCCACTCGTCTAAGAACCTCTAAATTACTGGTAACGTAATATAAGTTGGCGATCGTCAGCGAGAGTAAGACTTGACTATGCGGGGGGTGGAAGTGCTACTATATGTGCTTTTCTAAATACATCATAGCGGCAGCTTTAACCATAAAATCATGTTGTAGTTTTACTCCTAAATTGATTTATTATGTTTACAACTATGTCGTTTTATAAACATCCCATTGTATTATTAATTAATTCTTAATAATTATCTTAAATAATAAACATTCACATTCTAAATAAGCCATAATACTAGGCCTAAACTATATTTAGTATTATTTTTTTAGTCATCACCAGTAAACTGAATTACTGCACTCTGAAATTTGTAGTGATAGACTAGTTAGTCCGTGAGTTCCGTAGATGCAAGCTTATTATCGTGAGTAATACTAGTTTTACGGTAATTTCAAAATGTTTTTGTATTTTTAGGGTTTTCATATTTAATTATTTTCAGTAAAGTTATGTTAACTAGCAATGTAATTATAAACAATTCACTTTCTTTAAATAATTACATTACTCCTTACTTATTTAGTTTTAAGGGTCATGAACTGAATTTTATTACTTCAAGTGTTTGTGGTGGTTGATAAATGTGTTGTACTTTCGGGTTGGCCGATGTAAGTAGGATTGATAGTATACTGTCCTCCTCCCACCGCATGATAGGCGCAATCGTCAACTTATAGCGCGTTACCAGTCTACTTATTTTGTCCACCCACCTAATCTTTAACATTTTCCTATAACACCACATTTCAAAAGGAAAACACTTAAACAATTCAAAAATTTTATTAAACACTAAATTAAAAATCTGCCCATAACAGACAGGTGGAGTGTCAAATTATTTACACTCAATCTGTTCGTTGCAGGGCTAAAATAAATAGTTTTGTTTCTTATCACATGGTCAGTCAATTAAATGACTGAATCATTTAAGAACAGAAGAGGTAGAGGTGTAAAAGACACTAACCAGAGTTATTTCCTCTGAAAGTAATGAATTTCACTATACAGCCAGACCCTGTGGTGAATGAAGTGAAGGTGTCATTTGCAGGGTGGAAAGTGAGTGCTTTTCGGAGGGCCCGGCATGCTGATAAGCATACTCTTTCAACTCAGTGAGGAAGGCATGGTAAACCACCTTACTCCTCGTTTTTACTTAGTAAAACCTCTAGAGGTTCAAACCAGCCTTTCGGCTGTTGACCTAAACAACAACAAATTAAAAATAATAATCTTACTTAAATCTGCTAATAAACTACAATTACTACAGGGTGATTTTTTAGTCCTGTTACCCAATTGTTAATGTCTGGTAATTTTTTTTCTAAGAAAGGGATATTTTGTTTTGTGACACAAAGTTGGTAGCCCTACTCAACCGGTATTTTTTTTTTGTTACTTGCATCCTGGATGCAAGTATAGGAAGTAAGTAATGTATAGATACGACAGTTTGAGTTGATTCTCCTTGAGTTGCGTAAAATTATGTGCTGTTTCCATTTGTGTTACGAACCGAGTGTCTTTTACCCTAGAACAACGGGTTTTCATTCTTGAACAATATTTTGCTACAAAGTCGTATGCGAGTGTAAAAGAATCATTTCAAATTAAATTTTTTGGTGTTCCTCCACTCTATTCTAGTCAATTTCTAGGCTAACTAACTGATTTTTAGAGGCAGGTATTGTTTGCAGCAGAAGACGTAGTGGTCGAACAACTCTCTTGACAGATAACGTTAAGAGAATGTGAAAACAAGATTGCTCAATTCTCCATGGAAAAGTTTACAAAAACTTTCCTCGCATGTTGATTTGTCATGTTCGAGTGCTCAGAAAGCTGCTAAAAAATTGAAATTGTATCCGTATTACATACGATTAGTTCTAGAGCTTCAGCCTCCAGATTTAAACACGAGATTGTTTTAGGATAAAAGACATTCTGTTCGTAGCATGACCGGAAATGGCACAAAGTTTTACACAGCTCAAGGAGAATCAACTCACACTGCCATATCCATACTGGCTGAGTAGGGCTACCAACTTAGTGTCACAAAACAAAATTTATTTTTTTTAGAAAAATATTACCAGAATTAACAATTGGTTTACAGGACTAAAAAATCACTCTGTACATTCAAGACACTTAAAATAAATGATAAATTAATAAGATTGAACGACTAAACTGCAGTTGATTTCATGTAGAGAATGCTGTACGGGAAGTTCATAAACAATGTATTTCCATATTATTAAGCCAAACTAAAATTGTTTTTCATTTTGTATTATCACTCATGATTTAAATTATGCTATGTTTTCGGGGTTCGTTTTTTTGTTTATTTCTAATGTTAGGTTACATGGTTCATTATTTGCTTTGGCAAAAGAAAGCCATGTGAGTGTTTCTCACCAGATTTTTGAATCATCGTCATCTCATAATCAGCGTCATTACCATTTCCATAATAATGATCATCATCTTCAGCTTCAACAACTTCATGTTTTAAAATATGAATGCACAATTCAATCAAGTTAATGTTATTTTGTTCACAATTTATTTATTATTTTTTGAAATACAAAGTGGCTAAAAACCGGAAGTCTATAAATCAATGTGGGAGTTTAGAAACAAAAGTAGTGGCATTGGATTCCTCTTATAGAGTAGATTCAGAAACCATCGGGTTTAAAATTCCGATTTCGATCAGATGTGGCCGAAAACCGGAAGTCTAGAAATCAAAGTCGGAATTTAGAAACAAAAACAGTGTCATTCGATTTCTCTTGCCGAGTAGATTAAGAAACCATTGGGTTTAAAATTTCGATTTCGATCAGAAGTCCCAAAACCGGAAATCTAAAAATCAAAGTAGGAATTTAGAAACAAAAATAGTGTCATTGGATTTCTCTTGCCGAAAAGATTCAGAAACCATTGTGTTTAAAATTCCGATTTCGATCAGAAGTCCCAAAACCGGAAGTCTAGAAATCAAAGTCGGAATTTAGAAACAAAAATAGTGTCATTCAAATTCTTTTGCCGAGTAGATTCAGAAACCAGTGGGTTTAAAATTTCGATTTCGATCAGAAGTCCCAAAACCGGAAATCTAAAAATCAAAGTCGGAGTTTAGAAACAAAAATAGTGTCATTGGATTTCTCTTGCCGAGTAGATTCAGAAACCATTGTGTTTAAAATTCCGATTTCGATCAGAAGTCCCAAAACCGGAAATCTAAAAATCAAAGTCGGAGTTTAGAAACAAAAATAGTGTCATTGGATTTCTCTTGCCGAGTAGATTCAGAAACCATTGGGTTTAAAATTCCGATTTCGATCAGAAGTCCCAAAACCGGAAATCTAAAAATCAAAGTCGGAATTTAGAAACAAAAATAATGTCATTGGATTTCTCTTGCCGAGTAGATTCAGAAACCATTGGGTTTAAAATTCCGATTTCGATCAGAAGTCCCAAAACCGGAAATCTAAAAATCAAAGTCGGAATTTAGAAACAAAAATAGTGACATTCGATTCCTGTTAAAGAGTAGATGGAGAAATCACTAATGGTTTTTGCCATAAGTCAAAGGGAAGCCTTTTTAAAAATTGCCACCGGCCATAAGACGCATCGTCTCGTTAAAAGGATTTTTTTCAATTCAATCCTAAGGTAAAGGAAATATTTATAAAACTGACATCTACATACTGAATGTTTTATTGTTACGCGTTAACACCCTGATAACAGCCTAGTTGAAAATCAATGCATATTTATAGGAAATCTCTCCATATAATGAATTTTGGACCAAAGTTAGTAAGTTTTGCGGGTACTTAAGTTTAAAAGCTTCTTACTAATGACTAACTTCAACGGATTAATTAAGTATTGATCTAGACAAGAAACAACGTGCTTCTCAAATCCTGTTTACAGCTTTTTTTTTTAATCAGGGGCACTATTTTGATAATACTTAAAACTACACGCGCTACGATTTTCAGCAAACTAAATTTTTTACTTTGGAGACAAAAGTTCCTGGTTCAAATCCTAGTAAAGGTTGTTACTTTTATACGGATTTGAATGCTAGACAGTGGTTACCGGTGTACTTTGATGGTTGGAGTTTAATTAACCATACTTTCTCAGGAATGGTCGGCCTGGGTCTGTTAGAAGACTACACCTCATATACACGTCATACATATCATCCTCATCTCATTGGGTCATTGGGTTGCTTATTATTCTGAATTGAACAGATTGCAACGTACACATATGAGGAATTACAAAAATAAATAAATAAATAAGACCCACCGGGTTGGTCTAGAGGTAAAGTCGTCGCCAAAATTAGCTGTTGAACAGCTGATTTCGGAGACGAAGGTTCCTGGTTCAAATCCTAGTAAAGGTAGTTACTTTTACACAGGTTTGAATACTAGACAGTGGTTGTGGGTGTACTTTGGTGGTTGGGGTTCAATTAACCATACTCTCTCAGGAATGGTCGGCCTGGGTCTGTACACAACTACACCTCATTTACACGTCATACATATCATCCTCACTCATTGGGTCTTGGGGTTGCTTATTGTTCTGAATTGAACAGATTGCAACGTACACAATTAGGAATGAAAAAAAAATTACTCTCTCTCTCTCTCTCATTCTCTCGCCTATATTAATATAGGCCTATGTATTGAAAGAATATTGTTTTCATGTCGATTTTTCACCGGATCTACACGTTTTCAGACCCCTGCTACGGAGGCGGCCACATGTATATTTTTCGTTTTTTAGCTTTTATTTGTTATCGGGAACTGTACATTATTAACAACTACCCACTTTGATCGCTGTTTTTTTGGCTGTATTATTAGACGTGAATTTGGCAGGAGTTATTTCACGGATGGCTGTCAGTTGGTCACCATACAAAGTCGCTTGCCCAACCAGTGTTACTTAACTAATAATAGCGACTTTCTACCAGCTGACTAACTGGGCTGGCCCGGAGGCCGCATGTTTATTTAAATCAGATGTTTGTAACTTTTTGTCAACGTACAAACAAAGTAAACACATGTTGTGATTCACAAAATTTTATTAAACTTCAATTTTTTTTTATATATAGACTATCCCTAATTTGTGTACGTTGCAATCTATTCAATTTAGAACAATAAGCAACCCCATGACCCAATGAGATGAGGATGATGTGTATGACGCGTAGATGAGGTGTAGTCTTGGGCCGACCATTCCTGAGAGTGTATGGTTAATTGAAACCCAACCATCAAAGTACACCGGTAACCACTGTGGCCGGCAGCATTGGCGCAAATGGTAATGTGCTCGCCTCTCATCATGCGGTCTTGGGTTCGAATCCCATTCAGGCACGGCATATTTTCATACGTTACAAAAAATCATTTCATCCTTCACCGTCTGCATTGGCAGTAATTGTAGAACAGTCAGACGTTAAACCAAAAAAAAAGGTAACCTCTGTCTAGTATTCAAATCCGTATAAAAGTAACTACCTTTACTAGGATTCGAACCAGGAACCTTCGTCTCCGAAATCAGCTGTTCAACAGCTGGTTTTGGTGACGACTTTACCTCTAGACCAACCCGGTGGGTTTTAAACTTCAAATAAATGCAAAAAATCATCTTCTTGAGTTGATTAGCCTTTTAATTGATAAAAGGAATAGAGGGGTTTATTTTATGAGAGGTTACCCATTAAAGACGAGATGTGGCTAATAAATAACGAGATTGACGTTTTAAAAACTTTAATTTTAATTTTATACATAATCACTTATTGTCACCTTCAATATACACTCCCCTTCTTTATCCCTACAACGCTCCTTGCGAATTTTCCATGGTTGGATACAGTGCTGGAAGTCATCTTCTGTCAGCTCCTTCAGGACACGTGCCGCTTTCTCTTTTACAGCTTCTACAGACTCAAATCGTGTTCCTTTTAATGCAGATTTGACCTTAAGGAACAGGTATAAGTCACATGGCGCAAGATCTGGTGAATAAGGTGGATGTTCTAACACTGAGATGCTGTACTTGGTTAGGAACCTCTTGACAGATAACGCGGAATGAGCTGGCGCATTGTCTTGATGGAGAACCCATGATTTATCCTTCCACATTTCAGGCCGTTTTCTCCTTACTCTTTGACGTAGTTTAGAAAGTACTTTAAGGTAGTAATATTGAATAATTGTTTGACTTTCAGGAACCCAGTAAAGGTACACAATCTCATGAATATCAAAAAAACCAATCATCATTGCTTTAAATTTTGACTTGCTTATTCGAGCTTTATTGGCTCTCGGTGCAGTTCGGCTCTTCCAGTGCATGGATTGGGGGTTCATTTCCGGATCATAAGTAAAAAACCACATTTTCATGACATGTTATTATCGTTTCCAAATTTGGGTCATTTTCAATCGCGTACAAAGTGTTAGTACAAACATTTTTGCGAGCTTCATTTCAAAAAATTTTTGAGCGGCCCGTGTCCTGAAGGAGCTGACAGAATATGACTTCTAGCACTGTTTCCAACGATGGAAAATTCGCATGGAGCCTTGTAGGGATAGAGAAGCAGTGTATATTGAAGGTGATAATAAGTGATTATGTATAAAATAAAAATTAAATTTTTACAACCTCAGTCTCGTTATTTAATAGCTACACCTCGTAGATGTATACTCCAACAGTGATTTTAAACAATTCGCGAGAAATGTTATATTGTTTGCCATAAGGGTTACCAAAATGGATACGTTTCCTTTAGCAAATCCTTTATTAATCAATGAAATTTTCTACATTTGCGTGAGACCAAGTGTGGGATATCTCTGGTAGAATTGTGGCTCTGAATACAAAACCCTTGAGGCAGAGGTGTTGAGAGTTTCTCTTCCCGTTCTCCTACTAATAATATTGATATTTCGCACATACGACATGAAATTCATACTAAAAACTTTTCCTACCCTTACTCTTTCAAACCACCCTCCAACGAACTTTTCCAATCCCACGTGTAAATTAATATACATACACCCTCTGGCTATCGCCGTTATTACTGCGTCCACATGAGATTCACTTAATTTATTTTATATTATATTTTTATTAAAAACCTTAAATATATTTTCATACTGCTTTTTAACGTCTATTGTTTTTATTTTACACATAAAACTAAATTACATATTTTTACTTTCTCTTGCCTATATGAATATATAGGAAGGGAAGTATTGTTTTCATGACGATTTTTCGAAATCGAGTTTTCACCGGATCTATACGTTTTCAGACGCCCTGAACCAAAAAAACATGTTTTTAGCGATTGGTCTGTCTGTGTGTGTGTGTGTGTGTGTGTGTGCGCGCGCGCGCGCGCGCGTGTGTGTGTGTGTGTGTACAAAATATCTCAAGAACGGAACATCGTACGAACTTGAAACTTGAAACTTAAGTTACATACCACTACCGGACCCGACACGAACATTTTCACCAAAATCGGTCAACCGGAAGTGGGAGTTTATTCGTATAATTTTTCACTTTTTTGCAATTTTCTCAAAAACTGGTCCTACGATTTTTTTTTTAAATCGCCTGGTTTACTCAATTTTTTATTCTCTACAAGATAGGGTAGGCGTCATGTTTGCTGAAATTCTTGGTGAGGCTGTTTTCACGTAAAAACATAGTTTTTTTTAAGATTACGGCTTTAATATGCATTTTAGCGCACAAATTTATATAATAAAAGTTGTAGAGAATTTAAAAACCTACAACTTTTATTTCTAACGATTTTTGTATAACGCTTAGTTTAGCAGTAGTTAGCGATTTTCTGTTTTTTCTCACGAAAACGTGAGAAAAATCGATTTTTTTAACATTTCGGCCTTAGTATGCATTTTACGACAAAAGTGTATATAAATTAAATTTATAGAAAATTAAAAGATCTACAACTTTTATTTAAAGCATGTTTCTCTACAGAGCCTAGTTTAGAGAGAAAGAGTGATTTTCCGTATTTCTAAGCCAAACTGAGTACGATTTTCATTTTGCGTCTTTCACTCATGATTAAAATAAGGTTATGTTTTTGAGGTTAGTTTCTTTGGTTATTTCTAATGTTTTATTACTAATGTTAGGTTTATTGTTACTTATTTGCATTGGCAAGAGAAAGTTGTGTGAGTGTTTCACACCAGATTTTTATTTAAGGGAAGCGCAGATTCCTCCTAATTTTCCTGTATGTTAGTATTAAAGTTTGTATCTTTGTCTCAGGAACTAAAAAATTATGGGTCAACCACCCATTTCAAGTCATCATAAAGTACAGTATAATACCGATTATCCGTGGTAATTGGGGGGATAACTATACCGGATAACTGGAAAACACGGATAATACAACCCAATTCGGTCGAGACCACTTACGTCATAAACAAATCCACCAGTTACGCGTCTGCTTTATTCTACTGATAAATACATGTTAATACTATCGGATATCGGAAACAAATAAACAAATTGTATTGAAATAAAAATATTTACTACATAAATTTGTATAAGTCTTACCTTAAACTACGTAACAAAAAAAATCACAAAAAATCTGTTAGTTTACTTTGTTTCATTTTATGCCGCAATATTTTTCTTTTGTTTTTCTTATATAACCACGAATATGTAAAATGTCCACGTAATCTGTGTCATCCTGATTTTCCATGAAAGTTAGTAATGTTTCGGCACCGGTTAAAGCTTCTTTGCAACTTATTTTAGGAGCTGGTAACGTGATCGCCTCTCATCACGCGGTCTTGGGTTCGAATCCCACTCGGGCATGGGATTTTTTCATACGTCACAAAAAATTCATTTCATCCTTCACCGTCTGCATTAGCAGCAATTAGCAAAACAGTCGGACGTTAAACAAAAAAAAAATTTCTAGTGATCGTACGGTTAATCCAAACCCCGGTTAAACGATCCACGGAAAATCGGTACTCTACTGTATTTATTTGGTTGCTTGGTAATTTTTTACTCTCTCTTGCCTCATATGTATTCGTAAGGAAGGAAAGTATTATTTTCATGTCGATTTTTCAAGTTTTCACTGGATACACATGGTCTCAGACCCCCTGAACCAAAAAAAAAACAACATATTTTTAGCGATTTGTCTGTATGTGAACAAAATATCACAATAACGGTAGGCTATATCTTACGAATTTAAACTTAAAACTTATGTTAGATTTCTTATGTTAGATTTCCTGCCCATAACAGACAGGTGGAGTGTCAAATTTTTTTACACTCAATCTGTTCGTTGCAGGGCTAAAATAAATAGTTCTGTTTCTTAACACATGGTCAGCCAATTAAATGACTGAATAATTTAACAACAGAAGAGGTAGAGGTGCAAAAGACACTAATCAGAGTTATCTCCTCTGAAGGTAATGAATTTCATTATACAGCCAGACCCTGTGGTGAATGAAGTAAAGGTGTCATTTGCAGAGTGGAAAATATGTGCTTTTTAGAGGGCCCGGCATGCTGATAAGCGTACTTTTCCACTCAGTGAGGAAGACAAGGGTAAACCACCTCACTCCTTGTTTTACTCAGTAAAACCTCTACAGGTTCAAACCAGCCTTTCGGCTGATGACCTAAACAACAACAACATGTTAGATTTCATTCGACAAAGTATGGCATTATGGACTACTAGGTAACGGGTGATTCAAAAAGAGCGCCGGTTTTTAAACGGCTGGTAAATTTTTGTTTATCGGTTGGCAACATTGTTAGACCTCATTTCTATTTCGGAGAACATTCCGATTGACGATTCAGTTGTAGGTTCTCTTGTTCGCAGTGTAGTACTCTCGCAGTCTGTGTCTAACCATGGAGAAGTTTACTATTGCACAACGAGTGTTAATCGTCAAAACATTTTACCAGAGTGGAGAGAGTTATGCGGCTACTGTCAGGCAACTTCGCGGTACTCTAGGACGTAATAAAGCACCGAATGAATCAACAGTTCGCAGGCTCATGAAAAAGTTTTTTGAGACGGGTTCAACAGTCGACCTTAAAAGTTCTGGACGTCGTCGTTCTGGCCGAACTAAGCAGAACGTTGCGTTGGTTCGTGAGAGTGTGGCTGTTAGCCCAGAAAAATCAATACGTCACTGTTCTCAACAATTGGGTTTACGATGTTCTTCTGTACGGAGAATTCTTCGGTACGATCTCCAATATCACCCGTATAAAATTGAGTTGACGCAACATTTGAAAGTGGCAGACCACCAGAAGAGACGACAGTTTTTTGACTGGGTATTGAGAAAACGGCAGGATGATGACACCTTCGCAAACAAAATCATTTTCAGTGATGAGGCGCACTTCCACTTAAACAGTTTTGTTAATAAACAGAACTGCCGTATGTGGGGGTTTAGGTAACCCTCGCGTGGTTAATGAAAGGGAAATGTATGCACAGTGAGTAACAGTTTGGTGCGGCTTTTGGTCGGGCGGTGTCATCGGCCCTTACTTTTTTGAAAATCAAGAAGGACAAGCCGTGACAGTAAATGGAGACCGATACCGTACGATGATTAGGGAGTTTTTGTGGCATCATTTGGATGGAATGGACATTGACGAGTTGTGGTTTCAGCAGGATGGTGCCACCTGTCACGCTGCACGAGAAACAATGTTGTTGCTCCGTGAACGGTTCCAGGATCGCATCATTTCTCGTAATTCCGACCATCAATGGCCACCAAGGTCGTGTGACTTGACGCCTTGTGACTTTCCTCTTTGGGGTCATCTGAAGTCATTGGTGTATGCCAATAAATCCCGAAACATCAATGACTTGAAGGAGGAAATTCGACGGGTTATTGGGCAAATGGAAGTCGAAACTTGTCGTGCAGTAATATCCAATTTCATGGACAGAGTTGATGCGTGCCAGCGCAGTAGAGGAGGACACATGCATGACATCATTTTTCATACATGAAATCGGAAGGTAAGATGAACTTGTTGATGTATTTATTTTCAGTTTTTCAATAAAATAAATCTCTTAATTTGATATATCAAAACCGGCGCTCTTTTTGAATCACCCATTATTTAAATTGAAAAGTGTTTTAAGTGACTCGTATTATTTGGTTATAAAATCATTTTTAGAGCATGGATTTTTTTAAAGTCCCGCACGGTACTGCTTACTCTGAGCTGCACAAAATTAACGCCGCAGTACCTCAAGGGGCATTACTATCCCCATTTTTATATAGCGGATATGCTTATTTTGGACACATCGGTAACGGCGACGTATGCTGACGACACAGCAATTCTTGTACGGGAAAAGGGCGCGGGTGAGGCTTCCAGGTTAGTACAGCGACATCTTTTATTAATACAGGACTGGCTTACCCGTTGGCGTATTTAGGTGAACCCAGTTAAGTCAACACAGGTTACGTTTACCTTACGATGTCAAACTTGTCCACCTGTGATGCTGAATAACATTCATATCCCCCAAGCCAGAGTGGTGCGATATCTTGGTTTATGGCTTGACAGGCGACTAACTTGGAAGCATCATCTGCGTACTAAACGTTTAGAACTTAACCGTCACCAGAAGCTACTCTACTGCTTAGTTAACCCTCGATCGAAATTGAACCTCCGTTCCAAAATTTTATCATACAAATCTCTTTTAAGACCAATCTGGACTTATGGTGTCCAGCTCTTTGGAGTAGCGGCAGAGAGTAATTAAAAGTCAATCCAGGCCTTTCAATCGAAATTCTTAAGACTTGCTTCTGGCGCTCCTTTTTATGTAAGCAATAAAACCCTCCACGACGATTTCAAAATTCCACCGTAAAGGAGATAACCACGTCCTTGTATAGTAAATTTCACAAACGACTAGATGTCCATCCAAACCAACTAGCCCGTGATCTAGCTTCAAGGAACTTCCCACCTGAGTGATGTCTAAAGTGAAAATGGAGTAGAGACCTCTTGGTCTAAAAAATAACGGATAATACCCATAGTTACAAACGGAGAATGTGCCACTGTACTTCTTGTCCTTAATGCGAAACTCCCCACCACCATTTAAATATCATTTACGGAAATTGTGCAGCCAATGTACAGTAGCCTACCGTAATAAAAATTCAAGACAAACAAAAAAAATTTCATAAAGGGACCCGACATGAACATTTTCATCAACGTCGGTTACCGGAAATAGTAGTTTATTTGTGCGATTTTTCAATTTTGTGCAATTTTCCAAAAACGGCACCTACAATTTTTTTTAATCGCCTTATTAACTAAGTTTTTTATTCTCTACAAGATAGGTTAGGCGCCATGTCTGCTGAAATCTTGGGGATCTGTGCTCTCTTAGAAACATATGTTTTTTTTAACATTGTGACCTTAATATGATTCAAGGGCATGAGTGTAGGCCTACTTGTATAATCAAAGTTTTAGAATATTTGAAAACCTACAATTTTAATTAAAAAATATTTGTACAATGCGCACTTTATCGCAAATCAGTTTTTTTTGATCAAAATCGGTACCGTAAATAAATGAAATTTTTTAAGATTACGGCCTTAGAATGCATTTTACGACAAAATTGTACCTATATGAATAATCGACGTAGTATAAAATTAAAAATTTGAAACCGCTCATACCACTTTCTCTTCCCAATGCAAATAATTTAAACAATATAACCTAACATTAGTAATAAAACATTAGAAATAAACACAAACTAACCTCAAAAAACATAACCTTATTTTAATCATGAGTGAAAGACGCAAAATGAAAATCGACCTGTTTGGGTTAAAAATACGGAAAACCACTCTTTCACACTAAACTAGGCTCTGTAGAGAGAAATGCTTTAAATGAAAGTTGTAGATCTGTTAATTTCCTATAAATTTTATTATATATACTTTTGTCATAAAATGCGTACTAAGGCCGAAATGTTAAAGAAATTGATTTTTCACACATTTTCGTAAGAAAAAACCAAAGAAATCGCTAATTACGGCTAAACTAAGTGTTATAAAAAAAAATGTTATAAATAAAAGTTGTAGGATTTTATATACTCTACATTTTGTATTATATAACGTGTTGCGCTAAAATGCATATTAAAGCCGTAATCTTAAAAAAACAATTTGTTTTGTGAAAACAGAATCACCAAGAATTTCAGCAAACATGGCGCTTACCCTATCATGTAGAGCATAAAAAATTTAGTAAACCAGGCGATTTAAAAAAAAAGTCGTAGCACCAGTTTTTGAGAAAATCGCAAAAAAGTGAAAAATTACACGAATAAACTACAACTTACGGTTGACCGATTTTGATGAAAATGTTCGTATCGGGTCCGGTAGTGGTATTTATTTTAAGTTTCAATTTTCAAGTTCGTACAATGTTCCGTTCTTGAGATATTCTGTTCACAAACACACACACACACACACAGACCAATAGCTAAAAACATGTGTTGTGTGGATTGAGGGGGTCTTTCTACGTGTATATTCGGGTGAAGAGTGGATTTGTTAAGATAGACATGAAAACAATACTTTCCTTCCTAGATATTCATAGGCAAGAGAAAGTAAAAATTTGGAAACGCTCACACGACTTTCTCTTGCAAATGCAAGTTATAAACAATATAACCTAACATTAGTAAACCAAAACATTGGAGATAAACAAAAAACTAACTTCAAAAACATAACCTTATTTTAATCATGAGTGAATGATGCAAAATGAAAACCAACCCTCAGTTTGGCTTAAAAATACGGAAAAACACTCTTTCATGCTAACCTAGTTTCTGATAGAAAAATGCTTGTAAATGGAAGTTGTAGATCTTTTAATTTTCTATAAATTTGATTTTATGCATTTTTGTCGTAAAATGGATACTGCGACCGAAATCTAAACAAAATCGATTTTTTACAGATTTTCAATTAAAAAAAATGAAAATAACCATATACTGTGTAACGAACCAAACCAGCTACAGTAAAGTCTGTTTATGTTTGCTATAGTTGACTATATAAACAAACTCCAGCTGATTGGAAGGTAAACATTTTTAAAACTATTTAATTTATATTACAAAAAATATTGAAAAGAGAGTTATTTATATGGTTGCTAGGAAACTATAAGAAGAATAATTATGAATTTTGTGAGGGACAAGATGGCGAACTAAACGGGTGGTCCCTCATTCATCCATTCATCCGTTCAGTGTTATTTTACAAAGAGACATAAAAATATTTAACTTTATAATAAGAAGGATTAACTGATAGGTTTTCAATGATAGATATGTAAAAAATAATGAATAAATTTCATGACGGATAAACAAAACATTGATGGAAATGTCAATGTGTTGTTATACAAGTGAGTCTTAAATATTTTTACGTTGTGTTGTTTTATTTATGTATTTTATTGTCATTTACAATATTGAAGTAATTTTCCAGACTATAAGCCAATTATTATTATTTGTTACCAAGAAATGTTAGTATGGTTAAACTGAAAATAGGTGTCAGTGGACATGTTAACAGTAATAAATTAACTGTTGCTAACTTTCTATCAGATGCAAAAGACAGTAG
Source organism: Catonia carolina (assembly GCA_035578175.1). Lineage (NCBI taxonomy): Eukaryota > Metazoa > Arthropoda > Insecta > Hemiptera > Achilidae > Catonia > Catonia carolina. The sequence goes on along the minus strand of JAQMRL010000020.1, from coordinate 1,957,832 downwards.
TGGCAATGATCACACTACAAATATTTTAATTCTTGTGTGAGATAATATAGTTCTACAACTAATTTGGCATACCCTCGTGGAGGAACTTATCACACAGCAAATTTGGAGAATTTTATCGTGAAGAGATATTCAGTTCTCTTCAACTGCTAATCTAAGCATTATACAAAAAATATTCGAAATAAAAGTTGTAGAATTTTAAGTTGTCTACAATATAGGTATTAATAATGTTAGGTTTATTATTAATTATTTGCATTGGCAAGAGAAAGTTGTGTGAGTGTTTCACACCAGATGTTTAAATTATTTTATCTATTTAGTAGGGTACTCCGTTAAATCGACCATCGACTGTATTTATATTAAACAAACAAAGAGTAGTTGGGTATTTGTATTAAATTAATGGACAAATACATTTATTTTTGTGTAAAAGTTTAACACATGAAAACAGTAACCACTAGAAACACTTAAGTACTTAACATGGACTGGAAAATTTATTTATTAACTGGTATTTATTTAAAAATCTGGTGTGAGAAACTCACACAACTTTCTCTTGCCAATGCAAATAATGACCAATATAACTTAACATTAGTAATAAAATATTAGAAATTAAAAAAAACTAACCTCAAAAACATAACCTTATTTTAATCATGAGTGAAGGACGCCAAATGAAAATCGACCTCAGTTTGGCTTCAAAATACGGAAAATCACTATTTCGCGCTAAACTAGGCTCTGTAGAGAAAAATGCTGAAAATAAAAGTTGTAGATCAGTTAATTTCCTATATATTTGATTATACACTTTTGTCGTAAAACGCATACTAAGACCGAAATCTTAAAAAAGTCGTTTTTTCACACGTTTTCGTGAGAAAACAACAGAAAATCGCTAATTACCGCTAAACTAACGTTATCCGAAAAAATGTTTGAATTAAAAGTTGTAGGATTTCAAATTCTCTACAACTTTTCTTGCATAAATTTTTGCGCTAAAATGCATATTAAAGCCGTAATCTTAAAAAAATAATTATTTTACAAAAAAACAGCCTCACCAAAAATATTAGCAACATGTCGCCTACCCTATCTTGTAGAGCATAAAAATTTTAGTAAACCAGGTGACTTTTAAAAAAAACGTAGGACCAGTTTTTAGGAAAATCGCAAAAAAGTGAAAAATTACACGAATAAACTACTACTTCCGGTAGACCGATTTTGATGAAAATGTTCATGTCAAGTCCGGTAGTGGTATGTAACTTAATTTTCAAGTTCGTACGATGTTCCGTTCTTGAGATATGCTGTTCACACACACGCGCGCGCGCACACAAACACACACACACACACACACACACACCACACACAGAGTGCACACACACACACACACACACACACACACACACAGACCAATCGCTAAAAACATCTTTTTTGGGTTCGGGGGTCTGGAAACGTGTAGATCCGGTGAAAACTCGATTTGTTAAAATCGACATGAACACAATACTTTCCTTCCTATATATTCATATAGGCAAGAGAAAGTAAAAAATTAAACAATGTAAATGTTATTTACTAATTCAGTTTATGACCAAAACGGTTAACTACGTAATTACAAATAAACAAAAGTTTTTATAGGTACTAAAAGTAAAGACGAGTACAATGTTATTTACTTCGTTGCTTTTACAAGTAATACCTATTACATCATTAAAAATTTGGTGTGAAACACTCACATGACTTTATCTTGCCAACGCTAATAATGAACAATATAACCTAACTTTAGAAAAAAACAATAAAACTTACCTCAAAAAAACATAACCTTATTTTAATCACGAATGATGCAAAATGAAAACCAACCTCAGTTTGGCTTAATAATACGTACGAAGAATCACTCTGTCACGCTAAACTAGGCTCTGTAGGGAAAAGTGCTTTAAGTATAAGTTGTAGATCTTTTAATTTCCTATAAATTTGATTATACTGTACTTGATTATACTATAATTTATACTATTTAGTCGTAAAATGCATACTGAGGCTGAAATTATGAAAAAAATCAATTTTTTAAGATTTTCATGAAAAACACCAGAAAATTACTAATTACCGTCAAACTAAGCGTTATAAAAAAATGTTTAAAAAACAGTTGTAGGTTTTTAAATTCTCTACTACTTTTATTGTATAGGCTACACTTTTGAGCTAAAGTACATATTAAAGCCGCAATCTTAAAACAATTTTTTTACGAGAACACACCCTCTCCAAGAACTTCAGCAGAGATGGTGCCACCCTATTTTGTAGAGCATAAAAAATTTAGTAAATGTAAATGATTGTAAAAAAAATCGTAGAAGCCGTTTTTCAGAAAATCGCAAAAAAAAATAAAAATGACACGATTACTTGAATAAACTACTACTTCCGGTTGACCGATTTTGATGAAAATGTGTCGTGTCGGGTCCGGTAGTAGGCCTAATATCTAACTTAAGTTTAAAGTTTCAAGTTCGTACGACTTTCCGTTCGTGAGATACTCTGTTCATACACACGCACGCGCACGCACACTCACTGAGAGAGAGAGAGAGAGAATTTTTTTTGTTTAACGTCCGACTATTCTGCAATTACTGCTAATGCAGACGGTGAAGGATGCAATGGTTTTTTGTAACGTATGAAAATATGCCGTGCGTGAATGGGATTCGAACCCAAGACCGCATGATGAGAGGCGAGCACGTTACCAACTACGCCAGAGAGAGAGGGGGGGGAGGGGAGAGAGAGAGAGACAGACAGACAGACCAATCCCTAAAAACATGTTTTTTGGGTTCAGGACGTCTAAAAACGTGTATATCCGGTGAAAAGTCAATTTCAAAAAGTCGACATGAAAACAATAGGTACTTTCCTTCCTGTATATTTATGTAGGCAAGAGAAATTAAAAATACAAGTTTTAATAAAAATTAAACAAGTCATTGTAATTGAAAAGAATGGTTACAAAAAGAGCCAATTATCTAAATAGATACCTGACTCCTTTAGGTAGCCGTACAACATATACATATATATATATATATATACTATACAAACTACCTACACTATACAACTATTTGTGTGTTAATTTGTATTTCTTGGAAACGTTATTTATTATTTACTATTAATTATTATTATTTACATTAACACTTTTTAATCTCGGTCTTTCTCGAGAATTCTCCAACACTCTTTCATTTTAGGTATTGTTACAATACTTTCTTCCCCTGTATATTTATATAGGTTAAGAGAATATATACATTATGAGATAACCTAAATCCCCTTGAATAATATTCGTTTGGGTTAAAAAATAAAAAATGTTTTGTAAGAATATTTGCGAAAACGGTTGTGCAGTTTACCGGTTATTAAATTAAGTGATAGTAACAACTGGTATATCTTTTTATTAAAATATTAAGATGTAATAAAAAGTATATTTAGCTGTCAGTTTTTTTTCTTTAATTATTATTCTAAGCGATAAAAGCTTATATATCTCTGAAAAATATTCTAGAGATATTAATTTAATGTTTTATGAGTTGGTACCTAGCCTTACTGGGTTTTAATAGACAGCATATAATATTCTTTTTATGGGATGTTGCTGTGTACCCTACACTTTTCTAATAAGCTTACTGCTACCTATAAACATTGTCATTTCTTCTCTTTAAATATACTACATTGTACGATACAGAAAACAGTGTGCTCCTAAAATTGTATGACCAAAAAATTACCATATCTCTCCCCTAAAAAGGCAAAAAGGTATATCCCAAAAACAAAACTTTTCAGAAATTGCATTCAAAGTTTAAATTTCGGCCGTTTTGTTGTAAATGACTTTCTAATTGAGTACTTTATGTATTGTTACAGTTTTTAATGTTCTGTTTATGACTACATAGTCAAAAATTTGTAAAAAACCTTGTTAAAACGCTAAAAACTCAAACCTTTTTTCCCTAATGGGAAAAAATCCAAAAAAAAGTGTAACTATGGCAGAAACGTGTACCCACTGTTTACAGCCATTTCATTAATTGCATCAAACGCAGTCTATATTGGCAAAAAGCTGTAAAGTTCGTTTATTCCTTTTTCCCTTAGCATGAATAGAAGAATAGAATAGCATGAATAGATTACTTTAGCATAGAGCCTAAGGTTGGAAATAATCTGAAACGAACACCAAAACCAAATCTCATTGTGTATGAGCTGCAAAACGGTGTATTAAGTTCATACACCTTTTTACCTCACGGAATGACTGTTCACGAGCAGCAGTAGGCCTAAACATAATGTAAAATATGGTAAACACCTTTTTCTATGTTTGTTTTGGATAGTTAATTTACAGCATTTCATAGGCAAAAGGTATTATTTTCGCATACATCCTTCTGCCGTGTGCCTTTCTCTAAATGCAAATGATTATAAAACATACCAAAAAGAAGCATAAGCCATTTAACCCATTTTACCATTGCCTAAAACTATTTTAACAACACAGTTTACTAAAGTAAAAAGTAATAATCGCACATACATCATATTCCCGTTTTATAGCAATGGGATTATCAGTGTTTTCAGAAAGGAAAAATGGTGAAAAGAATTCATACATTTTTGTGCCAATCTTGAATTACCAATTTATTAACAGATACACCAATTTGCCTCTAAAAATTCTTAAAATAGACGTACATACAGCTCTTTGCCATCATTGTATCTTGAAAACTATAACTCGTACAGACTTGGCAATAGAATTTTTGAAAAAAGCGCAAAAAATTACCTCAGAATCGTAAATAAAAAAAATCGAATTTTTCACATTCATCCTTTTGCCAAAACGCGGGAGATCTATACTAACATAATAGAGAAGAAACGTCTGTTTATTTGTTTGTTTGTTTGTATGAGGTAATCTCAGAAACTACTGAACTGATTTTAAAAATTCTTTGATTGTTGTATAGCTTAGAGCTTCCTGATCAATATAGGCTATTTTGCAACTTTAAGTAACTTTAATTAAATGAGTTAAGTAACTTAAACTGTGGCGATGTCGCATGTTTTATTTTATCGGGTGCATAGCACTTTTATTTTTTCAAAGTCCTCTGGATGGTGTATTTTTTGGGCTAGAAGCACGATTTAATTTTTATATTTCATAGAAAAACGTGAAGAATAATATTTGATTCCAAAAACATTAAAAATCGGAATATTACAAAACTTTTACTTTTTGTAATGAATTTTCATTACATTTGTTTTAATTCTACAGGAAGTAAATGAGTCATATATTTCCAGTTATTCTGTGTACTGCACCCACGTATTACTGTCTCTTATCTCAGTCATACAGAGTGATTCAATAAAATGGAAACAATTTCAATAAGCTGTATTTCCTGAACTACATGTTATATTTTAATTCTGTAAATTACATTTTGAAAGAGAAAGTTTTAACTTTTAATTTACATACATAAAAGTTTATAGATGTTCAATGTGTCCTCCTCCGGCTGCACGTACAACATCTAGACGGTAACTGAACTCATCCAAAACTCTCTGACGCATGTCTTGGGTCACTGTTGTTGACTTGCAGCTGT